>OZ024731.1:13187293-13664469 GCA_964016875.1 Fallopia convolvulus | reverse complement strand
AACATGAAGATGAAGAGAGCCTTTTAAATCCAAACTAAACCATGTAGATAACAGATAAAGAGGATATAACAGGTTAATGGAGATAAAAACATACATGGAGTACTGGATTGCTTCATGGGAAGCATCCGATGGCAGAAAGTCATCAACGGCAACCTTCTTATTTTCATTCATCTTGTCTGTCAGAGAAGGGAGTAAACGAGTTATAAAATTAATTACTTTATCAGCGAAGAGAAGCGCAGGCAATATATATATGTTAATGCTTTTAAGGAAAGTATAGGAATAATAAGTATACTAAAGTTTCATACATTCTTCAAAGAAGCGTCGAATTTCAGTCAGACGGTGAGGGGGAAGCTCCTTGATATCATTGTAGTGTCTATACTCAGGATCATCAGCACATACAGCAATTATCTTGTCATCTTTCTCCCCCTGTAAGAGAGAAATTAGTTTTTGTGACAGCTTTAAATTGCAAATAGTATGATTAGTTATATACCTGATCAATCATAGGCATAAGACCTATAGCTTTAGCCCGCAAAAAGCAACCAGGAACAACAGGCTCCTATAAGGTTTGTAAGAACAAAATTAGCGCATATTCAATGGGAAGCACAGCCAATGAAAATATTAATGGCCATCTTTGCAAATTTTAAGCTATACAAATAACACAAACTTATAGATCAAATAACAAAAGACAATCTAAAGTAGCATACCTGCATGATAACTAAGACATCCATAGGGTCATTGTCTTCACATAGAGTACGAGGGATGAAACCATAATTGTGTGGGTATACAACTGATGAATAAAGGATTCGATCAACCTGTAATGATTACAATGTTTTACTACCAATAATACATCCTCACAATAATGGCCTAAAAACAGCAATCCACACTTTGATTACCTTAATAAGTCCTGTTTTTTTGTCGAGTTCATATTTCACCTTACTACCTTTGGCTATTTCAATCACCTGCAAATGAATACACAATTTAGGAAGGAAAAATCACACAGTGTGGAGGATATGAACATTTTATTTCCTAATTAAAACTACCTTAGATTATCACTCTTGAATTACATTAAACTTATGGAAAAAAGTGGACAAACATGCAAAATATTTTTTGAAGAAGTTGAACATTCAAATGTGCAACCGAGCACAGGAGGAATGCAACCACATGAGGTGACATTAAGTCCACAGTTTAGTACATTTTCTCCTCAGATCTAACATCTTGATTGAAGTTGAAACTGATGCAACCCACCACATCCATTCAAAATCTGTAAGCACTCAACCACAAGGGAGAATCAGTGACAGAACGAATTATTTAAGCACTTTGTTCTATATGTACACTCTACATGGCAGTTATTGTACAGTCAGATTCATGAGGTTCCAACAGATTAGCACGGAAAAAGAATAGTTCAGGGACTACACTCAGGATCCTTACACAGTTGAAAATCTTTGGAGCTTCCGGTCCTGCACCATTCAAAAGATGAAGAACAAACAGGAAAAAGGTCAACTCCAAAGAATGTTGCCTGATTGCACAGACATGATTTTAGGAAGCACGAAAACAGTTACCTATCTCAAGATCATGCCAAGGGTGTGCAGCAGTCGATCTATGGCTTAAGGACGAAAGAATCCTTGCGTTCAGAGGTGGGTGTGAGTGTGAGGAGGTGTATTGTGTCTTCTTTTCTGAGTTTTCAGTTGGTGGCACCATGATTACTAAACAGCACCACCATTTAGAATCATCACATAAAATTAACAGATGCATAAGTTTCACAGCATGGTAAAATTGAGATTCAAGATAAGATTATTTGAACACATAAATGTTTCAAGAAACCGACAGTCATAGATAAATTAGTAAAACTTCCACTGTACCAATGTGAACTCTTAAATATATATGAGAACCAAAGAAGAAGAAAATCAGCATCAAATAGATTTGCAATTTGATAACAGGACTCTTTTGTGCACCTGGTCTAGAATTAGGAATGCAAGAGATATAAACACGGATTCAAAACGCCAATCGTCAACAGATAACTCACAAGAATGAGCTTAACTTGACATCTCCAATCAAGCACACATAAATCACAGCTTAACGTAGCAAAACAGCATCTTCTTCCCACCATTCCCCCCCCCCCCCCCCCCCCCCCCCAAAAAAAAAAAAACACTGCTGGCCAGAAATTTGGAGGGGGTTGGAATTATCATTTGTCACAAAAAGAAGAATATTCAAAAACCGAAAAATCACATAAAACCACAATCCAACAAATTGAAGATCGTTTTGCATCACATGAATCAAACACGAAAGAATTAGATCCAGAAGCGAAGGAACTGTGAACAAGCTTGGGAAGTCGAAATTCACAATATACCTGAATTTGGAGGAAATTTCAGATCTCGAAAATGCAGAAGAGAAGTGTGAGTGAATATAGTTTGAGAGAGTAGAGAGAGGAAGACGAAATGCCCTATCGATGATGTGATGTGGAAGGTTGCACGTTCCCGCTCTCTGCCTTTGCCATCACCGCCATTCAAAGCAGCTTAGCACACAAAGCAAAGCAGCAGCACGGCAGATGATTAACAAAAATATACGAGAAAGAAAAAAATAAGGGAAATTCTTTGGTGTCCTTTAGTTTTCGACTTTTCCTCTTGATAACCAGGAAAAAAGTAATTTTTTTTGGTGTCCTTCAACTTTTGACCAATTTTGTAATGTAACCTAAAGTTTCTCAAAATACAATTTCCATCCAATTAATCCCCATTTCCGTAGTAGCGCTCAAGAACATCGTCGGTGATGGTCGGGGTTTGGCATCAGCGGTGACGTCGGACGAACACCAAGGGAGAGGAGGTTGCTCCGGCCGGCGAGGCTTGTCTGGCTGGTAACGCACAACTTTAGTTCACGAAAACCTGCAGATACGAATTTGGGCGAGATGCCTCACAACCCCGAAGCTACAAATTCAACAAATTCGGACCATTTTAGCTTCAATTTGTAAGTATTAAGTTCTAGGAAGGCTTGAATTTGATTCTTTAACATATTAGGGTTTGAATTTGGAGAAGTTTAGAATTTAGAATTTAGAGAGGCTACAAATAAAACACAGATTCATAGGAAATAAAACCCAGATTTTTTTTTGAGGAAAAATAAAACCCAGATTAGCAATTCTCTAAAGGAAAAATGGATATTATTTTACAAATGTTAGTCAGTAGTCTTTTTTCATGTATTAGGACTCGTAATCATTAAAAATCAATTTTAGAATCCATTGTTGTTCTTCAAGCTTGGATCCACCACGGGAGCACCGTTCGTATATTAAATAAGAGCATTGAATTAGGTTACGGGGTAATATGCAGGTTTAATACAACCGTTTAGTAAAAAATATAGAGTTAATACAAGTTGGGTTTTTTTTAAAAAAAATAAAAGAAATGATGATTTATTGGATGGAAATTGGATTTTGAGAGACTTTAGGTACGGTTCAAAAATTTTTAAAAGTTGGAGGGCACAAAAAAGAATAAGTTTTTTTACTGGGTACCAAGAGGAAAAGGCGAAAATTGAAGGGCACCAAAAGGAATTTCCCAAAAAATAATAAATTCTAGGGAAATTTCGGATGGTATCCCTGAGTTTTATGCTTTTTCGGATGGTGTCCAGAAAAAAAAACTTATTCCGAGTGGTACCCCGAGTTTTTATCCCAGTTTGCCCCGTACTCTTTCTTACAATTTTTTTAACTTCCGTTCAAATTGCTTGTAAAAGAAAAGGGAAATAAAATTAAGACCATACAAATAAAACACAATCCATTTATTTTGGTTCATGATACAGTGCTAAAGTTTTAATTCACATGGTGATTGAATACTATCTATTCACTAATATCTAAGTTTCGTTTCTGAGTTCGATTAAGAGAATGGAGGTGCTTATTGATTTCATTTATCTCTTGATTATAAATTGGGCTTGTATTCAAAGGTGCAAATTTCTTCGATTGAAACAAAATACTAAAAATTGAAGTGGGAAGAGAGCTGCAATGAACCATATGCTTTGAATTTTGGAGAGTGGCGGTGCTCCGGGCAATTTTCCCCGTTGACTGATTCTTCCGGCTGTTTTCTGGAACTCTACTTGGTCAAAAGTCAAAATCATATTCTGGTTACAAATCCCATTTGTTTAGCAGTGCTATTGTTGCTGCTCAAAGCCTAAAACTCACTCGTTCTCTAGTATAACAATGGTGAATTTTTTTTTTGTTTGTGTTTTATTTTATTTCCCTTTTCTTTTACAAGCAATTTGAACGCAAGTTAAAAAAATTGTAAGAAAGGGTACGCGGCAAACTGGGATAAAAACTCGGGGGTACCACTCGGAATAAGTTTTTTTCTGGGCACCATCCGGAAAAGCATAAAACTCAGGGGTACCATTCGGAATTTCCCTAAATTCTATTTTAATAAAAGAGGTTAAGAGGGGAAACAAACACTTGCAGCCTGTTTGGCAATTGAGAATTGATGAGAAAAGAAAGGGTGAGAAAATATGGGAAAGGAAATGATAAGAAATGATAAGAAAATAAAAGGTGAGAATGTAGGGGATTTTAATGATTTCTTTGTTTGGATAGAGGTGGGTTTTGATGAGAAAATATGGGTAAATTTTATTTTATTTTTTCTTATTTTAAACATGCATCTCTTGTTTTCCATCAAATTCCACCAATTTGGTGGGATTCAATTTCCCATCATTTCACTCCAAATTTTCTAATGAATTCCCATCAATTCTCACGTAAAATTACAACCAAACAATAGAAAAATAATTCTCACCATTTCCCTCCCTAAAATTCCCATCAAATCCCACCAAACAAACATACCCCAAAATTCTATTTTAATAAAAGAGGTTAAGAGGGGAAACAAACACTATTTGTGGGGGCAAAGTAGTTACTGGATTGCCCCGTTACTGGATTTCGTTACAAAGTGGCAAAGTGAACACATCTCACTTCGATTACTTTGTTGTTGTTGTTGTTTTTTTTGTCATAAAACGGGGTCAAACCCCTGTTAATAAATCTATTGGGGACTTAGGCTTTGTTCGATAAAATAAGGTTTTTGAGGAGGTGGAGGTTTTGTAGAAGGTTTTTGGATAGGTGGAGGTTTTATGATAGGCAGAGGTTTTCTTATTTGAAACCTTCAAAAACCTAGTTTGAGTGTTTGACATTATAAGGTTTTGGGGTAGGTTTTAGCTTTAAATCATCAAAAAGGAAATAATTTTATTAATTAACATAAAAATGGTTTGTTAATTTTTACAAACCTCCTAAAACCTATCTATCTAAAAGTTTTTATTTTGTGGTTTCAAACCTCCTCAAAAACCTCTTAAAACCTCCACCTTGAAGAAAACCTTGTCTTGTCGAACACCTATTTAAGTAGGTTTTAAACAGTAAAAACCTTCAAAAACCTCCATAAACCTACGCCGAACAGAGCCATAGGTTTTCAAAGGTTTTAGGAAGTTTTTATTTTTTAAAACCTACCTTTGTTTAGTGTTTGGTATACCAAGGTTTTTGAAGGTTTTAGATTTGTGAGAAGGTTTTAGGGCATACCCAATGGTGAGCCCCATGATCTCCATAAACCCATCAAATACTATTATTTTACTATTTTTTCATCTTCCACATCATCCATAATCTTTCATCCCTTTTTTTACAATCAACCCTTCCCAATAGTGAGCCCCATGAGCCCCTCTTTTCACTTTTCTCATTTCCCAATAATTATTTATTTCTCCACATATAATTACAAATATATTTGTTTACTATTTTTTACTATCATTATTTAGCTAAAAATAACTATATTTGTTTACTATTTTTATTAAAATGACACTTTTAATTAATTTATTAAAATTTATAGTATTATAATAATTATATTTTAAATTGTATTTATCATAGTTAATTAAGTGAATATTAGTTAAAGGAATATTCAAATAAGGGAATATTAGTAAAAGAAACGACGCAAACCGAATTCATTACTTGAACAGAAAATACATACCGAGAGAAAACGACACACATGAAATAAAGCACATTAAAAAACACTAATAAAATACCTAAAGATATTCATACGAAAATACTCGAAATAAATTACCGAAAAAACAAAAGGCATATCATACATCATCATATTCATGCCCCTTCGTACGCCAAACATGCTCCACCAAGTCCTCCTTAAGTCGACGGTTTGTAACCCGGTTCTGAAGTTCAGTGTAGTTTCTAATATAGGCGCTCATTTCAGACGGCCTTTATCTTGAGAACGTTTGGTCCACTTCGTCTTGTCCAAAATCGACAGGAGGGACATATCCAATTGTCTCGAACTCGATTCTTTCATCTTCTACAACGATGTTGTGCAAAATTATACATGTCTTCATTATCTTTCCAAGAAGCTCAGGTTGTAACGCCAGTGTTGGGTTTCTCACTATTGCGAACCTCGCTCGTAACGCTCCAAATGCTCGTTCAACATCTTTGCGATATCCCTCTTGTAGCTGGGCAAACAATTTCGCCTTTGAGCTTCGAGGGAGTGAAATCGACTTAACAAATGTCGCCCAATCCGGATATATCCCGTCAGTGAGATAATATCCCATGCGATACTCATGCCCATTGACTGTAAAGTTTACGGGTGGAGCTACACCTTGGAGAACATCATCAAAAACAGGAGATCGATGAAGAACGTTAATATCGTTGCACGTACCTGGTGTACCAAAGAATGCATGCCAAATCCACATGTCATATGACGCAACGGCCTCGAGGATAATCGTCGGACCCTCATGATCTCCACGGTGAAATTGTCCTGCCCATGCAGCCGGGCAATTCTTCCACCTCCAATGCATACAATCGATGTTGCCTAGCATCCCGGGAAATCCTCGTGCTTCTCCTATGCGAAGTAGGCGTTGTAAGTCCGTTGGGGTTGGTCGCCCTAGGTACTCATCGTCGAACAAATTTATGGCGCCATCTACAAAGTGGTGTAAGCAATTCCTTGTTGTCTCCGCACCAATACGTATGTATTCATCAGAAGCATCTACAGCAACTCCATTAGCTAATTGGCGTAAGGCAGCAGTACATTTTTGTAATGGGGACAAACCTTGCCTCCCAGTAGCATCTGGCCTTTGTTGGAAGTATGGCATCGCATCAGAGAGCCGGTCAACAATGCGTTGGAAAATGGGCCTACGCATTCGAAACCTCCGTCGAAATTGGGCATCCGAGTATGTTGGTTCCTCGCTGAAGTAATCGTTGAATAGTCTGGCATGCCCTTCTTCCCTTCCTCTCTCAATATGGGATCGACGACGTCGGGTTCTTGAACTTTGTGCTTCTGCAACTTGTTGAATATCGACTTGAAGTTGTTGGTATGCAGCTTGCCAATTGCGGTAAGTAATTTCTGCCTCATTTGGTTCATCACTATTACTGCTAGAATAGTCGGAGAGTGAGGAGATTGAGGAGGTTGATGAGTTTTGTTCTGGGAAAGACATTTTTCACTTGTAAGAGAGGGATTTATTCAACTTGATGCAAAATATGGAATGAGTTTGAATGGTTTATATAGAAATCCCAAGCCTAGTTGAACACAAACCGAAATAGTTTTCAAATTTCAAATTTTAAATGAGTTTGATGTGACTAGTCTCTGCGGATTGCATGCATGCCATTTTCTCCACTCTTCTATTACTAGTTTGATGTGACTAGTCTCTGCGGATTGCATGCATGCCATTTTCTCCACTCTTCTATTACTTATTTGATGTGACTAGTCTCTTCGGATTGCATGCATGCCATTCTGCAGATTGCATGCAGAAGACAAGATTCAACTTAACCAAATTTAATGCATTGAAAATTAAAACAAACTTACATTACATTAATTGAAATAAAGGAAACAAGGGCACACACTACATCAAACACATTGAAATCGAAAGCATACAAATGAAAACTTGAAACAGAAAGAAAATAACATGAAACATTCAAACAAGGTTCTGATTATAACATAACTTAGAGACTATGGAAGGCCAAGGTCTTTCTTCATAGCTTGCTTCAGTGCTTCAAGCTCATCAGGGGTACACAAAGCCCGATATTCCCTCATCTGCTTGGCTCGAAGCTTCTTTTCCTTAAGTTGCAGTTCTGTCATCCTATAAACTGCATACTCCTTCTCCCTTTCCAAATTCTCCTCTGACATACGCGTAGACAACTCAACATTGACGGAGCTCGAGGCAACTCCTTTCCCTTTCCCTCTCACTGCATTCTTAGCCTTTTTAATGCCCATTGAGGGCTGAATAGGATCTTCATTCAACATACTCGTTGGAGTTTCCGGATCTGGGTTGGAAGCATCACCTTCGGTATCTACCCTTGATCTCTTGGAGCTCCCAGTTCCCGAGCTTGGAGTGGAGCGATTAACTTTCCTAATCCACTGGGATGACCATCTTGGCACGACATGGAGAAGTTTCCAACAATGCTCATCGAGGAATTTGTGGCCTTGCGTCTTATAGTACTTGTCGTGAACGTCATTCAATACATCTTCAGTCGACATACCACTAGCTTTTGGATTGTTAGCTTTTTCATAAAAACTTACAAACAATCCCACACTTTTGTTAATTCTATCCCATTTAGACTTACATGATTTCTTGCCTCGGGGGACTTGGAGTGCAGATTTCTCCCTATTGTAGTAGTACTTAACTCGCTTCCAGAAAGCTTCCGCCATTTGCTCGTTGTTCGTGATTGGATCTTCATTGACGTTCAACCAAGCACTCACCAAGAGTTTTTCATGCCACATTTCTCGTTCTTTCGTTGTTGTCGGAAGAATCATCCTCTTCTTCATCTCTAGCACGAGAACGACCTCCACGACCACGAGATCCACGAGAACGAGCTCCGCGATCACTGGATTGGGTGCTATACAAAGGGTTTTCAAAAGGTTGGGAGTTAGGATCAAGGTTAGAATCCGAGGGAAGATAGGGATTTGGTGATGACTGGGTGCTCCCAAAGTTTTGGGATGCTTGCACCACATTAGCATATGGATTGCCAAGAGAATGTTGGAGGAGTTGTTGATGGTATTGAAGATCAGCCAATGAATATTGTGGTTGAGGATTCATTGGATGAACAAAGGAATTTTGTGTTGGAACATTTGGATAATTATAGGAGTAGTGTGGTGGTGGGCGATTTGGATCATTCGGATTCATTTTGGAGAAAGAGCTTCTTGAAAGAGAGTGGGAAGATATGTGTGAATTGTGAGAATGTGTAATGCCCATATAAATAGCAAAAAAACTAGGGTTTATTGAATCAGAAACCATCCTAAAAAACCACGGGTAGACCAAAACCGGGTAGGTATAAAACAATGGGTAAATAAAAACCATGAGTAACCAAAACCATGGGCGGATGCAAAACCATGGGTAGATATAAAAAAATCATATTTAATTTATCATGAATAAAAAAATATATAAAATTAGCGTCTATGAATAAATAAAAATTAGCGTCTATGGATAAATAAAATTAGCGTCTATATACATATATTTTCTTACCATAAAACAACCCAAAATACAAATTAATTTTTAAAATGTTTTAAATATATACAAAATTAGTCTCTATGGATAGACAAAAAAAATTATGAATTTTCGTATAATTATTTTTCTTTTTTTAAATAATTTAACTAGTTAAAAACACATTACTATTTTATTTATAATCAATGGCCAAGAATAAATCTGGACCATTAATTATACGCCATGTATCACATCCTGATTGTCCCACAAATTACATGAGCCCCATTTTGTGAGATCGTATTTCGATCTGGTTTGCATTGATCCAACCAAAACTTTTATTTTTTATTATTTCTTTGGCTTGAGCCCCCCATAATCTGCAACTTTGAGCACCGTTGGGCGTGTCCTTAAACAATAAAATAGCAACTTAGGGAAAGAAAGATTTTTGGGAGGTTTTCAAAATTTATACCCAAAATAACCTTTTAACTATTTTGATAAGAATTTTAATTTTTATTTTCACATCTCGTATATTTCAGAATGAGTGAATTACTCCAATTTGTAAAAACTCTACAATTTTTTAAAATTATAACTCCAATTTGAATAAGAACTAAACACAATCTAATTACCCAATTTAAAAAACCTACAAATTATTTTACACTAGAAAAAATCTAATAAAGTGGAAATGAAATATGTACATACATTACGTTTACTTGAAACTCTCACACTATTTGGATGGTCTAAGTGTATTTATTTTATATAGAATTCTCAGTATATATACACAGGTTGTAATTAGTATAATTGAATTGTGAAAGAGAACAATGACCGATCGTTCGACTAACGTACTGCTCAAACAATTGGAGCGTCAATCTGATCTTCATGCGGTTGGGATGGAGGCCATGTGGCCAAATGAAGAAAGTTTTTACTTTGTACTCGGTAATAATTCGGTGGTACCCTTGAGTTAATTTTAACCTAAAACCTAGTATAAAAACCTTATATCGCCAAACAATTGAATATGTTTTTATGAGATTTTTAGAGGTTATAAAAAGTCATTTAAAAAACTATTAAAAACCTCCACCTCATAAAAAACATCCTCAAAAATCTCAACCTCCTAAAAACCTTTGTAATACCGAACACAACTGTAGTAATTCCCAAATGGGTACAACATCAGTAACAAGTGATAAGATAATATTTAGTTACTTTAAATTATTATTAATGAATAATGCTCTAGTGAAAACCCTATTAGAGTACATGTGGTTAATTGACATCCGTCAGATTGGAATAAATTAATGTTGTGGATTAAAAAAAAAGGTGTAAAAAGCTTTGATGGGGATGATACACCAAATCCGCTCACTAAAGATTAGAATCAATTAATATTTTTATTTTGGGTAAAATCACTTTCGGTAATAGGATTGGAACCAAATACAATTTTATTTCCGGATATAATTTCCTTGATTTTCGATTATGAATATTCTTTCCTAAAACCTATACTCTCTTCATAATTCAGTTTAGTTCTCGATCTGTCTTTCTCGATGATGCTTTAGTATCTCTTTCTATAAAAATCGATGTTATTCTCATTCCAACCATGTTCTGTCAATTTTTAGTTCAAAATGCATAAATGCGAAGTTAGGTTTTTAGTCCAAAACAAATCGATGTTCTAAACACTTGTATATATTGAATTCTGCCAAATTTGTTTAAGGTGGAATGAAATTACATCAAGTAAGCTATGATTTTGTTAAGTTTGGTTTGAACAATTTTCTATAACAATTCAGTATAGTAGATTTCCTAGATTTAATATGGTTTTCATAGATTAGTCTCGTGTTTAAATTATTTGTCTATGTATTATATGTTATTCATGGATGCGTATCTTATTATTCAAACATGTGTGACTTGTAATTCATAAATGTGTGTCTTTTTATTCATGTTGAATTTTCTTGATTTTGTTATTCATTATATGCATGGATTGTTATTCATCTATACATGTTTTGTTATTGTAAGCATGCTATTTTTTCTTGTGGATGAGACAAATTTAAAAGAGGGAAAAAGGGAGAAGCTAATGGTGAGGAAAAGAAATTAAAAAATAGAAAAGTATATTTTTCATTTTGTATCTCCTATATAAATTAACACAAAGAGAGAAGCTTTTGTAATCATCTTCAGAAAATACGAAAGAAAGAAAACACGAGAGGAAAAAGAAAAGGTTTTTTATCTTGCAAAAGAAAAGAGCGAATACAAAGAGAGGTTTATTTCTTTGTAAAGATATACTCTTTTATACAATGAACTTGTGGCTTGTACAAGTTGTCGAGTTTATTTCCTTTATATAGTAAGAAACATATCACCCCGAGGACGTAGACAATTTGTCGAACCTTGTTAAATTCTTGTGTGTTCACACTACTTTTATTATTCCATATTAGTCGAAGCTTCCGCGGCTACTCAACAATTGGTATCAGGGCCAAATCAAAGTTTAAGGCGGTTAAGGTCTGATTTTGAAATCAATGGCTTCTAGTAGCGGAATTGTTAAAGTTGGAGAGTATGAGATTGAGAAATTCAATGGAAAGAATGATTTCTCCTATTGGAGGATGCAGATGAAGAATCTCTTAATACCTCAAAAGTTACACAACGCGTTGTTGTGTAAGGATAAGAAACCCAAAGATATGAAGGATAGTGATTGGGAAGACTGCAGACCCTGAGACCAGCCAACCGATCCAGAAGCCTCCTTTCCTTGCTTCGACTCATTTTCTACTCCGGAGAGAGAACGAATGGGACTGAGGGGAGAACATGCATGCTCGGGAAGCCCGTCGAATTCTCCGACTTGATATGGAAGCACACGCGGCCATAATATTATGTCTTGAAAGAGATGTTGCATTTATGGTGGATGACGAGGAAACCGTATCAAGTGTGTGGGAAAAGTTGGAGGCGAACTTCATGACGAAGACTCTACAAATAGAATCTATATCAAGTCACAGTTATATACTTGTAAGATGGATGAAGGAATCTTACTCCATGATCACATCAACATATTTGATAGGATAATTTCAAATTTGAAGGATATTGATGTGAAGGTTGAAGATGAAGATCAAGCTCTTATGCTTTTGCTTTCTTTGCCGAAATCATATGAGAATCTTGTTCAAACATTAATGTTTGTGGGGGATACATTGACCATAGATGAAACTAGAACTGTGCTTCTAGCAGATGATCTGTGGAAGGTGGCAGCTAGTAATATGAAAAGTGGGAGCAATGAACAAGCACAAGGTTTTTTTGCAAGAGGACGGGGTAATGATAGAGGAAATAGCAAGAGGGAAAAGTCTAGAACAAAATCTAGATCTCTAGCGGAAACTCGTTGTTACAAGTGTGATGAGCTTGGGCATTGGAAGAAGGATTGTTAAAATAAGAGGGTACAATAGAAAGACAAAAATAACAAGAATAAGGGAGATCAAGATGTGAAGCACGAAGCTAGTGTAGCTTCGAATGAGTGGGGCGGAGAATGTTATTCCATTACATCTGAATATTTAAGCGATTGGATTCTAGATATTGGATGCTCTTATCATATGTGCCCAAACAGGAAGTGGTTCACTTCCTATAAGGCCATAAATGGTGGAACCGTTTTGATGGGTAACGACCATGGTTGTGAGACGGTGGAAATCGGTACAATTAGAATCAAGATGCATGATGACATTGTCAGAACATTAATGGATGTTAGGCATGTCCTTGATTTGAGGAAAAATCTTATTTCTCTTGGTGTCTTAGAATCAAAAGGTTGCAAGCTAATTGGCGAGAACGGGATTCTAAAAGTTGTTAGTGGTTCTTTGTTGGTGATGAAGGGGATTCACCAAAGAAATTTGTACCATCTTGTTGGCAGTATAGCTACAGGTGATGTAGTGGTTGGAACAAATTAAAGCAAGAAAAACCCAATACCGAGTAACTAGGCTTTGGCATATGCGCCTTGGACATATGTCGGAGAAGGGTCTAAATTTGCTTGGTAAGAAGGGCTTGTTGAAGTATATGAAAAAGCCTTGCATGGAGTTTTGCGAGCATTGTGTGTATGGAAAAGCACACAGGGTTTCATTTCCAATGAGCAAACATAAAAGCAAAGGGATATTAGACTATGTTCATACAGATGTTTGGGGTCCGGCTAAAGTTGCTTCCAAAGGTGGTTCCAGGTACTTTATCTTTTTTTGTAGATGATTACTTGATATATGTTTGGGTGTATTTTCTTAAGAATAAGAATGAGGTATTCGAGACATTCAAGCAACGGAAAGCAATAGTCGAGAACAAAACGGATAGAAAGCTGAAAACTTTGAGGTCTGATAATGGCATAGAGTACACAAATGGTGTTTTCAAGAAGTTTTATGATGAAGAAGGCATTGTTCAATATTATACGGTTAGAGTCACACAATAGAGTCGTAGAAAGATTGAACTGTACACTACTTGAGAAAGCTAGATGTATGCGCTCCAATTCTGGTTTGGGTCGATAATGGTGGGCGGAGTCGGTTGTCACAACTGCTTATATTGTGAACCAATCTCCACATTCGACATTGGATGGAGACACTCCTTTTAGGATGTGGTCAGGAGAAGAGACATATTATGGAAGACTTAGAGTGTTCGGATGCATAGTGTATTATCATGTCAAGGATAACAAACTTGATAATAGGGCCAAGAAGGCAATTTTCTTGGGATATGCAAGAGGAGTCAAGGGATATCGTCTTTGGTCTTTAGAGGATTCTAAGTTTGTAATTAACAGAGATGTTACTTTTGATGAGAACTCCATGGACGCTTTATCAAAAGCGGGTGTACCTAAAAGTGGTGAAGTTGAAACGTCAAAATCTCAAGTATTTGAGATAGAAGAATCTGAAGACCAACTAGATTCTAGTCATGATCAAGAGGGATCTCATGGTGACACATTTTCAAGAAAATGATGAGATTGAACATGAGGAGGTTCAGCAAGAAACTACACAAGTACTACAACAACATCAGGAGTCTTTGGCTTCCACTAGACCAAGACGGAATTATAAACCAGTTCAAAGGTATGGATTCGATGAGCCTCTAAAACACTACAGGCAGGTAAACTTGTTAGAATATGCTCTCTCGGTGGAGGAGGATGAGTCGGTCATCTTCAAACAAGCTATCAAAGATGTTGATAAGGAGAGTTGGTTGGTTGCTATGGAGGAAGAGGTGAAATCTCTCCATAAGAACAAGACATGGGAGGTAGTCCCATTGCTTGAGGGAAAGACTGCTACTGGTTGTAAGTGGGTGTATAAAAGAAAAGAAGATTCATCTAAGCTCGATGGTACAAGGTATAAGGCAAGACTAGTGGCCAAGGGTTTTGCACAGAAAGAAGGTTTGGACTACAATGAGATCCTTTCTCATGTGGTAAAGCATACGTCTATTCGGTTGCTTTTGAGCATTGTTGTTCATGGTGATCTTGAGTTGGAACAACTTGATGTCAAAATAGCCTTCTTGCACGGAGATTTAGATGATGAAATCTACATGTATCCACTAGAAGGATACAAAGTAAAGGGAAAGGAGAGTCAAGTATGTCGCTTGAGGAAATCCTTATATGGATTAAAAAAAGTCGTCTCGACAGTGGTATAAGCGATTCGACTCTTTCATGTTAAAGCAGGATTACTCCAAAAGTGATTATGATTGTTGTGTCTACATTCATAAGCTCCATGGAGGTGATTATATTTATCTCTTATTGTATGTGGATGACATGCTTATTGCTTCAAGAAGCATGGTGGAGATAAATAGTTGAAGATCGAACTTGGTAAAGAGTTCGATATGAAGGACATGGGCGCTGCTAGAAAGATATTGGGTATGGAGATCAAAAGAGAGCGGAAAACTTGTAAATTATTCTTGAATCAGAAAAGTTATATTCAAAAGGTTATTGATCGGTTTGGAATGAAAGGTGCAAAGTCAGTGGTGACCCCATTGGCTTCACATTTTGAGCTCTCTAGTAGACAGTCTCCCACTATAGGAAAAGATAAGGCATACATGGAAAATGTACCTTATGCTAGTGCAGTTGGCAGCTTAATGTACACCATGGTGTGTACACGTCCAGACATTTCACAAGCGGTTAGTGTTGTCAGTAGATTCATGGCGAATCCGAAAAAGGCACATTGGGAAGTTGTGAAATGGGTTTTAAGGTACTTAAAAGGTACTATTGACACGGGTTTGTGCTTTGGTGGAGATACATGTCAATTGAATGGTTTTGTTGATTCTGATTATGTTGGAGATCTAGATAGACGACGATCCACTACTGAATATGTCTTTGATGTTTACGGTGCTCCAATAAGTTGGAGATCGATGTTACAAGCTACATTTGCTTTGTGCACAACAGAGGCTGAGTATATGGCCATTGCTGAAGGAGTAAAAGAGGCATTGTGGTTGAGGGGTCTACTAGATGTTTTGGGTATTCAACAAGATCGCGTGAACTTGTATTGTGATAATCAAAGCGTCATTCACTTGGCTAAGAATCAAGTTCATCATGCTCGTACAATACACATTGATGTAAGGTATCATTTTGTTCGAGATGTCATAGAGGATGGCGATATTTCTCTTATGAAGGTACATACACATGAAAACCCCGCAGACATGTTAACCAAGGTTGTGACAGGAAGTAAGTTTCAACACTACTTGGAATTGCTTCAGATTGGCCCATGTTAAATTGCCCAGGAGGCGCATAGTCCTTCGGGACGGTTACGGGTGAGGTGGAGACTACATGGAGGATAGGTAGAACCACGATTGGCTTGATCCCGGTCAGAGGGTACGTAGGCAGTCATGACTATAATGATGCAGCCGAGATGGTGAAGCTTATTATGCATACTAGAGTTTATTCCCTTATTCGTTCAAAATTTGAGGCTTTTCAAAATTGTGTACGAGGTGGAGAATTGTAAGCATGCTATTTTTTCTTGTGGATGAGACAAATTTAGAAGAGAGAAAAGAGGAGAAGCAAATGCTGAGGAAAAGAAATTGAAAAATAGAAAAGTCTATTTTTCATTTTGTATCTCCTATATAAACACAAAGAGAGAAGCTTTTGTAATCATCTTCAGAAAATACAAAAGAAAGAAAACACGAGAGGAAAAAGAAAAGGTTTTTTATCTTGCAAATGAAAAGAGCGAAATACAAAGAGAGGTTTATTTTCTTTGTAAAGATATACTCTTTTGTATGACGAACTTGTGGCTTGTACAAGTTGTCGGGTTTAATTCCTTCATACCATAAGAAACATATCACCCCGAGGACGTAGTGCTGAGAGGGTTTCTTGACAACAAATAAATTTATAATCAAGACCCCGCTGAGTATAGGGAGGTCAGGATCGTTCCACAGGAAGCAAGGTTGTTCGTTTATCAATCTACTAAAAAGCAAACAAAAACAAATAAAAACACTCACAAGTAACCTCGTTAACGACGTTGTCAGGGTCGTTAACGAACCACCGAACACAAAAAAACTTCAAATAACGACCTAATTAAATTCGGCACCGAGGCAAGTACTCAGCAACGAAAATTCACTAGAGATAATTCAAATAAAACAAAGATCTAGGATTTAGGGACACCACAACATAGCCAAGCATAAGAACTCGTAAGAAGATAATATCATGCCTTTAAACAGATAGAGTCATCAACTTTCGTTGACTTAACAAGTAAATTAACAAACTTTCGCACCCTAATTAACTTAATTGCTTGTTTTGGATCTAAAGCTTGAAACTTTCGTATTCAAACAATATCAACCTTCAAGTTACTAACTTTCTCTTTCAATCAAGTTAAAAACCTAAATTACCTCAACTTTCGTTTCGGTATAAGCTCAACAAACAGTCCTCAATAAAAGATAAAAGGCATTCAACACACAATCTTACTCATCAAACATGCTCAACTATGTCGGGCTTAACCCCGATCCTAGAAAAGGAAACTACTCACTAATCATAACTAAGAAACCAATAACTTCAATCAAAAGAAACATTGAAAACAAAACAAAACTCAAATTAATAAGAAATATCGTCTTACAGAGATTCAGAAGAAACCGAAAACATCAAAATACCGAATCACAATCGTGACTAACGACCCCGGTGACTGTCGTCTACTGAGCCTCTTCGATCCGACTCCTCCTCTCTCGGCCCTTCGAAAATCTCTTCTAAAAACTTCTCTTCTAAAAAGCCTCCCCTTTTCTGTGCTAGATAGAAGGATATTTATACTAAAAAGCTAAAAACTGAAAAAGGCTAAAAGATATAAACTTTCCTAAAAAGATAGAAACAAACCCTAAAAGATAGAAATAAAATCTAAAAAGATATTAAGACCTAAAATACATATTCTAATAACCCCAAAAGATTCTAAAAAGATACTCAACCGACACGGAAATAAATTCCCGCTCAGGATCGGTGAATTATAAAATAAATCTTCAATTCTTCTCCTTCGTGGCCTCGTTAACGAGCCCTCACAGCCTCGTTAACGAGCCTGGGCTTTTGTTTTCTTCCACATTTCCTCTCGTAATCTTGAGCTCTGACTTCTTCAATCTTGTACTCCTCCGTCTTTCGCTGTAATGCTCTAAATTCAGCTCCATATAGCTCATTTCCTTGCTAAAACCTACAAAATTCACAAAATAGCGTAGCTTCCACTCTTTTCATAGAAATATGCAAAACCATCTAAAAACACTCAAAACTAAACCTAAACTTAACAAAACTAAACCTAATAAGCAAATAAAACCTATTAAAAACTATACTAGAAATGCGAACATCAAAATACCCCATACTTAGACTTGCTTGTCCTCAAGCAATAAAAAAGACATCAACCAAAACCAAACCAAACATACTCATCAAGACATAGCCATCTTATAAAAAGCAACATCTACACATGAGAAAAATATAGCAAAAGACTATTAACATCCTCACACATATATGCACTTAAATAGACATAAGATAATACAATCCAACCTTACACGGGATATTGTATTTCACTCAACTCTCAAGTGTTTAGGCTTATAAATTCAATCTCTCAACTCATCTTATATACAAAAACTCATAGAAATTGGAACTTATATCACCAATACTCTCCACCCAAGATTTGTCAAAACAAGCAAAGAATCATCAAGAGAACTCAGGGGGCTCAATGAAAAACTTCATAGAAGCTTCCATTCGGTCGGGTTGTAATGGGGCTTGGTAAAGACAATAGGGCATGGAAAATATTTTGGTCATGTGGTGCTAATAATATCCGGGAATCAAAGACTCCTAAAAAAAACTCATATCTCACCAAAACTCTCATAAAAACAATATATCAAACTCACTCTCATTATGCACACTCATTTTCACTCACCCTTTATCATCCTAGAAAGTCTCATAACAAAATAAAAGAATCTCTGATATTATCTATAAACACAAATGCACTTCAACTCTCTACTTCCCTTTTTATCATTCTTCTTCTCTTTCTTCCTTTTTTTTTACTCTTTCCTTTTTTTTTATTTCTCGCCGCCTCGTAGACGAACCCATATCAAGGTCGTTAGCGAGCCTCCATACACTTTCTTTCTCTTCTTTTCACTTCCTTCAAAAACTTTATTTTGTGCATTTTTCTATCAAGAGACCTTTCTTATTACATGTAAAAGCAAGAGACTTCCAATCTACCCTTCCCAAATACCCTTCAAATTAAAGCAAAATATTAGCAACTCCTCTCTTTTTAACACATCACAAAACTTATCTCTCCAATTTAAGTCCTAATTCCCGGATAGGGTCAAGCTTATCTCGGCTAGGGAATAATTTTTGTGGAGCTAAAAATAAAAGGTTTCAGGCTAGAATTGGTTATCAAAAAGAAGGAATAATGTAAAGGTAGGATAAGGAATAATAGGGCTTATGAAAATAAATTCTCCATCATATGATCGTTACAAGTAATGAACTAAAAAAATCTTATAAGGGTCTCAAGAAATAGATAACCATCACAATTCCAAGAGATAATATGCATAAAGAGAGTAAATCACACAAGAAAAGAAGAGGGATTTATAAATGTTCTCCCTATAAGGCTAAAATTACTCACAAGGTAGATTTTGTTGGATTGCATCATCTATGCTATGATGTATATGTGCTCAATTTCATCAAATGCTATCTTCTTCTAAAACCAATAATTTCAAGTTGAGAATTCGGCTATACTTTTAAAGACATGCTTGCAAGGAATTATATGATTAAGTTAGCGATTGCTATCATAGAACTTAAGAAGGGATATCTATCAATTCTAAAACTCTTTTTTTAGATTTTTCAAAAAAAATTCAATTTTTTTTTCTATTTTTTCTATTTTTTTCTATTTTTTTCTCGACATAAAGTAATATAAAACACATAAACACCAACACATAAACACCTAGGACATAAGTTTTCTACTTTCTCCCACCCCATACTTAAAATTACAGTGTCCCCATTGTAAGGAAAAATAAGAAGAAGGAAAAGAAATAGAAAAGAAAACAACAAAAGATTAAAAAGAAAAAGAAAGACATAAAAACTTACAAAGTTGTAGAAGTGGAAACAAGAAAAAACTTCATCTTCAGGCTTAATCAATGGTTCGGTGGAGGAAAGTAGTGCTCGAAGTTCCCCATGAAGTCGTACATCGTCCTCCAACGCTCAGCATCCTCCGCCTCTCTCTGACGCTGCCTCTTATCCTCCATCGACATGCGAGCTGAATAGACAGTTTCCCATCTATCCATCCTCCTATGAATGTGATCTTGTTGGAGGTGAAGCTGCTGCATCCGTGCAGAAAGATCCTCGGCCCATGGTGGTGGTATACTCGATCCTGTGTACTCGGGCTGAGGAGGTGGTGGGTAGTGAGGCTGGAAGTGGTCTTGATACATCACCGGGTTGTAAGGCATGAGTCCATAGGCATGAGGGTCGACAAGAGCTGGTGGTGGGTCGACAGGAACTCTCGGCACCTCGTTAACGAAGCTGGGTGCCTCGTTAACAGGGTTGTGATGGGGCTGGAAGTGGTCGTTAACGAGCCTGGTGGGCTCGTCAACGAAGATGTTGCTTCCTAAGACCTCCGTGTCGATGTCTTCTTCCTCGAAATTGAGCTCCTCAGTGTCGCCCTCGGTGTCGGCTTCTTCAGTGTCGTTGCCTACTACCTCGGTGTCCTCTTCTTCATCTTCATCTTCATCCTCATCCATGGCTTCTCGCTCAAATCGGGATTCACATGGCTTAAGCGAAAGCTCGTCCTCCGGTTTAGGTTCCAATGGGTAGGCATGTCCCGTCCACGCCTCGTACCAATTCGGTACGTAGAGAAGCTCGAACTTGTCGAGGGTGGGTATAACGATACGATCTTGAACCTTCACCTTGAATCCTCCCTCGGCTTGAATGAAGACACCGGAGCTATACCAATAATTTTTGTTGAGGAGTTGGACGTGAGCCGGTGTGTAGCGGGTGAGATCGACTCCAAGATTCTTAGCCAAGAGGCTAACCAAATTGCCACACCAAACCTCCTTGGACTTGGTTGATTTTCCGATGTAGTAAAGCCATTCGTACCCCAAATTCAAGGGGTCGGGCTCCTCAAAAAGGATGATGCGGAAGCAAGCAACCTCCGTCCTTGTAGGCCGGTTCAACTCTCTCTTCGGCCAAAACGTCGCGGCGAGGACTCTAAGAATAATCCTGAAGATGGGTTTGATGATGGTTGCCCCGGATAGTGCCGCGGTGGAGGATTGAACCTCCCCGGTGATGTAGCTCCAAGTGCGGGTCACTCGGTAGTCCTCCAAGCTATAGTCTCTCGATGGGTTTGGGAGCTCTAAGATTGCGTTGAACTCCGCCATTGTGAACTCACGGTCCTCGTTACCGAGCCGAAACCGGATCCGTCCCGCCGAAGTCTTCGACGAGAAGTTGGTCTCCAAGGTGGCCAAGAACTCGGATGTGAGGGCCGGATAGTGTGGCAAACTCTCTTGCTTCAAAAGATGGGCGGCTCCAAGGATGATGAAAGCGTCCTTGACATCCGTGTAGATCCCCGTGTTGACAGCGTTGGACTTTGAGAACCATCGGGTGTAGTGGTCCTTCTCCAGAAAATCTCGGTAACGCCGTACTTGGCATTGAGTGCTCAAAATCACATCATCCACTCGAGGTGGAGATGGGGACCTATGGTTCTTCCTCTTCTTCTGAGCTCGGGTAGCGGGTCTGCTTGAACTTGCCATGGATCCTACAAAATAATCAAGATTTTTCCAAGATAAGATCCACTCAAAAAAATATAGATAGGTAAGAGACCCCATACTTGGTCTCGAATTAACCTCGGAATTATTCGTTAACTACCCAATTGGGTCGTTTACGATTCTAGACTCGGATTGATCTATGAAGCATTGCAAGGTCGTTAACGAGCCTGGGTGGGTCGTTAACGAGCCGTCGAGAACAAAAACCAGAATTTCCGATTTTAATCTACCTTAATTTAAAACACAAATCAAGCATGCAATCTTCTATATTTTTCCATCGATCCCTCAATCGGGTATAAGCACCCCATACTTGCTCAATTACCCATCCCGAACATGCTAAAATTACCCAAAATTTTGACATGCAAAGTTCGAACTTTAAGATTTAGAACAAGAAAAATTCATGCTTTCCTAACTAGAGTGTTGCAATAGATAATCTAACATGAATAATTCTTCCTAAAACATGAACAACTAAGCACAATCAAGAATTTTTATGAACAAAAACCGAGCATCAAATCGACCTTTCTAAGAACACGATTCAAGACACGAAATTTTGACCCTAAAGATAATCAATCATGCAATTTCGAGCAAGGGTTTAGAAATCATACCGGAGAATCGAGAAATTGAAGAACAAGGGTCGGAATCGGGGTGGTTAACGAGCTTGTGTCTCGTCGGTGATCGGTTTCCGGGCTCCGGTAACGACGGCCTCTCGGTTGGTCGGTGGAGTGAAGGATTCCGAACCGGTGGGAGAGAAGGGAGAGGAATTTAGAGCTTTTTGGGTTTGGGGAAGTATGAATTTGAGAGGGTAGTGGTAGATTTGTGGAAGGAGGGTAAAAGGGGTTTTTATAGGAGGGGAAGGGGTAGAGGTGGGCGGCGGCTAGGGTAAAAGATAGGATATATTAGGTTAAAATTCTTACATGCCCCGTTTCTTGACGAGTCGGGTCTTCGAACCGGGTCGTTAACGACCCTGGGTGGGTCGTTAACGAGCTGCCGTAGCCTCTTGGAGTGATTTTTCGATCCCTTTCTCCTGAAATCTTGTTAGCTCAAAAAATTCTAATTTTCTATCCTAATTAAAACTAAAAAGAAAAACAAAAGAAAGCTAGGAAATAATCTAAAAAGAAAATAAAAGAAAATCTAAACCTATTCTAAAAGCGGGTTGCCTCCCGTAAGCGCTATTTTTAACGTCGTTAGCCCGACGAGCTCCCTTGCTAGTCTAATGGTGGTTCATGTGTAACCATGTTGGGGTCTTGAGGTACCCCTCTCGTAGCCTTACAGCCTCTGTGTGCTTGAGTTGCTAAATTAGGACCCTTTTCTTATATTAGTACGCTCGATATCCCTAGATTGTCAGTGTAGTCCGAATGCCAAGGTGGTTTGGAGTTTTCTGTAATAAATATAGTAGGGCCTTGGTTAAACTCTTGCACGTGGGACTCAGTGATCGGCAAATGAGGTTCGGTAGGGACTGTTGTGTCGAGTTCAGGTTGAGTCAACTCGATTTGTGCGACTCCAACTGGGTCGTTGGCTTTTTGATCCAAGTTGAATTCCACCCGTACTTCTCCTATATCAAAAGTGAGGAGTCCCTTCCGCACATCAACCCTTGCTCCTGCCGTGGCTAAAAATGGTCGCCCGAGAATTATGGGTACATGAGGGTCTTCAGGCATATCAAGGACGATAAAATCATTCGGTATAAAGAATTTCCCGACTTGAATAGGATAGTCGTCCACCACTCATGTGGCTTTGACACTTGACCCATCTGCCATGTACAGATTCATGTCTACCGGCTCTAGTGGTCCCATATTGGCTTTAGACTAGATTGAGAGCGGAACGAGACTAGCACTGGCACCTAGATCGCATAAAGCCTTGAACTTGTGGTTGCCTATGCCGATTTTGATTGCAAACCTTCCTGGATCTCCTAGCTTTTCTGGTAGAGCTATTGATCTGACTTCATCCTACAACTCTGTGATGGATCTTTTCCTGCTAAGAATATCTTTCAAAAATTTTGTGTAAGCCGGCATTTCGCTTAGGGCCTCAGCGAATGGGAAGGAAATATTAATGTCCCGAAGAATCTTCACGAAACGCTTGAACTTACTCTCAGTAGAGTCCATAGATTTCTTAGTTGGAAATGGAAGAGATTTCACCATTCTCGGAACCAAGTTAGGCTCGAGAGGTGAGAGTACCGGGTCGACACTGAGGTTGATTGATGTCCTCGGCGGGTCGTTACCGACCATGGTGGGGTCGTTAACTACCCTGGGATTGAGAGGGAGGCTCGGTTTAGAGAACTTACCTGTGGTAGGGTCGTCAGGAACCCTTGAAGCCTCGTCATCCTAGTTTGTAGGCTCGGTATTTGCTCTCCCTGGCTCGTTAACGAGCCGTTTTGCGAGGTCTTGTTCCTCCTTCTCTTCAGCTTGAACTCTCTCTGGTAATGTCTTCCCACTTCTGAGGTGCACTGCTGCTATTTGGCCTCTAAGGTTCTCCTCGGGGCGGCCCGGAAGTTGCCCTTGTGGTCTTGGAATTCGTGCAACTAAGTCCCCTAGTTGGGAATCAACACTCCTCTTCCAAACATCGAACTCTCCCCATCTTTTATCTTGTCGGTTCAGTTTGGCTTGAACTTCATCAACTTTGTTGTTCACTCCGTTAATGCTCTCCTTTATTTCCTGAACCCATGATGGCGTCTCCTGATGGCCTGGAGGTCGATATGGTGCAGGTCGTCTATCTGGTGGGGGCCCTGCGTAGTTTTGACTTGTATTCTGATTGCCCCATGGTTGATAGTCGTTCAACCTGTCATTATAATTAGGCTGGTTCTTGTATGATCCTCTCATATAGTTCATCTCAGCTATTGTCTCAGCGGTTCTAACATGCTTAATGTTAGTGCAAGCAGAAGTACTATGTGCAGAAGAACCACATTCTTGACACGATTGAGAGGATTTCAGAAAACTTACCTGTTTCCTCAAACGGTTGACCTCATCTTGTAAGAATTGATTTTTAACATCTGGGTCAACTTCTTCTCGGTTAGGTATGTAGAGACGTTTTTGAGTATGTGGAGTTTTCTGGGTTCCGTACATAGCATCGTAATTAGCCAGCTTATCCAACAGTTCCCACGCCTCTGTCGGGTTCATCTCTATAAAATCGCACGCAGTATGCGTGTTAATGCGGTTCCTGGTCTCTGCGTTGATACCCTGGAAAAAGATTTCTTGCAAAACATATAAAGGTTGCCCATGAATAGGGCACTGTCTAAGCATCTCTTTGAATCTTTCTCATGTTTCAACAAATGTTTCATTAGGCAACTGGTGATAGGAGGTGATGCGTTCCTCAACTCTGTTGTCTTAGCAGGAGGGAAAAACTTTGTAAGAAATTGATCATACAAAGCTTTCCAAGTCCTGATAGACTTAGAAGGTAGGCTCTCCAACCAATTCAGGGCCTTTACAGTAAGAGACCATCTAAAAGCTTTTAACAGAACATATTCTAATGAGACACCTTCAGCAGCTATGGTGTCACATAAATCAAGAAAGTTTCTAATATGCTCCATATGGCACTCAGCAGGTTTCCCTTCAAACTGAGCCCGTTTGATTAAGGATATAAATTGAGACTTGATCTCAAAAGGTTTCTCTATCGCTGGAAGCACAATAGGAGATTATGGCACCCTCAATTCCGGATGCATGTATTGTTTGGCATTCCTTGGATAGGCATCAAGCTCGTCTTGTAGACGAGCATTGTCAGCTCGTTGACGCTCAGCTTCAGCGTCTGCGTCGTCCTTCTCGGCTTTCAGTGCCTCCATCTGGGTCCGGAGGATCTCTAACTCGCGAGCCATCACTTCTGTTGTGGCCATGGCTCGGTTTTCTCGGAGTCGACGGTGCAGGGAACGTTCGGGTTCTGAGTAATAACCTGTGTTATCAAACTGAAGCCTTCGTCGTCCTACCGGCATACAATGAGAAAACAGACAAAGAAACTAAAAACTAAAAACAAAAACGGGGTCGGGCTATTCCCGAACCCAAAGATAAACTAACAAACTCGTTGCTTCCCCGACAACGACGCCAATTTGTTGAGAGGGTTTCTTGACAACAAATAAATTTATAATCAAGACCCCGCTGAGTATAGGGAGGTCAGGATCGTTCCACAGGAAACAAGGTTGTTCGTTTATCAATCTACTAAAAAGCAAACAAAAACTAATAAAAACACTCACAAGCAGCCTCGTTAACGACGTTGTCAGGGTCGTTAACGAACCACCGAACACAAAAACACTTCAAATACCGACCTAATTAAATTCTAATTAAATTCGGTACCGAGGCAAGTACTCAGCAACGAAAATTCACTAGAGATAATTCAAATAAAACAAAGATCTAGGATTTAGGGACACCACAACATAGCCAAGCATAAAAACTCATAATAAGATAAGATCATGCCTTTAAACAGATAGAGTCATCAACTTTCGTTGACTTAACAAGTAAATTAACAAACTTTCGCATCCTAATTCACTTAATTGCTTGTTTTGGATCTAAAGCTTGAAACTTTCGTATTCAAACAATATCAACCTTCAAGTTACTAACTTTCTCTTTCAATCAAGTTAAAAACCTAAATTACCTCAACTTTCGTTTCGGTATAAGCTCAACAAACAATCCTCAATAAAAGATAAAAGGCATTCAACACACAATCTTACTCATCAAACATGCTCAACCCTGTCGGGCTTAACCCCGATCCTAGAAAAGGAAACTACTCACTAATCATAACTAAGAAACCAATAACTTCAATCAAAATAAACATTGAAAACAAAACAAAGCTCAAATTAATAAGAAATTATCGTCTTACAGAGATTCAAAAGAAACCGAAAACATCAAAATACCGAATCACAATCGCGACTAACGACCCCGGTGACTGTCGTCTACCGAGCCTCTTCGATCTGACTCCTCCTCTCTTGGCCCTTCGAAAATCTCTTCTAAAAACTTCTCTTCTAAAAAGCCTCCCCTTTTCTATGCTAGATAGAAGGAAAAACTAAAAAAGGCTAAAAGATATAAACTTTCCTAAAAAGATAGATTCAAACCCTAAAAGATAGAAATAAAATCTAAAAAGATATTAAGACCTAAAATACATATTCTAATAACCCCAAAAGATTCTAAAAAGATACTCAATCGACACGGAAATAAATTCCCGCTCAGGATCGGTGAATTATAAAATAAATCTTCAATTATTCTCCTTCGTGGCCTCGTTAACGAGCCCTCACAACCTCGTTAACGAGCCTGGGCTTTTGTTTTCTTCCACATTTCCTCTCGTAATCTTGAGCTCTGACTTCTTCAATCTTGTACTCCTCCGTCTTTCGCTGTAATGCTCCAAAATTCAGCTCCATATACCTCCTTTCCTTGCTAAAACCTACAAAATTCACAAAATAGCGTAGCTTCCACTCTTTTCATAGAAATATACAAAACCATCTAAAAACACTGAAAACTAAACCTAAACTTAACAAAACTAAACCTAATAAGCAAAGAAACCTATTAAAAACTATACTAGAAATGCGAACATCACGTAGACAATTTGTCGAACATCATTAAATTCTTGTGTGTTCATACTAATTTTATTATTCCATATTAGTCGAAGCTTCCACGGCTACTCAACAATTGGTATCAGAGCCAAATCAAAGTCTAAGGCGGTCAAGGTCTGATTTTGAAATCAATGGCTTCTAGTAGCGGAATTGTTAAAGTTGGAAAGTATGAAGTGATTTGTTATCATAAATACATGTTTTGATATCATAAATACATGAAGTGATTTGTTATATATTCATCTATACGTGTTTTGTTATTCGTATATACATGCCTTGTTATTCATCAATGCATTATTTGTTATTCATACATGTGTGGCTTGATATTCATGTTGATGTTTCTGGATTTTGTTATTCATGAATGCATACGTGGTTTTTCATACATGTGTGGCTTGTTTTTCATATACTCATGTCTTGTTATTCATCTATGCGTGTTTTGTTATTCACATATTCGTGAATTATTTTTCATATATTTTTATTTTTGTTATTCATATATGCATGAGTTTTTATTCATATAGATGCGTTTTGATATCATAAATATATGAAGTGATTTGTTATTCATTTATGTGTGCTTTGTTATTCATATATGTATTTTTTGTTATTCGTATGTGTGTGACTTTTTATTCATGAATGCATTTATTGTTATTCATATATGTGTTAATTTTTATTCATATACAGATGGTGTATTATTCATATATGCATATTTTATTATTCATATATGCGTGAATTGTTATTCATAGATATGTGTTTTGTTTTGTAGTTATCCAAGAATAACATATCATGTTATGCGATAATTGGTTTTCACATTTGCGTGTTCTGCTATGGAGTTATTCAAGAATGGTGAAGAAGTGTAAATGCTTGATGTTTGAAGACAAAGACAATGATTTATTTTTCATATTAGTGTACATACAAATAAATAGATGTACTCTTTATTGGAGTATCCAAGTATGTATTCGAGATATATAACACTCCTTAATTTGTATTATTCAATGTATATATCTAACTTATTCAAATAAATGTATGATATTATTCACAAAACTCTTATTCATTTAAAGCCCTATTATTATATTATTCATGCTAGTAAGCTTACTTTTTCAAAAGCATAAAGATACTTTGTCAACAAAAAATTACAATTGTACATTCGTCCCTTCCAATATTGAGTGGTTTTTCAAAAAAAAAAAAAAAATACTTATTCAACAAACAATAGCAATTGTGTAGTAGACACTTCCAATATTCTGTTATTGTTCAATGTACAATAAGTACTTATTCAACATTATAAATATTTAAACAATCCTCTTCTATTATTCAAATCAGTATACATAATTATTCGAAGGATCATGTATTAATATTCAAAATAGAATACGAAAATTATGCTTGATTTTAAAAAACCGCCTAGTTAAATTTAAAACCGCGTTTGAATTTTAAAAATAACTCCAAAAAAGTCGATTAAATTATATTCAATCGTGGAAAAAAAAAGATTTGCTATGATTTTTTTTAATTGTGCCGATTTTATCTCATCAATCTATCTCCTTTTCGGGTGTTTCCTTTTTCAAATCATCCAAGATTTGATTCTCCACATCACCCCCATTTAACCTATTATGTTGCTTAATTATTAGCCATTAATTTATCCTAATCCAACGTAGAATCTCTTTGTTAGCTCTATGACCTAGTCATAAGGGTTGTTAGAGTTTGTTAATTATGTAACACCCCGAAAATTTATAAGGGATTGAGGTGCTCCTCATGTCAACAAGAGCTCTTCCTTTTTTGAGTTTGAGTGAGGACAAAGAACTCAGAAGTTAAACGTGCAAGGGCGAGAGTAGTACTAGGATGGGTGACCTCCTAGGAATTCCTCAGGTTGGCATGAGATTGCACTTCTAAAGGCTTGGGCCTTACAAATGGTATCAGAGCCGACTCTAGGTTACGAGTGCACTTGTTCCAAAGGGCGGTGACTAGACCTAGAGGACGGTGCTTGGGCCTTAACGAGGACGTCAAGTGTTTAAGTGGGGGAGATTGTAACACCCCGAAAATTTATAAGGGATTGAGATGCTCCCCATGTCAACAAGAGCTCTTCCTTTTCTGAGTTTGAGTGAGGACAAAGAACTCAGAAGTTAAACGTGCAAGGGCGAGAGTAGTACCAGGATGGGTGACCTCTTGGGAATTCCTCAGGTTGGCATGGGATTGCACTTCTAAAGGCTTGGGCCTTACAAATTATTCCTAGTTAATAGAGATTTATCTCTCTATCTTCTTGTATACCTTTCAAGGATAAATACAATTTATGCATTCTCTGCATTTTCTTATATGGTACCAATCGCCTCTGACGATCCTAAAACACACAAAATACAAAAAAAATTTATGTGTCAAACAAAAATCACCTCTCAAGCAACTGCCATACCCAACCCATTCGAACTAGAGAAACCCCTTCTTATGGTCTCTCTTATCTCCAGTGTCATTGTCTCCTACAAATTACCTTGCGTGGTCAACACAAACCAAGTTAATCCTAGACGGTTGTTGCTTGTTCGGGTATGTCAATGGCTCCATTCCGGCACCACCCAAAACCGTCACCCCCAACACTGCCCAAGTAGCAAACAAGGCATTTCAAACGTGGGAAAAATAGGACAATCTTGTCCATGGCGCATTGATGGGAACCCTCACTAACAACATCATGAATCTTGTAACACAAGAGAAAAGTTCAAAGGTGGGATTACTTAAACAAACCTTCGTGGACACAAGAAACAACTTAAGACGAAAATACAATCAATGAAAAAAGGAGCCTCCTCGATCATAGACTATATGCAAAACATGAAGGCATCGGTTGACCTACTTGCTTCGCTTGGATCGCATGTCAATCAAGAGGATCTAACAGAGTATGTCCTCAAAGATCTCAATTACTCATATCAGTTTGTGATTGACAGGGTAAACAAAAGAGAGAATTCAATCTCGTTCCATGAACTCTATGAGCGACTTATTCTCAAAGAGTTGGATCTAAAGACCGAGGGTGAAAGCGACGGTGCACCGGCTTCCGCTCTCGCTGCTCAATCCAAATCCGGAAAGAAGAACAAGATGCATACCACTAAATCCAACGCGCCGCCGCCATACGAGTCTTCTGCTACCTCCCAAACTTGGAACCAAAGTACCTCGTCCAAATCCTCAAACCAAAACCGAACCCACACCTCAAACCAAAATCAGCCCAAGCCTTTTAATGGCAAATGCCAATACTATTTCAACCAAGGCCATGTAATGTCCCACTGTGCTAAGCTCAAAGCAGACCAACCTAATTTTGTGCCACCCACCAGCAACCGATTTCCCTCAAACCCACCCCAGGCCAACGTCCTTTATCAACAGCCACCTCCGTCCTAATGGCTCGTTGATTCTGGATCCACAAACCACATAACGAATGACATCAACAACTTTGCAATCCACAATGACTACACCGGTCCTGATTAACTCTATGTCGGGAATGGCACAGATTTAACAATATCTAAATCCAGGTCTTTTTCAATACATTCAAACAATCATGAATTCTGTTTTTCTAATGTGTTATATGTTCCAAAAATTTCCAAAATACTATTTTTGTTTCCAAATTGTGTGCTGAAAATAATTACATTGTTTCGTTTTTCTCCGATTTTTTTCTTGTGAAGGATATTCTTTCGGGCAAAATCATACTTAAAGGACCACGCCTAGATGGTGTTTAGATGTGGCCAAAATTCAATGTAGTCATCCTTACTTTTGTCAAGCGAGAACCGGCTATGTTACATCATATTCTTGGGCATCCGTCGTCTTTTGTTTTTCGTTTCATTCAGCAAAATTTCAATTTAGGAACTTTACATTTTGATCAGTCTAATTGTACTGCTTGTCAGTTGAATAAAAGTCACAAACTTCCATTTGCTAAATCCAACATTGTTTTGAATTATCCTCTTGAAGTAATACATCACCTCTACTATCATATGATAAATTCAAATATTACGTGATTTTTGTAGACCATTAGTCACGTTATATGTGGGTTTATTTTATGAAACACAAATATGAGGTTCATTCTATTTTCAACGATTAAAAAATCTGGTGAAAAATTGCTTCAAAAATAAAATACAAATTTTGTATTCAGATAATGGTGGAGAATACCTAGCAATGAAACAATTTTTATCTGACAACAGAATATCTCATTTGACTACACCACCTCATTATCTAGATCAGAATGGAATTTCATAAAGAAGGCATATGCATATTGTTGAAACGGGTCTTACATTATGAAATGAATATGGTCTTCCAACCATTTTTTGGACTCATGTTTTCTCAACTGCGACTTATTTAATAAATCATCTGCCTACTTGGATTTTAAATTTTAAATCTCCTTTTTTTTCAAAATTATTTAATCAAGATCCGGATTATTTAAAACTAAAAAGTTTTTGATGTCTATGTTATCCCTGGCTTAGACCATACACCTCTCACAAATTACAAGCTCGATCCATTGTTTGTGTATTCTTAGGTTATTCTTTAACTCAAAGTGCTTACCTATGCATGGACCCAGCCAAAGCCTGGTTGGCCATCTTATCTGCTACCATATTAGTCATACGTACGATGAGTATGGACCAGCTTAACCATCCATTAACTCGCCAAAATAAGGAGTGCTACCGCCTGACTTGAATCGGGCTGAACAACAATATGAAAGTAATGCATACGCTTGGCAATGTGAAGCCCTTTGACAATGGTGCGTAGTTCAGCTGTAAGGGATCACAAGCGCCAAACTTGAGTAAGAAGGCTTGCAAGAACTGACCATTAGAGTCTCGGAAAATTACCGCTACCTGCCCGCAATGTCGGGATTGCCTTTGGATACAGCGTCCGTGCTCAACACAATCCATCCTATTGGTGGTGGTTGCCAACAAGATATCACTCCTTCCCCTACATTTGTGCCATCTATAGGACCAATATGTGGTGCATTTGAAGATGCCAAGCAAAACGCTTCAGTAATGGAACAAACCTGGCATGACAGGCTACCCAAATCATCCACCCCTTGGAACACCAAGTTATTTCGTGTTTTCCATGTTTGCGAGAGCATTATAGCGAACATATAGTACTCCATCGATCCTTGTGACGAATATTGTCATAGATCCATTTGTCGTAAGTCCATACAAACAAAGAACGTCGGAGTCGCGGTCGATCTGAAAATAGCTAACCAGAAACCACACATCTCGAACCCTTTGGCAATCTCGTAAAGCATGCAAAGTAGACTCCTCATTCCCACAACGTGGGCATTGTCCAGAATTAGAGAGGTGGTGACGTACCCGATTATTGTTGCACAAAATCGAGTCATGAGCGACAAGGAAAATGAAATGTCGGGTCCATTGTTGAACCGACATCTTCTAGATCACATTCCATACTCGATCTTCAACCCAAAATTCATAGGGGTGAATCAACTCCCTGGTTGATTTGGTTCTGAACGTTCCAGATTGAGAACAACACCAGAAAAAACGGTCCTTCACCTCCAAATCAGCTTGATCAGTAATAGATGCAATATGCTGCAAGATATGAGCCGAGAGGTGTGCTGAAAAGAGGGACCAACGCCATCTTGAAACCGAATAATAATTTGCCATAGTCACACCCTCCACTTCCTCTGGAACTGAAATTATAGCATCATCAAGCAACGGGTGAGAGGTTAGCCAAGCATGGGTCCAAAAAAAGTGGATCTTCCATTTCCAATGGCCATGCCTAAGCCTTTCTCCAACACCTTCGAGCCATGGATCACCCCTTGCGCATATAGGACGATTGAGGCCTTCGTTGGAAGTTCCAAGTCGGGCCTTCGTTGGAACTTCCAACAATATTTACCACGTAGGACCCGATTCCGCAAGGGATCGGGTTCTTGTAATTAAAATCCTCCAACCCAATTTTGCTAGGAGAGTAGTTTTAGAGGCACACATAGACTTCACTTTCGAGCATGCCAAAACGCTTTGATTGCGCCACTTTCTCCCATGAGAGCAGGAATGATTTTTGCTTCTTTTGGGTAGAGCCCCAAATAAAATCTCGGATCGTTTGGTCAATAGCATCACAAATGAAGTGAGACACTAATGTGGGCTGCATAGCATAAATCGGGAGACTATAATTATGTGTTGGCCAACGCCACTCTGCCCTCAGCGGATAGATACTTTGCTTGCGAATTACCTAGCCGGGCCGTGACACTATCCAATAGGTAATTGTACCGTTCCGTAGTCATCCGGCCACAAGTCACAAGAACATCCAAGTAATTTTCAAAGTCGTTGGGGATGGACAACAAACCACTTTGTTGTTTTTTCATTTGATACGATAAGTTGATTATCTTTTTTGATGAAAATAAGTTGATTATCTACGTTTTGATAAATAATATTAAAAATTGTTTAAAATAACCTAATTTTATAGAATTGTTTCGATAATTAGTCTAACGTAGCAAAATTGCATATAATAGCTTAATCTTTTTAAATGATTGAGATTGCTAGCCTCTATTTTTCATGTGGCAAGATTACTCATTAAAATTGATCAATTGACAAATAATCATGCCTATGTGTTATATGACTAGGAAATTTTGTATTTAAGTTAAATTAAAAATACAATTGAAGAATTTAAAATATATATATATATACAACAACAACAATATTAACCCAATGTAGTTCCCTCATGGAGAATCTGAGAGGTCAAGATAGAGGCACCTCTGACTTAATGCTGAAGGAGTGTAACCGAGAGACCCAACAGGATAGAAAGCATAAAACAATCATAACAAACAAGGAGCGAAAGCAAAACAAAAACGTAAGCGAGAACATAGGCAGAACAAAGCAAGAGCAAAACAAAAACAAAAAGCAAGAGCAAACAGTGCAAGAAACCCAAGCTGGCAAGACCTTAAGCGAATTCCGTCTGTCCCAGCGGGCTGCTGTCTACCACTCGGATCACCTCCCTCCATTTGTCCCTGCATGTTGTCACATCAGTTAAAATCCCCAACTGACTGATAGCCTGTCTTATACTATCATTCCATTGTACGAACGTCTCCCAAGGCCAAGTTCTCGCACCTCCGAACTGGCTCCCCAGATCCGATTTTTCAATTGCACTGTTCAATCGATGAGTCTACTGAGTTTTCTAAAGAAAAGCCGGACGACAAGAGTTGGAACAACAAGCTAATTCGATGGAGCGATAAAGTATTCTCACATGAGGAGACGACTTCCGCGAAATAAAAAAAGAAACGGGGTCGGTAAAGGAAATAAGCAAATCTAGATTCAACCTCAGGGCCTTCTCGGCGGACCTAATACCTTTTCGGTAGAGACTAGAGTCTTCTAAAAATCAACCACCAATAAAAACGACACCTTTCTCAGCCTAGGGGACTGGCGACCTTCTCAGGCGATAATCAGTGACCTTCTCGATCAGAAATCGTCAGCCTTCTCAGCTTAGAGGAACTTCTACTTTTTAGAGAGAGAGGACCTTCCACTTTCTAAAGAGAAGGCTGAGCCCCTCTCTCTAAAAAGTGTATTTTTATAACTTATATACTATTTTAATTGCAATAATATGTATTTTATATTTTAATTTTAATATTATATTGTATACTTTTTAGTAAAATTATCTCGTTAATCCTTCAACTTGTTATCATAATTCTATATAATATACCTTACTCATCAGTTCTCTCTCAATATATTCTTAGGGTTCGTAGGTTTTTATCCTCCGTAGATTTTTCATTCAATAATAGATCGTAGAAGCGCAAAAGCTTGAAAGGAACATTTCCATGGCTGCTCCACCTGCTAGAGCTAGAGCCGATTATGATTATCTTATCAAACTCCTCCTGATCGGCGACAGCGGTAAACTATCTATTCTTGTCTGTATTTGGGTGTGAAACTCCCATCTTTTATCGAAACGATCTCTGTGTTTGAGTAGAGGAATTTGCTACCTCAATTTCGTTTTTGATCAATTCTCTTTGGAATCTCCTTACATTTTTTAAGGTTTTGGTTATATCTTTTGTTTCTTCGAACTCTAGGGTTAATCTGGTTCCTTAGTCCTCGGATCGGGACTCTAGGTTTTAAATTTTGTTGTGTAGGACTTTTACCTTTTGTTGTAAGCGATTTGTTTTTTTCTATCCCTTACTGGCGTATGGCTATGTTATAACTGGATCTGCAATTCTGCATTTTGGAGATTGCTACGTTTTTGGCATAAATTTGATGATATACTATGAATGGACAATTAATCTGATATGTTTGTAAGATTTTACGCATTGAGTGGCCTCTAGAACAATTACCAAGCTTATTTCATAAGAACTGCAATTTAACCTATTTATATATAAGTGCGAGGATGTTAGTCTACTGTTGGCTTTTCACCTGTCTCAGAGCTAAGTCTAATATGCATATTTAGAGTATTCACTGATTTTCGTATCAGCATATTGGTATCCAAGGAAACCTTACCTCACTGCTTTTGTATTGTGCGAAGACTTGAGGGGACTTGAGCTTCTTATTTATAATATAATTGTTATGATAGGGTTTGGACCTCTTTGTTTACAATTATTTTATGACGGGACTTGGAAGACTGGATTTTGATTTGAAGCATTATAGATTGTGCATATACTTGCTTGCATATATCATTGAGTAGGCCACATGTCTGTAAAACTGCTTCCAACCACTGTCAGTTTATCTTATGTTTTGGAATCCACATCAATGTGACTCTCTGTCTTCTCTTTATATAGTTATATAATCTAAGATGTGGTTGGACCTAACCTTTTATTGCCCTTGAGATATTCTGACAGCTTAAATAATTAAACATTTGCAAGTAATAGTTTTTATATTTTAGTAAATAGATTTTTGATGTGAATATTACTTTTTACTGTGTATGTTGCTTATTGCCAAGCATCTCTGTCATGGGTTATGATCTATAAGTCAGTCAGGGAATGTTTGTGTTTGACTTTTCCTTTGGAAATTTTTGAGAGGGTAAGGAATTGAAAGGAAAATGAATGAGGAGATATCTTCATAACTCTTGGACGTTTTAGTAGGGCAATGACGTCTTCTTGTTCAGCAGAGAAGGTTTGGTGACTAAATTTCAGTTTGCCCTTCATTTGTTTGGTTACACCCAGACATTTGCCTCCCATTTGCTCATGCATTTAACAGAAACTTCTTTGGTTGATCATATCCTTTCTCACCCTTCATAATCATGTACACACAAGGAGAAGGATAAGTCATTATTACTCTCTAGTCCCTTCTTTCTGCATAGACTCATCCTGCAAAGATACCATTAACAAACTTGATAAACTGTAATAAAGCTTGGAATTTTAGTTTTGGCCAGACAACACCCCTCCTGGCTGCCTCTGTTAGCTCCCATCTATCACATTCCTACATAGTTTTTATTTTCTGTTTACATGGTTGATGTTTGATTTTATTTTATACTGATCCTTCTCAGACAACAATATGCTTTGAATATGTATCAGTTAGGAAACTGTCAATTGTACAAAATTTTCTCCTACAATGTATCAGTTAAGGAGATCCACTTGGCTTTTGTGATACAACTCTGTACAAGCATTCCGTGGGTTTCAACTTAAAAATTGGGAGTTTGGCATTGGATACTTGAATTTGCAGTTGGCAAAGTTGTAATGGTGGAAATAATATTTTAGTCTGTTATTTTTGCTTTAAGTTGAGACCCAAATTTTGTCGATGTGTTCCTTGTCCTACTTGACTTTTTTTTTTTTATGATGATTAGACTCTTTCTTGGAACTTATATCTTGAAAAGCCAAGAACTCTCAATTGTATGTGGCTTAAGTTGTGTATCTGTCACCATGATTTTGATTTGATGCTTATGTTGTTAAACTTGATTTACATGAAATTGTTTCGTGAAGGCTTTCTATATGCCTCAATTGTATGACATTTGGATCATAAAAAGGGGCAAATATTGAGCTGGGAAGAAATTGGTGATTTGGGAAGAAATTATTTCTCTTGTTTGGAAAATATTAAATATTGAGCCTATTAAGACCATTGAAAATTGGTGATTTGGGAAGAAATTATTTCTGTTGTTTGGAAAATATATTAAAACTAGAATATGGGTGACAATGATAGAAAAATATCCCATCTGACTGCATGACTCATTTCTCAAAGCACAATATCTCTTAAAATTCTAATCTTGCCCCATTATTAGTCAAATGTCAATCCTTGTTGGCTAACTTATGTTCTCTAAAGGACTAAGTAGAATAATAACTTAGATGAATTCATTTTCTTTCCTTTCTATGCAACCGTCATAGTTTTGCCCCTCCTTCCCTCCATTTACTATTTGTTGATTGCCTTTTTATTAGTGGCTTAACTTAGGGGTTGTTTCAATTGTGGGTAGAAATGAATTTTTGAGTGAAAAGGGATTTTTAGTGTCTTGAAAAACGTAAAAAGTAAAGATAGTTGCACAGATTTTAAGAGTATTAAAAATAGATTTTAGATAGAAAGGGGTTTTTATAGTGAAAGTGAAACAAAGCCTTACTTTCCTTCTTCTTTTTTCTTTTTAATTCAAAATTGTAATGTTTGATATATTTGAGTTGTTTCGGAGCGTGTTTTTTCGGCTATATGACAATAGGTGTGGGTAAGAGTTGCCTTCTGTTGCGTTTCTCTGATGGATCTTTCACTACAAGTTTCATCACAACCATTGGGTAAGACATTTGTATAAACACTTGTATTAGTTGTTTATTTGATGTGAGATGTGGTACTATACCCTTACAAATTTACTTCCACAGTATTGATTTCAAGATAAGGACCATTGAGCTTGATGGGAAGAGAATTAAGCTACAAATTTGGGACACTGCTGGGCAGGAAAGGTTTCGAACAATTACAACAGGTAATCATCATCTCATACGTCAAGTGAATTTTTTACATCATCCACCTTAAAAATGAAAGAAAATTCTAATTCTTTTTTCATTAATCCAAATCTTGTAGTTCTTTTTCTATTTTGCTGCAATGTCTTCTATCGTTTTGTAATGCACAGTGTGGTGCATTGAGATTTAGTATTTGCCATGCTATGTTGTGGTAATCATTATGCACTATTGTTTCAGCTTATGATGTTAATTTCTTCATTTAATTCTCTATATGACGTTGTAAAGATGAATGGATCAGGCTATGCATTATTTTGAAAACTGGGGTATTTTGTATAGCAAATTCCAAGGCTTATTTATTCTATGCTGATAGTAAGACAAGTCAGGCATTAACTTTGTCGAATGAGTTTGTAAACCTCTCATGAACAAATGGCAATTCTGATCTGACGCCCTTTCCTTTTGTGATTCTAGATATGTCAGCCATTAACTCTCTTGAAACTTCTATTAATTCTGCTGTCTTTGTGATTGTTTGAAAATCTTGTTGATAAAGAAAGATTTGGAGATGTAATATCTAATAGAGTGTAGGGAAATTATGAGTCAATTTAACTTTCGTGATCAAGATTCTGAGGCAATAGTTGACTTGATTCGCTCCCCCCTCAACTTGTCTTAGATCAACAACCAGTGCCTGTCGGTCTTCTGAAACAGCTTGATGATCCTTATTATTAATACTGCTGCAATTGTACTTCCAGCTGTATGATACTGTAGTATGATCCATCCCAGTGACTTCTAGGGCAAAAAACTTTTGTTGTTGGATAAAGGCTCATTTCTCAAGCTTCTAATATCACATCATTCATCATTTTTAATGCTTTTTGGTGCGTCCCGATAAATGATGTATTTTGAAATAAATTGGAACTCTTTTCCAATGCACAGTATTGAAAGCATATACAAAAAGTTCAAGGTCTTGATATGCATCCCTTATATGAATCTGGAAATAATCTTATTGTATCTCTTGCTGGTTCTGTTCCCCTTTGTTGCTACTCGAATAGTTGCTTTATGGAATTTGTTACTTCTTTGCGTCCTTTTTTATTTTTTCTTTGACGTCTTTCGGGCAATATAATCTTGTTCTGTCTGCTGCAGCTTATTACCGTGGAGCTATGGGTATTCTGCTGGTGTACGATGTTACAGATGAATCATCTTTTAACAGTAACTCCTTCATATCACCTTCTGTGAATTATATTGTTATATAGTATAACTGTAAATGTATTTTCCTGTTGGTTGGACTAAAATTTTAAATTTTGCAGTTTAACTTATTTGGATTTTCTGAATTATTTTTTGTATGACAATGATTTATGCTTTATGGGCAGATTCTTTGATCTGACATGAAAATGCTGATTTTCTGTTATTCATGCTTTTCTTCCCTGTGTAGATATAAGGAATTGGATTCGTAATATTGAGCAACATGCATCTGATAATGTTAACAAGATTCTTGTGGGGAACAAGGCAGACATGGATGAAAGCAAAAGGGTAATCACACTTTATCTTGTTTATATTACATCCAACAATGGTGTTTTTGTATTTCCATTATTGATGGAGATTCTATGTAGGCTGTTCCTACTTCGAAAGGTCAAGCCCTTGCCGACGAGTATGGGATAAAGTTCTTTGAAACGGTGAAGTGAATTTTTTGGATGCTGTTAAATTATATAAAAAATTCTTGGCTCTCAACTGGTGCTGAAAAGATGATATGTTGCAGAGTGCTAAGACGAACTTGAATGTGGAAGAGGTCTTCTTTTCAATTGCTAAAGACATCAAGCAAAGACTTGCAGATTCTGACTCAAAGGCTGAGGTATAGCATCTTGATCAGTACTTAGGGCCCGTTTGGTATTGATATCCTGATATCAGATATCGCTATCGGGCCATATCTTGTGTTTGGTATGGGGAGTATATGGATTTAGATATCGGTATGAGTCATATCTTGTGTTTGGTATGAGAGTATATGGATATCGGCCCATATCTTATATCAAAAATAAGGCATTTCTCATGATATTTGATATACCCCTATAAAAAGAGATATGAAAGGTATGGGATATGAATGATATCCCATATCCGATACCGATATCGATATCGATACCCGATACCGATATCCGATACCGATATATGATATCGATACCAAACGAGCCCTACAGATATCCATTTATTGCATCATATTCTTTTGTTTTACATTCTTTCTGCATATGAATAGTTTGAAGATTTTACAGTCTTACAGAGGTGTTCAAATTCAGTTTAGCTACTATTCTTTGTTACTTGTACTTAAATTTTTTTGTATAACTTGCAGATATCCGACCTGATTTCATAACATTTTTTTTTAGTTTGGGTCCATGAGGATGAGGATCATGTTTTTATGACATAGATTTATATTGAATTGAAAGAATTGTTTGATATCCTAATTTTTGTGAACAGTCAATTATATTAGATCATGAACAACTATATCTCAGCCTAAAGGGAAACAATAAACTTATTGAAGTACATTGAATATAGGCTCTGTTTCTGTTCATATTTTAGCCTTAATTTGTTCATTTAGCCAATCATATGTACAGCTTACATCCTAAGCAACTATCTCCATTCCAATAAGAGTCTACATTGCTGTTTGGAAGGTGTAGTTCATTAATGAGAAACATAATGCTAGTGAATGAATTGAACTTAATCTGATAAAGCACCATTTGAACTTGTGATGAAACCGAGGCATGTTTAATGCTTAATAATAAGCTTCATATATCACAGTTGAAACGTCATTGTTTCAGATGTATGAAATTAAAACATATGAAAGAAATATTCAACATCATGCTCCTCTTTTCTTTGCTTTTTTTTTTTTAATTCATCTAGACCCGTACATAAAACTGTCCATACATTGTAACTTCATGCAACTCTGATTGGTTTTCTGAAAGATGATGCTTAATTGCTTACCATTCTAATTTGTATTACAGCAACCTGCTGCACTCAGGATCAATCCACAAGATCCTGCCGCCGGCGGTGCTCAAGCTGCACAGAAATCTGCTTGCTGTGGCTCATAAACCAACTCCAATATTGGAGATTGGAGTGCAAGGCGGTTCATCCTCAGGGTAAACTGTCTTGACTAGAAGAAAGAAAATGAACTAGAAGTTCCTTGCAACCAAGGGGTATGTCCTTGTATTTTTCTCTTAGTGCCATTAATTTCTTCATCTACTTCTACATTCTAGTGTGAAATCGTAGCTCTCATCTATGAGAAGTTTATATTCTCTGTCCATTTAGCCTCCTTGAGACTGTTGTGGTGGTCGGGGAGAATTTCTTTGCTTTCTCATGTAGAAAATAGAGAGCCATTTTCTGTTCTGCAATTGCTTCAGATAGTTTATTTTATTTGATTTTTATTTCTAATGGTGTTGTATCAACTATCAAGGGGGGCATTTTTCTCTCTTCTTAGATTACATTATGGGTTGTTCATATTATATATAAATTTGCCAAATTATACACGTGCCCGTTTTATTTTTATTTTGTCCTGATTTTTCAGTATCTGCAACTTCATGCCATCATTATATAGCAACAAGCACTTGAATTTTCTATTGTGTGTGTGTGTGTTTTATTTTATTTTAAGTGTAGTAGTTCTTCCATTTGTGTTCTTGCTTCATTTTTCATATGGAATTTAGCAAGTTTATGGCTTGTTTCCCCGATTTTTTTTTTTCACATTATTGTTATAGGGGGTGCTTATTTGTCCATCATAACCATACCTGTCTGAGATGTAAGCTTGTGCACTTAGCATCTGTTTGGGCCGGTTTTTGGTGATGCAAGAATAACAGATGGCCCATCTTTTCTCCCCAAAAACAGTCGGTGAGACTTGAGAACAGAAGCATTCAATTCATACTAGGCAACTATAGTTACACAAAATCGTCTGACAAAAGTCTAGTTAGCTGATATTTTAGTGTAAAGATTCTCATCTCAACCAGTTAAACTGTAAGTTGAGTCGCTGTCTTGGTTCACACTTAATTTTGGTTTAAAACTTCTGGCTAAAATTCAATAGTTTTATATTTATAGAAACAGAGAGAAACATATTGGGGTTAAGAGTTTATATTATTGTGAATAGTTAAGTTTACACGGTGCTAAAAGGACAATCTGTTACAACTTACAAGTGTATTGTTGGCTTTGTTGCACAACACACTTGCGTAGATACACTACAACTGAGGTCCGAGGGTCTTGATCTCGCCGTTGCACTGATGACTGGCTTACCCCCAGCAACAGGTTAAGTAAAAGCTGGTTCAATTTTAGATAATCAAGCATAAAAATTGATCCATTGGCTTGAAAATAACATTGATTTCAGTTTTTGCTTGATAAAAATACCACAATAGTCTTATTTTCATTAATTAATAACAAAATATATCTCATCCTATTTCTTTTTCCAAAACTATACTTTTATGTTTAAATAAAAATCGATTACATGAATTTTGGTTATATAAAATATATTAAATGAATAGCGATTAGGCTTATATAAAAATCGGTTACATGAAAATTAATTACATTAAAATCGGTTAGAATTTCAATATAATTAGGGCTACATAAAATTCGGATACATGAAAATGGGTTGCATAAAATTATCCTATACGAATTAACATACACATATTTATGTAACAAAATTAACATACAAGTGTAACATAATTTATGTAAGTTGTAAAGATAATTTTATCTAATTTTATACAAAAGGTTATTATTGATCAAATTATAATAGAATGGTATATTGTTGGAATAAATTAATGAAACTAGGTTCTCTATTTCAGTTTCAGGTCTCTTTCCATACAAATAGACCAGCCAGCACTTATTTCATGAAGTCACACTTCACAGCCAAAAAGCTACGTAGTAAATGAATGACCTCAACCTTTTGCTTTCCGTTTTTAGATGGTTTCGTCTGTCTTCTTCCATTACGTGCTGATAATTTCTTTCTACTTACCGTTACGTGCATTTAACGCTGATTAGCAATGTCTTAACTTAAAAATGTGCACTATTCACGGGTTTTTGTTAAAGATCTTGGTCTAAATAACATAAAGTTGAATTAATTTATAAGTATTTTTATCAATGGTTGTTATAGAATTTGTTATTTAATTTGATATAAAAATTAAGTATTCAGCATAAGACTTAATTCTATATATTAAGTAAGTGCGTAACTTGGCTAGCTAAACAACCCAAGTTTCTTTGCTTGTCATGCATTTGAACATGGTGACACACAATATGATTCATATTTAGTCATAAGCGACCGATATCATCGTCTTCAAAACTCGACCAATCTTACTGATCGATCTTGTCGTAATCATGTAATCCTCATAATTAAGAACTCTAAGATAATTGGAAACATTGCCCAATCAAGTACTTTATAATTGAAATAGTATTAAACGTAAGTTTTTTGTTAGACTATTTGCCTTTCAGTTATTGCATCTATAAACAATATATTGTTAGCTTGTAAGACATCAAAACTTCGTGATATCAAGCGAAATTAAAGCAACCCATGTCTCTCTTCTTTTCTTTTTTGGCCGTCTCTATTAGCTTTTCTCGCACTCAGATTCTTCATCCTCTGTAAATGAGAGGCACCTCAACAATAAAAAATGCCTCCAAAGCAAAGCCATTAATTTTTAATTTTTTTTTGGTAGAAGTAGAGAAATTAAGGCTTAAACCCTTATGTCATAATAACTAAGTACTTCTGTGGCTACCTAATTTCCTTGGTAGTCTTAGCTTCATCAAACTACAGGGCTCTAAGATTAAGGGTGGAGAAATGCTGAAGAAAACAAAGCCTTTTCTGGCTATGATCTTCTTGCAACTCGGGTTCGCAGGGATGGATGTCATCTCTAAAGTCGCTCTTGATCAAGGGATGAACAATACCGTCTATATTACCTATCGCCATGCCATTGCTACTATCTTCATTGCGCCATTTGCCCTCATTCTTGAAAAGTATGTCACATTTTTATCTCATATTTTTTCCCATTGAAAATTTTCAACCAAAATTCGAACTGGCTTGGAAATTTGAAGCAGGAAAGTAAGGCCAAGGATGACTTTGTTGATCTTCGCCAAGATTGTTCTGCTCAGCTTCTTAGAGTATGTCTTTCTTTCGAAATCTTTGCATCTTGTTGATTTTGTCATGTTTATCATCATTATGTACATTTCAGAAATAGTAAAGATTTTATATATTTTTATCAATGTCAGGCCAGTGATTGACCAGAACATGTACTTTGTTGGTATGAAGTACACGTCTGCGACATTTGCAGCCTCCATGTACAACATTCTCCCTGCTGTCACTTTTCTCATAGCCTGCATTTTCAGGTAACTCTTGCAAATTTCATCTGCACAATTTTTTTTTTACCAAAGTTGTAGTATCTAAAAAAAAAGCTTCATTTACTTGTACAGATTTGAAAGGCTACAAATACGAAGTTTCCAAACCCAAGCAAAGCTAATTGGAACTCTCATTACAGTTGGAGGAGCCATGATCATGACGCTTGTACGTGGGCCCTTAATCTTCCATGGATGGTCTCATCAGACTAGCGTTGTCCATCAAATTCAAACTGGCAAAATAATAAGCCTTCATGACACTATAAAAGGCGCTGTCTTGATCAGCATCAGCTGCTTGGGTTGCGCTTCTTTCATGATTGTGCAGGTAGAAAAATTTACACTTTTTAAAAAGATTTCATACCTTAAAATTACAAATTTTCTTGGACTGATCAAACTAATGTAAATTTCAAGGCCAGTACTCTGAACACATACCCTGCAGAGCTCTCTCTCACAGCTTTAGTATGCCTATTAGGCACCGTTTGGAATGCAATTCTCGGTGTGGCAGTGGAAGGTGTGGAATCGAAAGCATGGTCAATACATTTTGATGTCAAGTTATTAGCAGCTGCTTACAGTGTAAGAGGCCTCTAATTGTAATCTTACAGTTTGTTTTTTTTATTGTTATTAATGTAACATTTTGTATTAGTGCTTCTTAGTTTTTAATACTGGTGAAAATGGAATGCACAGGGGATATTCTGCTCGGGTTTAACGTATTATGTGCAAGGAGTGGTGATGAAGGACAGAGGGCCGGTTTTCATAGCCATGTTTAGCCCGATTTGTATGGTGTTTGTTGCAATCATTAGTTATTTTATCTTGGCTGAGCAAGTGAACTTGGGAAGGTACGAAAATTTGAGGTCATGATTAGATTTGCATATATGATGATATTATGGGACTAAATTTGTTCATTTTCTTCTAGGGTGATTGGTGCTGTTGTCATTGTTGTTGGATTGTATCTTGTTGTATGGGGAAAGGGTAGAGATTACAAAGGATCGATGAAATCGGTGTCAGTTAATGAGGAAAACGGCTCCATACAACAGGCAGAAATTTTGAATTATAATCTTGAAAATCAGGAAGCCAACAATGAGGGTAATGCAGAAATACCAGGCCCTTTGACTGATCAAAGGCAATGAATGCCAAGTTTGAGATGATTTCTGCAAGAAATTTTGTTGGTTTATTTCCATCTGATTTCTTGATTGTGGTAGGAAAATTGCTCCAAATTTCAGATTTTGTTTGGTGTGTAAATTTTCTACTAGTATAAAATGCAGAACATATTGTTCTTGTATGAACAAAGGAAAGTGGATTTCTGTTAGAAATGTATATGATTTCCAATTTCAACAAAGGATGAGGAATCCACAATCTAGTATAAACTGTCCTCAGAATTTGAAAGTAAAATAACATTTATGTTGGCTTAAACATGTCCTAGAACCAATCAAACGCATTCTACAAGTAGTGCCTTATTGCACAATGAAAACTTATAAACAGAAGCGTTTGATAACTTATAAACATAAGGTCATAATGTAATCTATAATAAAATTCATGATTGCACAATGAAAACTTATTCACAAAATGGGGAAACAGAAGAGGGAAGGAAGCACTCCCTTCAAAAATCTCTAAAACTCTCCTTTAAAATTCCCACAAGGCAACCCCAAAAAAATTACTACAATAATCTACATTTCCTTTATACTACATACATCTATAAAACCCAAAAAATACCCAGGCCCAAATTGAACATGTCTACTGGGCCTAAGCCCAATTGCAAACATAGACCAATGGGCCTCCAATGACGGCCCATTTAGACAGGCCCAATAAGATCTGCTTCTCCTGGTGGTTGATCATACAACCTCAGTTGAGCTTTGTAGCAAAATCTCCTCAGCTTGAATCTTGGCGGTGCAGGCCGAGGAAGACAATGCAGCGGCAGCACTGGCGGGGCCCAATGCTATTGGCGGCAGAATGGCGGTCTTGGTGGCGGTGGAAGGGTTTGACTGGCGGTTTTGTTGGTGCCGGGCATCGATTAAGACGGAGAAGAGAGAATGGACTGGCCTGTGGTCTGAGAATTTGGACTCTCCTCTTGAGTACCCCATTTGCTTTAGACCTTCTCCTTTCCATAATATTCTATCACACCTGCAATTTTAAACAATGAAAATAAGATTAATTAAGGTATTGTTAGGTTAGAAATAATAATAAAAAACTAAGTTTTCTTAATGTGGATGTAAAAACCAATTAATGAAAGAAGTACAAAACCGAAAGTAACACGTTTATAATTTTCAATGCATACCTAACTGCTTAACTCAAAATTCAAGATTACGATTGTACCTCTTCGCATCTGTTATATTATCTGAAATTAATAGCTAAAAAAAATATCTTAATTTAAAACACGATTCTACTAGCAGGTTGTATGCACATGATTTTTATTGAAGTTACACATATGTATATATAAATATTTTGATTATACTCCGGTTTTTGTTCCAGAATTGGGATAGACCAGAACGAGTTCAGTTCATACATGGGAAAGGCAACAGCTTCACCGTTCACATGCACATGTAATTAGAACACGAAGAATTAAGTCAAAGTACGGCAATCTATGTGGGTTGTATTCATACAAAAACAAATTTAGTAACCTTTTTTTTTTTCCATAACATGTTACAAAATGAAAATATTGAATACCGTATTTTGCTCCATGTTTTTACTAAAAAGTAACGCCTAAAATTTTGCAACCATTTTGAGTCAAAGATCCACCGACAATAGTATTTTTTAGTATAAATAATTATATACACATTATTTCATGATATGTTCATATATAGTTAATGGTGGTGTGTAACCTGCCCAGGTTGACAAAGTCCTAAGAGAATAGTAGCCTGTAATTAATGTTCCATCTAAGTATCTAAACAGAACTCCATGCTAAGAAAATCATTTAGTGTTAGGCTATAAATTAATTACATCATGCATTATTATTATTATGCCAATTAATACTAATATTTAAGTGTATTATATGCACATACTAACAAAGAAGATTAGGTTTAATTGACGTAATTAACATATACACAAATAGGTAGGAGCATAACTTAAGCAAGTGATTAAACTTATTGAGCCGCCATGGAACCGCCCAACAAATAATACCTCCATGCACATATATATTTAACACTTCATTATCCTACTTTCTCCTAGTATTTGATATCATTGTATACGTTAGCTAACGAATCTAATAATGAACCTCACAACTCATATTCAAATTGTAACCTACCTAGGTAGCGACTAATTAAGAAATCCGTACTAAATAACAAAAAAAATTATCTAAACTTTCAAACATTCATTTCATTTGCTCAAACAATACTCCTACCACTTATTGCCAAGAAACATGATCACCTATCTCAACCGACCATTTAAAATACTACATTGCACTAGCTAAGTTGTAACGAAGTCGCCTATAATCGTTTAATTATTCTAATCACCACTTATTGCCAATAAATATATCCTATTTTTAGCAACCTTAATATCTATAACTTCAATTTTTCTAATATCAACTTGCTCTAAAAGATACTTAGGATATATTTCAACTTGCTCTAAAAGATACTTAGGATGTCAATCAACCATTGGGTAAGAGACTAGTATATTTGTTACGGCAATGATATTATAATTAGGCTGATGTTCTATTCTTTCTCAACGTGAGAATATATCTAGATGACTAGATGATAAAATTAGGGCAATCATTATTCTTACCAAGCAGGGGTTCGACGCTTCTCCTTGGAGTTCAATTTTTGAGCTGCGTAATCATCTGAATTTGTCACGAATTTGTAAGTTGGGGCGAAACAAATCCTACCTTCTTCCCAGTCTTGGAATACCCTTCCAGCCCTTTGTTCTAGCCCCAACTGCACAAACATAAAAAAAAAACACACACACACAAATCTCATTAATTATAACTCTTATCTTTTCAAAGCACATTGAAATAAAATGGTTCTTGTAGGTATATATGTAGAATTGGCCAATGTGGTTACAAATTTCGATCTCTACCTTCAAATCTTAAGACATAGTTACCTGATCTTTATCCAATAATGTTTGCCAATCTTGCTTCTCCAATAGCTTGAATACGTTCTCAATGGCGTATGATGACGCTAGTCGATAATTTAAATCACCCAACCAAATTATCTTGCTATTACATAGAATAAGAGATACTACATTAGCATCCCATATATAAAAAAAGAAGCTTGCATTACAAATTAAGTGACTTATTTTGTATTTAATTAAAATGAAAAATCGACACTCACTCGTGTTCCAATATGGTCTCGGGAGGCAATGACCGCGCTAGAACCATCCTACACGTACGCGAAAATCTTGTCCTCTTCAAGATTTCCATGACATCGGAGTTTCTTCTGACTTCATCCCCTTCTTTCTCCCCCGAACTCAAATGGGTGCAAACGAAACATAATGTGGTACGATGTAATGTCATACTAATCGAGACTGACCCCTATAAAGATAAAGTTCAATATACATTACTACACAACACAAAGAGTAACAATCAAGAAAGCTAAAAAGCTAGTTGTGCAATGCAACATACAAATATAAGTAGTTAGTTATATACCTTATTGCCAAGGTAGCCCATGATTCCTGTGCCAACACATGAAACCCTTAAATTACTAACAGACGGGTAAAGATCGGCTCGAACCCAAACGCACAAGAAGAGCCCTACCATTTGCTTGCTAGCCGCTAGGCAATAGCCACGACGATCCTCGATTGCGGAGTTACCAATTTGCCCCCGCCATGACATGCATTTAGGGTTTTGGTTAATGCTTCGGCCGGTTGTTGATGGTGGGTTCAAATACGAGCTCGTGAAGCGGTCTTCGTCTTCATGGCGGGAGATGAGGTCGGAGAAGCTCACCCGGGATTTGGCCGAATCATGGGCGAGCCCCTCTTGATTAGGGCTCGTGGTGGCATTTTGGTAATTATGGTGATTGTAAGGGTCAGTTTGGTAAATGGTGGGAGGGTTACTGTCGTTTAGAGCGTGGCGAATCAGGGCTAGCCACTTGGAAGCCGGGGCGTAGTCTTCTGCTCCCAGCACGTTGCCTGCGTTGAGTGGGACGATCTCTTGGAACCTATCCAATTTCACACACAATTAAATTATCTCAAATTATGTAAAACTTTATGGAGAAGTAATTAGTGTTGGGTAGGAAAGGGAAATTTTAGAAAACGTACAAGAAATCAGAAATGTATATAATGACAATGATTAAGGCAGTTAGAGTTGGGGAGACCCATAAAATAATTAATTACGTACCCAAGAACGTAGATGTCAGCTGGAGCACAAGTATTTAGCCAATCTCGCAAGTTTAATCCTTGGTGGGGTGGCTTTCCACCCACATTCCATGTGCCCACCATCATCCTAACATTTCCCAACCCAAAATAGAAAATGAACTAATGCACAAATTAATCAGTTATCCATAACAATTTATCTTTATTTGATAAAAAACAAAATTCAAAATTGTAACGTACAAATAAAAGTGAAGCAAGAACTTGTTTGGACGCACAAGCTAAGTGGTGGAATTGGAAGACTGAATATCTAACAACTTGTGGTATTAATTGATGATGTTATGAAAAACGATAAAGAGGGATCAATCATGCTTGTTAATTGTTATGTATGTGTATGTGTGTGAGAATATTAATCATGCATGGTTATGAAGCATGTTCTTGTTGTTCTATAATGCTGTAAAGTACTAAACTACTAATCAACCAAAACATTCGTTTTGCATACTAAAAGTTGACCAGTGAACAAATCACGCATTGTTATTCTTATTTAAAAAATTGGCCATGAGATTGGCGGATCTCAAAGAAACTGATTAAGCGCACTAATGCCCCCAATCATTTCGTCAATAATGGACCCTAATGACACAATCATTAAAACTAAAATGGTTCAGATGCTAAACACTAATTCATAATCTGCTTTTTATTTGTTAATTCAATCAATAAGATGATATTGTAAGGGATTAGGATCAACACATCCAATAGTTGCTATACATAGTAGTACAAAACAGAAGCATTATATATTTAATCTACATTCATGAACGTACTTTGCACGCAGGAGACACTTTTTTTTTTTATAAATCTAGAACTTCACAGAACGTGACAATTAATGAGAATACTATACATGAAAATACATCAATTTAACCATTAAGAACAAGCACAAATAAAGTTTCGACTTGAAAAAAAATGCGATAAATTAAAATTATGGCTTCTAACCTGAGGTTGAGATTATTAGACGACGTAGTTTTGGGTCGTTTTAGGCCTTCTGTTGAGTCCTTCCCCCAATCTGTACGCATTACACAACAACTTAATTACAAATCCATAAACATATTAATTGAGTGGGCAAGTTTGTATAGAAAAGATAGAAATCACACTAATACTATTCTAATTAATAATAAAAAATTCTGTTTTTTGAGACAAATTTTACACTAAGAACCTTAAATGGCTCCTAAAAAATTTCGAAAGTGAATTCATATGAAATAAATTCAATCAAAACCCAATTGAAATATTTCTGTACTAGAAACAAAAAGAAGTAGAAAAAGAGGAAGGAATTCCAAAATCCGGACTTTTAAAAAGCGTGCTTAAAAATTGGTACAGTATCCGCCGTACACGTGGCAGATGGAGCGTGGACAACCAGCTGAAGTGCGCTCAGAATTCAGAAGCAATTCCTTGTTCGATCAGCAGTAACTACGATTAGTAATATTTTAAATGGTGGTGTCCCATCTAGCAAATCATTTCCATCAATGCTCGATCGGACGGCTCTCATCACTTTACAGGCTTCACATCGAAACGGTGATCTCAAAATACTACTCTAAAAACCTAACTGTTGAACAGAATGTCCGAAGGTAGATATTTTGTAGAATATAGTTATATGAAAATATACGGAACCAGAATTACCTATTTTTCCGATAAGAAAATTACATATTCCTAAACATTTTCATACTTATCTTAATTCAAAACAAAAAATATAGGAGTCGATGAGATTTTTGACACATTAATAAGAGGAATTACCTGACAACTCTGGAGGTACGTCGTGCACATACGAATCTCTATCCGAGCAACTTTTCCTTCTCTCCGATTTGGCCTCAAAATCTAATTTCAAAAAATACATTAAAAATCCGAAGAAATTGGAAAATTGAAGAAAAGGATAAGAAAATCATTCTATTCAGGGAACAAAAATAAAAGGTAATCCACGATATACCCCAGATTCCTGATTTGTCATACTCCTTGGTCTTCTTGGAAGGATGGATGGATCAATAATTGATCCTATACCCTATTTACAAATAAGCTACTCCCTATTGGAATATTATGTTATTTTCAATAAACTTATCAAAAAAAATGTAATTACTGTTACTACCTGTTGAAGAGTAGTCGGAATAAAATTCATGAGCGCCGGTCTTGATATTCAACCATTTCTTCACAACGGTTTTGGGCCAAAACACCTGCCCACCCCAAAAGACCACAAGTTATTAATGATCAATTCGTATCCCATTCTACATTAATACATCACATTAATAAATAAAAACATGATCGGAAACATGCAGCATAAGACGATACCTTTGAGGCCTGTGGAATTTCCCTCTTCATTGCCAGAAAATTTCCCAGTCACTGTAAAATAAATAAGACCCAAATATAAAATATATATGGTTTTGGGTAAGGGAAGAGAGCTAGATTTTTTGCATAATTTATAATAAATCACATGGAAATGGAAGCAATTGAATTGGCTTAAATAAGGACGCATTATTGACGGGAATGATTTGTCAAATGTATTGAAAATTATATAAACCGTTCAAGGGAGTGGGCAAGTTGAAGATTATGAATGGCGGATCGGACTTATAGTAGTTATATAGTACTATTGCATAGGAAGTATTGAAATATCCTACTCTGTTCATGACCAAATTCGAGCTGAGTGGAGTAGTTTTTAATTGTAACTATTCATTTTTGGACAAAACTTGGGTGTTTAGCCAAGGTCAAATCTTTATAATGTTGACAATTCTTTATATACGACTATACGAGGAAAATAATGAACATGGAAGACATTGGAAATTGAAACTTTCATTGTCAAGTTTAAACCACCGAAATCCATCCAAACAAGAAAAGGGCAAAAAAACAAGTGCAACTTTTTACTGACTTTGTGTATCTTTTCATTGTTAAATAAGTTTTGCCTTGAGATCAACGAAGATCTGCCTTTCTGTTTTTGGCTTCCATTCTTCCATGCCCAGAAGAACATACCAAAAGAAATTTAAAAAAAGAAGGTAGTATTATTAGGTTAATAAATTTGTGAGATTAGTGATGAGTCATCCCATCTGAAGACGGAAAAACAAAACAGAGGAAATCAGAACTTGAAATAGAAGATGAAAGATCAGAATTTTGGTTTGAAGGGCAGTTCATGCAGAGAGAAATAGGGGGGTTTGACTTACAATGGAGAATGAGCTGTGTTTCTGAGGGGAACAGAGAATCGCGTTTCACATGAACAAGCGATCAAAACGACAGCGTTTTCTTTTTCAAAATTCAATTGGTGGTCAACAAGTTTAATAGCGGGCATATATTAGGATTAGGAATAGAGATTTTGAGAGGAAGAAGAGTGTGGGATGAAATGAAATGGGTTTAGACTTTAGAGGAAGAAATCGGGAAAGAACAAAGAGAGAGGCGGTTTCTTCCCCGTCTTTTATAATGAGCATTTGGTGGCCTGTTTTTTGTTTTGTTCAGAGATGGTGAATGAATGGTAAGGGGGTCCCCACTCATGCATGACTCATCAAGTAGTGGAGTGGAGATGGTCATGCCCATTTTCGTCAATTCCTATACGTTTTACCTTCCTTTTCCTTTTTTTTAAATAAAATGTAATTGTTTTAATTGCATTTATCATGTAAATACGATTTCCATAAAACTGGGAACTTTAGCGTCCGTTCGGCACTAGCGGAAATAGGAGCGTTTTCCGCTAGCTGGAGCGGAATTTTGAGCTTTTTCAAGAAGCTCCTACACCCAAGGGTTTTCAATTTCCGCTAGCTGAATGGGCTATTAAGCTCCAACTACCTTGCATCCGAACGGTCGCTTAGTCACAAATCAATTTAAACACGTGAACATGTTATACGATGAACAAAATAAAGTAAATAAAATGCAAAATATTCTAGAAAATATTATTGAAATCAGATTATAATCGGATGGATTCAAATGTACAAGAAGAAAGAATACAAATCGATGTTTGGACGAGGAATGTAAGAAGTGAATTGTAAATGGAAAACTCGAAGAACAAGAACAAGAGATTGGTAGGTCTTAGACCATGAGTGATTTTCCGTGCTATGGAGCCATGTCACCTCTCATCTGTTTGATCGCTTTTATATCTTGCCGAAGGAAGCCGTTGGCTGTCTTCCAACGTGCGTCCGACGATTTCGCCTTCAGTTGGTTAGTGCACCATTACGCCCGAGTTTTTCACCTCCCTATCCGAGAAAATTATCCGTTCCCACTTGCTTGGTCTCCTTAGACTTATTTGTTTATTTTCTTTCCACACCTTTGTCTGATATTTCTCGCCCTTTGTAAAAATTTCGGACACTAGAGAAGTTTTTCTAAGGTTGAAGACGAACACTAGAAGGTTTGAGAAGTTTTATTCAAGGATAGAAGATCAAGACAAGACAGAGTTGAAGGAAGGAATGAATTTTTCCTAGAGCAAAGTATTTGGAAGGCGGTGCACCAACTCATCCATTTTAAACCAAGCAATTCATCAACATATGGGTTGTCTTGGGAAAGATACTTGTACTTTCAATGATTCTTTTGAATAACCTTTTATAATATGGGCTTTATTTTCCACGGTTACATCTTATGTAAAACAACTACTATTGTAATGAACGATTGTTCTTATTAATGAATAAAAATACCACTTTTAATTTATTTTCCTTTAATTATGTATTTTAAAGCCTGCATATGGTCTTTATTGATTTAGAAAAGGTCTATGACAAGGTATCGAGAGAGTTGTTGTGGAGGTGTTTGGAAGCCAGATCAGTTTCTAGGTCCTATGTCAGAAATCTAAAAGGCATGTATAAGGGCTCGTTGACAAGTGTATGCACTCGGGGGGTAACACGGAGTAATTCCAGCTGGGGGTCGGCTTGTACCAGGGGTCGACCCTGAGCCCTTTTCTGCTATTCGCCGATGACATTGTTCTAGTGGATGAGTCGAGGGAGGGAGTAAGCAGAAAGTTAGAGACTTGGAGAGAGAAGCTTGAGACAGAAGGTTTTAGGCTAAGTCGGTCAAAGACAGAATATGTGGAGTTCAAGTTCAGCCAGGGAGTGGAGACAAAAGAGGATGTAAGGTTGGGAGGAGATGTCACAGACTCATAGCTAAAAAGGAGATGTTCAAGTATCTAGGATCAGTTGTGCAGTGTGATGGAAGCGTTGAAGAGGATATTAGACACAAAATTCATCGGGGTTGGCAGAAGTGGAGGGGTGCGTCTAGAGTGCTTTGCGATAGAAAGGTACCTTTAAAACTGAAAGGCAAGTTCTATAAAACTGTAATTAGACCAGCGATTCTGTATGAGGCAGAGTGTTGGCCGACCACAAAGGCGCAAGAGCAGAGGTTTATGGTAGCAAAAATGAGAATGCTGAGGTGGATGTGTGGACACACGAGACTAGACAAGATCGGAAATGAGGCGATTTGAAATAAGGTAGGAGTCGCCAGTTTAGGGGAAAAGCTCCGAGAGTCGAGGCTAAGATGGTTCGGGCACATTCAAAGGAGACCACCGGATGCCCTAGTTCGGAGGATCGAAGTCTAACCTCGGGTGAGTTTCGCAAGGTAAGAGGGAGGCCGAAGAAGAGTTGGAAAGAAGTCATAAAGCAAGACCTCACAGCTCTTGCAGTTTCAGAAGAGGTGGCCATGAACAGGGACCGGCGACGTAAGAAGATTACAGTGGTGGAGCGATAGAAGGAAGCCCTGCAAGGAAAACCCGCCGTGAGGGAGTACCCTTTCCCCCTGTCTTTTCTTCTTAGTTTTACTTACTTTCCCTTTTTGGTTTGAGTGCGTTTTTTCCGTTATGTTTCTACTCCCCTCCCCTTCCCCTCGTCTTTATTTGGTGTTTTCCCCCGTTTTTAGCGCTGGGCCCGCCAAAAATACCATCCCGACTTTTCGTCAGGGGTAAGGGTGCGTACATCTCGACCCCCCAAATCCCGCTCACACTGGGATCCAAGTGGGTAGATGTTGTTGTTGTTGTTGTTGTTGTATGTATTTTAAAGCCTCAGATGGTTCTGGGTGGATTAATCTAGGATCACTGGCAGTAATATCCTTGATCATTTTTGGTATTCACTGAGCAATCGTCACTTCAAGGCCCCATTTTAGCACGTCAACTACTTTCACAAAAGAACCTCGTTAAATTTTACTTTTCCCCTTGTAAAAACATCCCCATTCAAGTCTCTACCAATAATACTAATACAACATCAACCCTCTTCCACAAACGCATCAAACTTAATCCGAATCCACTAAGAATTTTGTTTCTTCCATTTAGCTACAGCAAAAACGTTCGTAATCCTCCTAACCTTATCTAGGTCCACTTCCTTGGAAAATTCTTCCTAGGACTAAAGGCTCCTCTCAAAAATTTCAATCGAATCCTCATTCCTTACCTTCAAACACCCATAAATATTGAGCTTTCTAGATGCTCGACATGAAGTATGCCCATAGCCCAATTCTTGACTTGTACACCTAGTGAATAATAAGTGTCACCCAATCAAAAACCGAATTAGAATCCCAAACCGGCTCATCGAATTCCAATAACAAGGTCTAATGAGCCTGGGTAGGACATACTCAAAGAGAACGTGAAAACTCGATTCCTCTTTTCCACAAACTGAGTAAGCAACATCACTAACCACCTTTCGATGGAGAAGGCTTCTCTTCAAGGACATGCATGCCAGGCAAAATATCTAACTCTAGGTGCAACTTTAAATTTCCAAAACTGACCTACTATACCACCGGAGATGCCGCCCAAATTAGAATTCATAGCAACCTTGTCTAACTGCATGTAATATGCTGACTTCATAGAAAATTCGCCATGCTAGACAAAGTGCCAAACCAACAAATCTAGAGTTGCAACATCAACTAAGTGAATACCCATCACAATATCCACATCGCAAGGAGCAAGCACATTTCAAACCATATCTCCCCGCCAACAACCATAATTTCAATCAATAAGATCAATTACAAGAAAATCTATTTTGGCCCCATTAATAAAATTTCCAACCACCTTAAAATAAGACAACCTAGGAACCCATTTACTATACCAAATATTAAGAGTGCTTCCATTCCCCACATTGCAATATAAACCATCTCCAACACTTCCTTCGCCATCATGATACTATTACATGCATAGCTCGAATTATGGCCAACTAACACCTCTAAAAAGGATGAGTCGGGAAAATACTTACCCTTATACAAACGAGCAAGCAACGAATCAGGAAATTGCAAAATTCTCCACCCTTGACGTGCCAAAAGTGCCAATTCAAAGAACTCTAAGTCTCTAAAGCCCAATCCGCCTTGATCTTTCGGTAGACACAATCTCTTCTTGCCTAACCAGTTCATCTTTTTATCCTCTCCACGCCTTCCCCATAGAGAGTTGCACATTAGTTCGATCCCTCAGGTCGGCATAATGCTAGCTCCCTTTCTTGAAAGCCGGAAAGAAAGACTTGGAATTGACTAGATTGCCAACTTAATGAGTATTTCCTTTCCACCCTTTGAGTTTCTTCCACGCTCTTTCCTTCATCTAACCAAAGATCGCCTTCTTTGACCTCCTATTCATAGTCAATAATCCCAAGTAGCACTCATGTTTCTCTACTTCTTGCACATTCAACACTCCTTAAATAGCTCCCTGTAGGTTTTCATCTACATTCTTACTAAAAAACAGTTTAGGTTTTGCAATGTTGACTTCTTGTCCCAATGTTACTCTATACACTTAGAGGATATAAACAATTTTAAGGCTTGTTGACAAGTAGCTTTTGCAAACAAAGCATTTTCATCAACAAAAAGTAAATGGGAGATCACATGAGCACTTCTAGCAATCCAGATTCCTTTGAAATGTCCACCCATTTTGCTTTGACAGATCATAGCAGAAAAAACTTCTGCATAAATCAGAAACAAATATGGTGACAAAGGATCCCCTTTTCTCAAACCACTACCGGGAACAAATTCTTGAGAAGGATACCCATCAATGATAACTAAAAAATGAAACACCAGTGACACATCTCATAATTAAACACATCCACTTCTCACAAAATCCCAAATGTCTCATACATTTCTTTAGAAAAATCCATTCAACTTTGTCATAAGCCTTTTCCATGTCTAGTTTCAGAGTCATACATCTTGTTTTACCTAATCTTAAATCCTTCATATAATGAAAGATCTCAAAATTAGCTAAAACATTACCAATGATTATTCTTCTTGTGACAAATTCTAAGATAAAGAAACTACCTTGTTCAACAACATTTTCAATCTATTATCATGGATCTTAGAAATGATTTTATAAATGACCTTATATAGACTAATAGGTCGTAAGTCCTTCATGTGGTATAAATCATCCACTTTTAGGATAAGAGAGATAAAAGTATGATTAAGCTTATTAGGAAAAGGACAACCATTAAGAATATCAAGTACAAAATGAATGACATCAACACCAACAATATGTTAATGTTTATGATAAAACAAAGCTGACATACCATCAAGGCTAGAAGATTTTGTAGGTTGCATAGAATTAAGCGCAAAAAGAACATCGTCTCTAATAAAATGGGCGTAACAACTCGACGTTCTCCCTATCCATCCATATAGGCGAAATTCTTGAGGAGTCGTGCCTGAAAATGAGCCCATAATGGATTTAAAAAGACATTGAAAATATTCCACCTCCACTCTTGTCTCCCTACTCCTCCATTCCATGCCCTCATCAACAACCAATCCGTATAACTTATTATGCTTATGTCTACCAATCTCCTGCTCCTTCGTCAATCATGAATACATCCAACAAAATTTGAATGTGGTTCGATCCTTCCCTCTCCAAATTAATGCTGAATCCCACCTCCCGGAAATTAGCTAAACCACTCCTCATTTTCCAAGCCCATATCTAACCTTTATTGAATAAAATTATCTCCAATCTTCCCATTTTCCTAAGTGAATCTAGGCCCGAAAATTTTAATCTCTTCCAACTTATAAAACTCCATAGCTTCTTAAAACGCCATCATATTGTAATAACCCTCTTTTAAAGGAGAAAGGGGATCAAAATAAATTAATACAATTTATTTTGTATTTTCATTTGAAACAGTAACTAGTTAGTTCCCGCGTAATTCTCATCCATCGAATCTTCGTACTTTTCGCCTGCAAACAAGGCAAGTGGTGGTTCGCTCTCATACTTTTATCATGAATACTTTTATTCATGTTTGCATGTTGTGTTGGGAACGCTTGTTTGAATAAAATGAACTTAGGTTAGTGCATAAAATGAACAATAGGAGCAAGCGATATCTTGCTCCTCAATCCACTCGGAAATTCTATCTTTTAATTAAGATAAATTCCTCTATCATAATGATAAGAAAATCAATAATTTAATGTTAGTGCATAAAAACTCAGTCTCCAATGCACTAATTGAATGTTCCTTCCTCTTCTTCTCCACGCCCAATCTTCTGACCTAAAACCTGCAAAACAATGGACACAGGGGGCTGGGACCCCTTAATCCACCTCCGATACATAAGTCAAATGAGCAAATTGTCGTTTCGAGCGTCGAGGTTCAACGAGAAAGCGATGAATCCCTAAACAGTCGAGCTAAGCGAGTATTAGCCTGTTCAAGTTTTCAGAATATGTCGATATGCACATGTGGATCTCTCTACATGCCTAGGGCGAGTATTTATAATGGAAGAAGGAGATCAGGGGGCCGACTTTACATATCTCCTAGGGTTGCTTAGAGCCCAAGCTATGAATATTCACACCTTCTCCAAGTTTAATTCTATCATATTTGTAGGATAGAATCTTCCATAAAGTTGCATAACTACCATATATTTAATAATATGTAAAATAATAATAAATGCGCAGTAATTTAAGAAATACCTTTTAATAGCGAAATAACTATGGTAACTATGTTTGTTTTACCCGCTCATATTTAAAAATGAAGGTAGTTAAAAAAATACTTACAAAAAATACTTTTTAATTATTTTTCCGCTCACAAATGCTCCATTTAAATGTTAGTTGCGTTCGATAGAGTCCCAACTAAGACTGAAGTACTGTAGCACCTATTCGAAGTGACCATGCGGATTAGTCGACGGGTCCCCTATCGCCTTCGTATATCCGTACATCCTTGAGCGAATATCATAGGATCCATGCTCTCCCTTACGCATATACAACTATCGGATTTCAAGATATACTCATTGGAACATGCAAAACTGAGAAGAGAGAGAACAGAATGTTGAAAAAAGTTCATGGCTAGGATTTTATTTAAAAAACAAGAAAACAAAAAAGACAAAAAATAGTGAGCTTATTCCATTAGCCATTCTTAAACCAACATCTAATGCGAGGGGCTTCATGAGGCATTTACTGTTGGTGATCCGCGATCGCGGCTACGATGCCCGCAGTCGCGGCGGCATACCCGTAGTTTGTTCGATAATTCGCGCTCGCGGTTTCCTCTACGGGAAAAATATCTTCAAATGAGCAACATTCCAAGTCCAAGGGAGGACCTTCCTGTCAAGACTCTTAAGCGAGTAAGCTTCCCTGACCATACGCAGCAGTCACTTGATACGTAACTTCACAATTCAGGTCGAGCTTACCATCTACGGGATCGCGTGCGCTCCCCATAACCCGTCGAAGTACAAGGTCACCGATTCGAAAAGTACGATATCTCACGCGTTGGACTACGACGTGTTCGGTTGCCTGTTGGTAGGATGCGATCCATATAGTTGCAGTTTTCGGCGATCCTTGGGGAAGTCAAGATGGTCGGAAAGAGTGCGACTATTCTTCTCGGGATCGAACAATGTTGATCTTAAGGTTGGTAGGTCGACTACTAGTGAAATTACTGCTTCCATGCCATATGTTAAAGCGAAGGACAATTCCCCGATTGATCTACGCGGTGCGATAGGCCCAATAGCATGGCTGATAGCTCTTCGATCCACCTTCATTTAGCTTTCTCAAGGTGTTTTTTGCATGTACGACCAATAATACCCTTGAGAACGAGCTCGGAATTCCAAACTGCAACCTCCGACGTGTATCTCGTATATGCCTTCATGGATATCGTATAGTAGAGGCTCAACCTTGTTTGGGGGTACGCATCTAGTATGGCCCGAGAAGAGACCAACGATACAAAATCTTTTCCGGCGATAGCCAAAACGTATGAGCCCTTAAGTGAACCTTTCGGGCCTCGACAGTATTCGAGGACAAGACATTCTCTTCCCAATAGCGTATCAATGGAATTTGCCATCCAAAATCATGCGTTGTTTCGCTTCCCGCGACCGCGACTTTTGTCGAGGCGATTTCCACGATCGCGGATGCATGCACGTCATTGCTTGTAGTTTCATTGGAGGCGTTGATTGTTGGGCATCCCGAAACCTCCGACGTGTATCGAGGTCTTGAGCGAGCTTCATGAACAAGCAACCATCATTGCTAAAGAGTCAACAAACTTGTTTTGATCGCGCAATCGTTATCTAAACTAATAACGCTCGAACTCTTCTAGCACAACTTTCGCTTTCTCCATATACTTTAGCACCTTTGGCCCTTTGGATCATAACATCCCAATAGTACTTGGTTCACCATCAACTGCGAGTCGGATAAAACGAGTAGTCTGGCGACTCCAAGACTAGATGTCGTTTCTAATCCAAGTATTAACGCTTCGTACTTGGCCTCGTTGGTGCTGTCTAAGCCAAGGTTGATGACGAGTTGAAGCACCTCTTCGTTAGGTGAAGTAAGAGCAATTCTAGCTTCGGACCCTTAATTGTTACTCGCGTCCTTAATTTCGAGGTCCATTAAGGATTTATCATTTTCTGGGGGCAAATCGTGGTCGCGGTTTCACAAGCTACGACTGCGGTGCTGTTCAACTGAGAGGTAGCTTTTCTTTGAAGGCCATCTGAGACCGCGGCCTCGTCGGCCGTGACCGCGGTTTCCATAACGGGCGCTACTCCGCGACCGCAATTTTGCTTGTCACGCGCGGCTCCGATCGATACGTGGGAGAACTCGGATACGAAATCCGCCAACACCTATGCCTTTAGGCGGTTTGAGAGATGTACTCGATGTCGTATTGCCCCAACTCCACAACCCATTTTGTAACCCATCCTGCTAGATCCGAGGTTTTGAGAAGCGCTAGTATAGGATTGGCCGGCCATAATGACTTGGATTGGGTGCGTTTGAAAGTAGTGATTGAGCTTGCGAGATGTGGTGACCAAACCTATAAGCAACTTCTCCATAGGCGAGTATCAACATTTTCATAGCCTCCAACAAGTTCTTTGTATATCTTATGGCTCAACATAAATTTTTTAGCTTTCTCACAACTCAACATAAATTTTTTATGCTTTGTATACCTTAGTAGATGCACCAACATCAGGTCGATATTAGCTTTCTCACAACTCAACATAATTTTTTATGCCCAATATCAAGCTTTCTACTTGAATTTATAAACTGCTTGTGCTTTCCAGTTACAGGACAATATGAGTGATGCTCTACAAAGGTCTAGACAATATAACCCAACATGCCAGCAAATTTCAAACAATATGGGCTTTACAACCAACCCTATTTGATACTCTTGTGCGTTTTCCCGTATGGTTTTTCCCATCTTTGAAACCTTCTCGGTTACACAACAAATGCTTGTAAAGTGCAGTCTAATATTTTATGTCAACGCGAGAAGAACCAAGACGAACATCAAACCCACAAATGGAGGTATACTTTGTATAATGCAATGTCATAAAATGCTTGCCTTCAACTGGTTTTAAATCATTTGGGAAAGTAGGCACAAAATATGAACAATCTTGTGAAAACTGAACAATATAATCATCACTAACTTCCAGATCATCTGATGTAACTCTATCACTAACTTCAGGATCAGCACTATCGAAATTAAAAACATTAGGATTACCCATGTTTGATGAACAACCTACAATGCATGACACAAAACAAGCTATTTATAATTTTGCCAAACACAAATTCATAAAGTTGGAGGCATAACAAGATGTACATATACTGTTGATCTTCTTGGTTCATAAATGTATACATTTAGGTGTATGGCATGTATCAATAAGGTTCATCGAGTATAATGAATTTTATATTTACACAAACACATAAAATTCCTAGCTTTGGAATACCACATATTCGCATCTATTGCCACCCATGATAAAAAAATCTACTAAACTCTAAGAATTACTCCCAATTGATTATTTAGATCGATGATATTCAAATAACGTGAGAAAATTGAAGAGCAAGATAGAATGGAGTAACAAGATATCATATAGGGACAATTTCAAAATTGAATGGAGTAACAACTCCAAACAAACAATCAACCAATAAAAGGGGCAAACGTACAATCAAAATCAATATTAAACCCTTAAAAAATCGAAAAAATAGTGCCTCGATTTCTCGCTAAATAAAAAAAAAATCATATTCTAAAGCAACAATAAAACTTGCCTAAATCCATGATCAGAAAATATGGGAGACAAATCAGAGTGGAGAAAAAGTGCAGGCTTTGATTCCCAGCAGATCGGAAGCGCAAGCTTTCTTGATAAAAAGTGAAGAAGAAACACAAGGTAGAAGATAACAGAATAGCAAAATGACGAATATAACCCTCCGTACCCTCCATCTATAAAATTCACTTATACGCGTGTTTTCATCTTGGCCATTAAAAAACACAGATCGAACTGCTCCCACATGCCCGCATAAATCATTGTAGCTTAATAACACATCTGCTCCCAATTCTATATATAGTTTCCAATATAATATAGTTTATTAAAATTGTTCGAATATACATTAAGGAAACCTTTTTTGTTAAGAAAAAAGTAATCAAAAATCGAAGAAATGAGCATCTCCAATCTTTTACACGAACACTACTGATGCATTGTTGAGAAGAATCGGAGCTGGCCTCGTCCGGTCCACATTTTTTTTTTTTTTTGGTAGAAAAACTTGTCCACATTTATGCAAGGGAGGTCACCGGTTTGCAAGAATTGTGTTGGCTTCTTTATAACTACAGGGACTTTGGATAAGCATTTAGTTTTGTCCGTGGTATGAATGTGCCATGCCTTTCTTATCAGGAAATTAATCCATTTTATTCACGTCTATAGGAAATCAAATTGTGTTGCTACTTTGAGTTAGGTTTTCATATTTCCTTTAATCTGCATGATAGTATTAGGTCTCTTATTATTTTTTGTTGATGTTAGGGATATGGTTATTTCTCGATTGATTTCTAATGATCCTTTTTTTTTTCAAAAAAGTTTGGAGAATGTTAACTAGTTTTTGACAACAATATTTTTTCCTTTTTAAATCAATCATCCTATATATGTAGCTATAAGGATGTAAGCAACCTTTTATTGGAGATTCCTTGAATACAAATTGCATAGGCGCACATAGCTTTCAAAGCTTAACTAAGTAACAAAACATGTATGACACTTGTCATACAAAATTCTTTAACACCACTTCTCATCCTCTCCTTTCCTAAGAATGAAAGTCAATTTAGTACTGTCCAAAATGATGGATATTAAAGTCAAACATGTGATACAATCGATTTGTATTAATTCAGAGAAATATTTCGTTTCACCATATAAAATTACAAACAATTAATTTCGGGAGATACGATCGATCGGTTTCGGGTGAGCTAAACAACCAGGTGTCCATTGCGAATGAACCCTACAAGAATGTCAAGTTTATGCAGTTTTAAATCTAAAAGTACAACTATGGATAATGATAACAATATTAGATTACTATATTAATGATAGTTCACTAATTTTTTTAAAAACGGTTTTTCTGACTTATGTATGTCCTACGGACATAGAATAAGAATATCGAATCCATAAAAAAAAGGATGAGTGTTAGAATGCATTCCCGCAACTAAAGTCGGGACATTAATTTGCCTAATATATATACCCTTGGCTTACTCTTCTTATTGTCAATTGGTTTTAGTATGGAACACTGTTGAACTAATATGGTATCAGAACTAATCGTCTAACGACTTTTCTCGATCCTGGGCCCGCCCTGTCATGTTGTCCAAGTATTAGTTCTCCCGTTGCACTTGCGGGGGTTAAGAGTTGAGACATTAACTTGCCTAGTATATATACCCTTGAGTTACTCCTCCTATTGACACTTGGTTTTAGGATGAAACCCACTGAGCTAATAATAAGAATACCGAATATTAAAACTAAACACTAAGAAGGAAAGCATAAACCATTAGGAAATAATTTAAAATGTTAAACAATTAATAAATAAACTTGAATGTTCTAAATAAGGGTTCTTAACATATGCCCTTAGGGTATAGATTAGAAAATTAGTTTTAAAAATAATTATTTTTTTGTTTTTAGTTACCTAAAATAAGTTAACGTGAAATTTCAATCATATATCTTATTAGGGATAAATTGGCATAAGGGTTTCTCAATTGTTCTCTTATTAGGGATAAATTTGCATAAGGGTTTCTCAATTGTTCTCTACATAAAGTACTTTACCCATATCATTAATAAAATGGCTTTTTAATATATATTTACGGGCACACATTTTTCTACAAAAAATATTAAATTTAGACATCATATTCAAATTATTCTCTAAAATGGAATTATAAAGCATATTTAAAAATAGTAAACAATTTTCATATTAACTAAACTCCAGTTACCCCTGCAAATCAGCTTAAAAAAAGCTCTGTACGCGATTAATTTATTTCTTCCGGTCTATTCACATATGTGTCTTCTAAAAATTAAGCCTCGTGTTTGAGGGAGAATAGCCATCTCATACCCTAAAATAATAAATGAGATTTTATTTCGAAAAAAAATAAAAACTTGAATGGGATATCAACTGTCGGAGATTGGATGTTCATGTTGGGAGTAAGCCAGTAGATTGGTGTGTCATTGAGGAAAACGACTATATTATCGATCTAGTCCATACATATGTAATTCATCCTTGATTTGATTTTGATATTAAATTGAAAAAATTATAAAATTTGCTGATTTTTGGGTATTAAACTTGATGTTGAATGAGCTCATGGTGATTATACATTTGACCTTTTGAATCATGAAGAGATCTTGATTAACCTAAAAAATAATCTGACATAGAGAAGGGCTACATGTACGATCGACGTTCCTTTCAAAGAAAGATATTCAATGCTTATTGCGAGAGATATTGGTAAATGAAGAATTAAATTCAAGATATGGATAATATTATAATAATAATACATTGATGAGTCATCATTGTGCTCCCGGATTTGGAGGCTAATTCAAAATAACGTTTTCGATCATGACCGTTTCGGTAGTACGTACGTGTTTAGTACATATGTAGAGATTAAGTATGCGTGATTCTCTAAGTTTGGAATATTTTGGAATTGAACCTAAGGAAATATTTAGTCTCATGGATCTTGAATACGATTGAACAACGATCTTTTACAAGGAGAATGCAAAAGATTTTATGGGACGACATCCAGGACTGCTTCTCAATTATCAATTGGCCAAGATTCCACCAATTAAAATGTGAGCATTATGAGACGAAGCAGCTAGCTAGGGATACCGATTTGTAAGATATTAAGGAAAGTTGAAGTGCTTGTGGGAGGATCTAATTAAGCCAATATGATCCGATTACCATATGCACGTGTATAAGATGCCATTGTGATCTACATTTTGGACTTCAAAAACAACGTTTAATAATCAATTCTTGACAGGCTTGGAGGATGACGTCTATGGCACAGTGCGATCCACACTCCTGGTGGTCGACTCACTCCCATCTATAAACAAGGTACATTCAACCATAATTTAAGAAGAATGTGTTCGTACTATATATGAACCGTACAAGTGAAAAAAGCAAGATCAAATGGATTTGATGGCTAAATTTAGCGCTCAATCTCGTTCTGACTGTAACGGGATCGAGATGGGCAAATCTAGACTAATTTACCATATGATAAGTGTCCCAACTCCAACGTTTGCATAAGAGTATATGAGTGGTAAGAATTCTAAAAACATGTTGATTGATAACCTTTCGTAGTGATAACGAAACAAAATTCACTTGTATGCGAAAATGGTATAGTTTTACAAACCTCTTCTGGAGGGACACCATTACAAAATAGTCGGATAGGGCACAAACACCGACACACCCTAAATGCAACCCAAGCGTGACATGATATAATTAATTAGGGGTAATTATTTATTTTAGAATATTGTCTTTCCTTTTAATTAAGAATTTAGTTATATTTTTTGGTAAGATTATCTTTTAATACTTCAGTTTTTAATATTTCAGCAATTAGATTTTCCTAAATATTGGTCCTTTAAGTTGTTATGTTTGGCAATCAATCAGAAAGAATTATCTTATCCCTAAACCCTAAATCTCCCCTCTATCGTTCTTCTATTTCTCGTCTATATCTTCTTTTATCTATCTTTAATTTCTTCTTCACAATCAATTGTATCTCGATCAAACACCTTCTGTTGGATACAATTTTCATGAGTCATTCAATGATGATGAGCCCTTGCCCACATCTACGCCTTCTAATCCAGTAAATGCCTAGAAAAGGTGTCCTCGTGCCCAATGATTGTACCACTAGCCAAGATTCAAATAAGTAATGCACCAATAGTAGCCCCACAAGTTATAGGTACATGACAAGCCCACTCACAATGACCCGCCCGAACCATTGATTCAAGAACAACCAGTTGGGAGTGGGCATCATATATACCAAGAAACGTACCCTCGTTATGACTCCATGATTTTATCACAAAAACAACAATGCCAAAATCTGATGCAACTCGTCATAATCCTAGTACTCCTTATTTTTTGAAAATTTATTTTCCATCTAAACAGTTTTCTACTCGTCATTGTAGTTCCTCACCGCCATAAGCAAAGCAATCAAACCCTCTTCATTTTTTCAAGCAATGAAAGATTCCCGATGGCGTGCCATGATGCAAGTGGAATCAAGATCCCTTGAAGACAATCAAGCATGAACATTAAATTTATTATTAGTAGGAAAATGAGCCTTAGGATGCAAATGGATTTACAAAATCAAGCACAAGGCTAATGGATCGTTCAAACTCTTCAAAGCTTAATTGGTCATACTCAGAAACCATCAAATTAAAGAAATTGATTACTACAAAGCCTTTGCACCCCTGCTAAGATGGTTATGGTGCAGACATTATTATCCATGGCCGCAATAAAAAAAAAAAAGGGAGTTAGCACCAAATGGATGTCCATAATGCATTCTTCCATGGAGAGTTACATAATGCCTTGTATACGAAACCTTATCGGGTTTCCGAACTCAATTATCATGCCTAGCATGCAAGCTTCACAAGTTGATCTATAGGCTAAAACAAGATTCCTGCTGTTGGTTTGCAAATGCTCGAGGCATTGAAGATGTATGTTTTTTGACAATCTCACACTGAGTATTCTTAATTTGCTTGTTTATAAGCAATTAATTACAAAATTCTGAATGAATTTTTCTAAAATCTTTTGGTTCCGTCAACATAATAGATATGCACTACAAATCATGCATTTAGTTAACCAATGTACACATTAATTATATACATATATACTTCTAGCTAAAATGTGCAATATAAATCTGAGTGCATATAAGCCATATATAGATATGTACTTTTTGGATGCTTATATATGTGTACACTTTTAATTTTTAGATATGGAGTAATTTGTTGAGCCGGGCCCATATAACTGACTTTATAATCCATTGTGTGGCGGTTTAGCTATTATTGGATTAGCCTACCGATGAATTAACATTAATTAATTGATGATTATGTGTAACAAGACCGTAGCAATCCAGTTAGTCCATATCAGGTAGGCAGGATATAGAACCTAATCACATGGAAGTATATTGTAAAGTAATCATAATTAAAGGAATACTTTTTCTATGTAGTAGCCAGATCACAACAAATTTAAGGTGGCTAGCCAATGGGAATTTGCGAAGTGCCCCGATTCGAATCCAGTTGGGGATTATACGGCACAAGTTCATTGGATGATGAAGACTATCTCAAAATCGATCGTGCTTGCGAAACCTAATCCGAAAAGTTTTTGACTAACCCACCATATTGCGAGAATAATTAATGGACACATTGTTAGGAAGCAAAGGCACAACATTAGTTTATTGATCAAATCCAGCTAGCATTAACTAGCCGACTATTCGTTACCAAAGAACGTAGGTGTAAGGAAGGGAATAAGACAAATCGATCGGATTATATTATGAGAGATGCAACGTAACGTACATATCATTCATGAATCTAAAAAAAACCTAATCAAGTGATCGTATACTTAACGTATGGTTTTAGTTAAATCTCGGAGATAAAATTAACCCACGATCAAATGATGCTGTAGTACGTAAATGAGATCGGTCCCGCATGTTGATATTATTTGCCAAATTTTCTCTCTCACACGCACATGTATAATGCGGAGTGTTAAAAAATTGTGTACAATGTATATTTTTTACACATATTAAATTCATACACAATTTTTTTGTCTACCTTTAAGTTAAAACCAAAACTACTCTCTTAATACAATGGTTAAAATAATTAAGTGGGGGATTAATTTACGGGCGATCGATGCGCCCATGTCAGATTTTCGGGGCGCCCAAGTCGGTCACCTCGACCGACTAAATGGGGCCTCAAAAAAAAAAGTAGTCGGTCACATCGACCGACTACAGCTAGTCGGTCGAGGCGACCGACTATCCACCCGTTTGGAATTATTTCCTAACGGGTGGATTTCGTTCTCTATATATACCCAAATACACCAAAATATTTTCCACATCCGAAAATACATTTCAATCTTCTCTAAAAAATCCACTTTCAGAATTTTATCGAAATGGCGAATTGGTTGATTACAAAATTTAATGTAAGTTAACTACATATTTTTAAGCAATTTATTAAGTTTTTTCCGTTAAATTCATACGATTCGAAATTATTCTCTAAATATTTCGTAATTTTACGTAGTCGTTGATGGTGGGAGGGTCAAAACCACCGGCCCCATTTGATTTAAACGAGGAGTATGTTGATGACGGCGATGGAGGATATGAGGTTTCAAATGAGCACAATTACGACGTCGTTTGTAATCTAGAATCAAATCAGGTATGTAAATGTAATTTTATGAAGTTTAGAAATTAAGATAAAAAATTCTAATTAGTTTTTATTATTATCATAGGTTATTCAGTTTCCAGATTTTTCTAATTATTTTGAAAATAATTGTGAGTGGGAGGAACGAGATCATATGATACAGTGGGCCCGTAAGATAGGGAGAGGGTTAAACATTGTACTCACCATCAAAAACTCTTGGCCGGCAAAGATTAGTTTGGGATGTGTATTAGGCGGTGAGTACAAAGCGGGAAAAAAAGGCATACCGCGTAAAATGGTTAAGAATTTAGGTGTCGGTGATGAGCTTAAACCTTGTCCTCGTACTAGAAAGAAGGGTTGCCCATTCGAGTTGATAGGTTGGAGGGACAGAAAGACCCAGAAGTGGCACTTAAGGGTGGAATGTGGTAACCACAACCATGACCTTTCCACCAGTTTAGAGGGCTATCCGTTTGCGGGACGACTGACTAAGGACCAAAAGATTGATGCAAGAAATATGGCTTTGGCAGATATAGAACCTAGGAAATCCATGACATTCCTATTGGATAAGTATCCAGATATGGTCACATCAATGAAGCAGTTGTATGATTTTCGATACGATGTGTTTAAAAAGGAGATGAACGGAATGGGGGTGAGCGAATTTGCGATTCATTTCTTAGAGTCTAATCAATACTATGTCAACTACCGAACTGCGAAGGGTAGCCGTAAGGTACTAGACATCTTCTTTGCCCATCCGAAGTCGATCCAGTTGCTGAAGTTGTTCCCTTACGTCGTTGTGATGGACTCGACGTACAAAACAAACATGTAAGTCGTTTTATTACCTATGATGTAGTAGTATATTGAAGTACACGCATTAAATCTCATTGAATTGACATTGTAGGTACAACATGCCTTTGTGCGAAATGGTTGGATTTACATGCACCGGCAAGACTTTTTGTATTGCTTTTGCGTTAATGACAAGGGAGATTCAAGACCACTATGAATGGGTGTTATTCCAATTGAAAGAGGTCTATAAGCTGGTTGGAAGAGAGCCAGAAGCCATACTGACCGATCGGGATATGGATGAGGTGAATGCTGTCGATAACTTATTTCCCAAAGCCAAACATATGCTTTGTTGGGTGCACATCCAACGCAACTGTAGAGCATACGCGTTGGCAAATGGGTTCAAGGATAAGTCGGCGGACTTTTTTGCGAACAAAGCGTGGGAGCTATTCTGTTCGACGACCATGTGGGAGTACGAGACACGACTCCAAATGGTGAAAGAAGTCGTGGAGCCAATTTTATTTACATATCTCCAGAAAACTTGGCTCACCCTTTGGCGCGATCGGATTGTGAGGGCATTCACCGACCTAAGAAGAAATCAAAGGTTCAAGCAAGAGGGTTGACTAGATTGGAGCATCTACAAAAACAACCTCCCCAGCGCAAAAGGGCTGTCAAAGGTGCTCATTCTATGCCAGGGACAGCATTTACATCGATCCCAACAGTTGATGAAGAAGAGGAAGATGTCGAGACTGAGGAAGATGCAGACCCGATTTTGCCTCCCACCGCGGGAATGTGGTTTATTCCACCGAAGGCCCCCCCTCTCACTAGCGACTTTGGAGGATTACATCTCATAGATCATGTACCTCCTTTCATGATGTCATACATCGCCACTGCGCATGATGTTCCAGGAGATGGTCATTGTGGATATAGGGCGCTCGCTTCTCAGATGGGGTGGGATGCGAGGGATGGATGGCAGCGTATGCGATGGGAGCTTGTTCAAGAGCTGAGGACTCACCGCGATATATATTCGAGGATGGAGCGCTCGGGCTTCAAGAAGGTTGATGAGTTGATTGATAGAGTCAACTGGTTGCACCAGAATTGTCCAAGGCAGTACTGGATGGAGACACCTTCGATGGGCGTTGTATTTGCTACTAGATTTCAGTGTACATTAATGTATTAATGGTTTAGTGTATGAATGGTTTAGTGTATGAATGGTTTAATGTATGAATGGTTTATTTTGTATGGTTTAGTTTTTCCCTAAACAACACAAATATAAGTAACAAAACCAACACAAATATAAATAACCATTACAAAGTAATCATTACACAACTACAACTACAACAAATTAAACTATCTATATTGTCCCACATCGTTGTGGCGTGCGGGTTGTACGGAGGGAGAGCGGCGACGACGACCACCTACACGTGGCGGGATCGGTGGTGGAGGCCTCTCTCCAAACCAGATGGCATGTAATTGGCGAGCGACTTTGACCACTTCAGGATTGCTATGACCTTCTAGTCGTTTAGTGAGCGCCTTCGTCAGTGTCATCCGCTGTCAAACCAACACAAATTTGTTATTTTAGAATTTGAAGTTTTTTTTACTAATATGAGAGAACCAATTAAGTGTCATCATACACGTACCGCATAAAAATCCACCACGGGTTGCGGATGGTTGTTTGCATATTCTACGGAGGACGTGTGCAACAAAAAAGGATGTGTTCGTCTCATATGTCATTGCACGTACTCGGCATCCATAGAGTACATATGTGGTGCAATTTCCCCCATTGGCACTAACGAGTTCCATCGATCTTCCCAGCGATCATCATTTGGTGAGTATTGCACATCATACTTCACATGCACGTTCGTCAATTTTGCTGGTCGGCATACACTGATTGGCTTGATAACGTCTAATTCAGGGATTGACTGATGCCAGCCATATTGACGAGCGAGCCTCTCGGGGTGATATGCCTCCTTGATGTGGAGACATGTCAAGGTACCCCTATACCTCGACAAACTAAGATCGCCAGTGGAAAAGTCGATAAAATCCCCCCATGGCATAAAATTGACCTACACATAAACACAAAATAGAGAATATGTTAGATTCAAATAAAATCGAACTAGCAATTTAATCAGAAAAGAATATGTTAGATTCAAATATGTTACTTACATCTTCAACTTTTATCCTGTCTAAGTAGCGACGATAGTCGAGCAATGATTTAAGATCTCTGTTTCGACCTTTATGTGCTTTGAATATCTCCCCTGGCAATCGTGTGATATCGTGATTGATTTGACCTTGGAGTGATGGAAAGTACCTCCAAATGAAGTTCTACAAAATAGAAAATATGTTAGATTGAAATAAAATCGGACTATCAATTTAAACAGAGTAGAGTATCAACACTCACGTGTAACACATATGAGCACCCTGCGATCTGCGCTCCATCAGCTCGGGACGCCATTCCGAGCTGCCTGAGTAGCCATGCAAGTGAAGCGGCACACCATGAATACTCCATCACCTGATCGTGGTTCAACACGAGCGGCAACAATCTGTGGGGTACCCCGTCACCTGTCCTGTCCATTATCAAGGTGCTTCCTAACAGATCACACAAATACCCTGAAGTTATCAAATCTATGTTTCCTTCATTTTCTATCATGTTAAACAGGATCTCCTTCCAACGATTGATTTTTATGCAGCCTTTGGTTACTAAATTCTTCATTTCATGTTCACTCACGCCGTATGCACCACTGATAAACTGCTTTATTTGTTCTTCGGAGTACGTCGAAACAACCTTCATCCCATTGATCGGTAAACCCAAAATGAAGTGGACATCATGGAGGGTGATTGATATTTCTCCCCAAGGAAAATGAAAACTGTTCGTTTCTGGGTGCCATCTTTCCACAAAAGCCTGAACCAATGCTTCATCCGTTTGATTGAACGTCCAACGTTGTAGGCGCAATAATCCGCTACGCTGAGCACGGGCGACCCACGCACCTCCATTCGTCAACTTTTCGTTCCAATCCTTCAGCTTCCCTCGCGTATGCACTCTCAAGGGTTTACCACTAGTATACTGAAACATTATTATCAAAATTATTAAGTATAATTATTTATGCGTACATATAAGGTAAATTAATTAAACGTTCTTACCGTTGGATCTTCCCATAAGCGCTTCGCTATATGCGTCTCATAACTGAGCAATAAACTAGTATCGATTGGTCCGCCTCCAAATCCATCTTGGGTGTTGGGAGGGGCTGTTGGAGGTTGGGAATATGAAGTCCCGACATGAGACTGGGTTTGGAAATAAGGTTGGGATGGTGGAGGTTGGGAATAAGAAGTCCCCTCGGCTTGAAAATAAGGTTGGGATGGTGGAGGTTGGGAATAAGACGTCCCCGCCTGATTCTCAGCTTGGAAACAAGGACTCAAGGGAGTAAAAGAAATTGTATCTTGAATCCAAGTATCACCCTGTGGGCCAGTCCGTATGTCGGTCTGGGGAGTGAAAGCATTATCGAATTTAGTATACAAATTCCTAGTTGGGGTTAGGTTGGTGCTGTGTGGGGTGTGTTGGGAAGTGGATGACCCCCACAAATTCTGATAGTCGGGGGTTGTATATTGGGTGGACGATTGGTTAGGTGGAAACGGTGATCCAGTAAAATCGTGTGGTGGTCGGGGGTTCGTACCCCCAGACGTATACCACTCCATATATCGGGGATCGCTCGTAAGCATATCTACATAAATAATGTATGACCACTATCATATATAATGTATTAAATACTATAATTACTTATCAAATAAAATTACTATGAGATCAAATTAAAAACATTCTAATATGAATAATAAATTAAATTGAAATACTAACAAATAAAATTAAGATAATTCTAAATTATTATTATAAATAGATCCGACTAAACTTGATGATTCAAAACGTAAAATTTTAATTTACATACCTAAAAACCCTCCCCCAAGTGGCGTAGCTACTTGATTTGTGATGTCGAACTCGAACGCATTTGGAGCGGTTGGTTGAACCGGTACCTCCTCTTGCTCTACATTGACTTGTATATCCTCAGCATTCACCCCTTCATTCAAATTTATTTGCGACGATTGGCCATGTGAAGATTTTGAACGGTTTTTGCTCTTAGATTTGCTTAACCCGAAAGTCCACCCTTTTCTCATTTTTTACACTTTTTTTTTCTCTCAATTGAATTTTTTTTTAACTCTCGGCTTGCTTGTGTACCAAATGGAGGAGTTGAGGGCTATATATAGCCCTCAACAATTGAGCACCAACGGCTCTTTGCTTTTGCAAAGAGCCGTTGGTTTTTTAAAAAAAAAGCCCCAATGTAGTCGGTCACCTCGACCGACTACACTGGGCCCCACACGCTATCTGCAATTACAGATAGCGTGTGGTGTTATTTAAAAAAAAAATATATAGTCGGTCACCTCGACCGACTACAATCTCGTCGGTCGAGGCGACCGACTTGTTCTGACATGGGCGCCCGTCATTTCTGACATGGGCGTCGGTCGAGGTTAAATTCTCATCAGAAATATCATAATCCTTTTTTTCCTAATATGTATGTTCATTATTATATACCATGTATATTTATAGCGTTTTTTCATCTTTAGAATATATAAATTTCAAAGAAAATTAATATGTTTATGGAACCCATGAGAAACTCAAACAGAGAATTGCATTGTATTAATATACAATAGTTTACATAAATGGCTTGGAAACGGTCTAGATGATCATCTAAGTGGTGTCAAGCATTAGGCTGAGGATCACCATCCTATTTTGGACATGTGCGGGTCTCTGGGTAGGAAACTACATGTGCTAGTAGCAAGGCGAGTAACAAGCTAAGGTCGTAAAAGAGAGGGTATGAAGTGGTTTTGACTTGTAAGATGAAAGAATGGAGGAGAGGAGGGGTCGTAAAAAGATGATAGGGGAGTGCATGAGAGAGATGTGTGAGGGCACAAGGAAGAAGATGATAGGGAATTAGGGTGTGTAATTTAATTTTGGACTTTTAATAGTTACGGTGATATTTGAGCCCTTTTTGTTTATGGGTTTTCTTTTATCATCTTTTACAATGGGCTTTTTAAGCCAAAGAGAAGACTTGAAAGAAATAGGCTTTTGAAAATTTGTTTTAATCGACCCTCCTCTCATTCCTTCCTTAATTTCTCTTCCTCCTAGGCGCTCGCCAAGCCATCTTAACACTAGGCACCCCTTCACCGCCAAGCTGCCAATTAGTGAAGTAAAATCAGCTATTCTAGCGAATTTGCTATGGAATAAGGAGTTGATGTCGAAACAAAAAACATTGATAGTTTTTGAAATATTAAACTAGTTTTAGTTAGATAGTATTTTTTATGAATAATATAATATTATAAATTATAAGTTGTAGAAATATATTTTATTCAAAAAACTACCAAAACCAAAAGATCATATAAGCTTTAAACAGTAGTTATTTTCTAAAACTTGTTTGCAAATTAGTTTTGAGTTTTTTTTGGTAGAATTTTTTATTTTTTTAGGGGAAATTACATTTAACCACCCTTTATTTTATAATTGTTGCAATTAACCACCCTTTATATTTTTTCTACACTTAACCACCCCTTATTTGTAATTATGTGCATTTAACCACCCATTTTAATGAAAAATGTCATTTTCTCCGTTAAGTAAAGTAAATTACGTTTTTCTTTCTTTTTAAATTGTATTTACAATAAATAAATAAAAGAAAAATCATAATTGACACTTTTAAGTTCCATTACGCTGATTTTTGCAACTCTGACCTAATTTCCTCCATAATAATTCCTTCCCTCCATCCAATGACGAAGAAGAACCACGACTTCGCCGATGCAAAGACAATGGGTTTTGGATCTGATTTTGACGACTTTGAGCGTCCCTTGGAGTCGATCGTGTCTAAGGTGATGGACGACGACTCGAGACTCAAAAGGTTGAGATGTAGACCGAAATCCAATGATAATGACGCTCAATTTATTCATAAATTCTTTTATTTATTGTAAATAAAAATATAAAAGAAGGGCAAAAACGAAATTTACTTTACTTAAAGAAGAAAATAACATTTTTCATCAAAATGGGTGGTTATATGCACATATTTACAAATAAGGGGTGGTTAAGTATGGAAAAAAATATAAAGGGTGGTCAATTGTAACAAGTGTAAAATAAAGGGTGGTTAAATGCAATTTTTTTTTAATCTAACAAATACTGTTTTAGAAAATTGGAGAACACATATGTCATTGGAACATTTAAGGAATGAAACTATTCATGTCTAAATTCTATTTTTTTGGTAGAAGGAGAGGCGGTACTCTCCGTCCCCTCAATGGGGAGTTTTATTAATAAGCAAAAAAGGGCTAAGTAGTCAGCAAACGGGGATTAGCACAACCCCTTACATGCATCATCGAAAAGTAAAGTACTAACACCACGGGGGTTCAGACTATACATGAAAACTAAACGAAAAAGCTAGAGAAGCTAAATAGTCCGTGACGCAATTTGCCTCAAGGTAAATATGTCGGAATTGGATAGTCCAATCGCTATGAAGAAGCCTTGGCACTGATGTACCAGGCTGGCGAGTGGATGACTACATTCCATAGGCCGGCCAAGAAAAAGACACACCAATTGTGAATCAATCTCTAGGATAACCCTCATGTAGTCCTTGCTCCAAGCAAGACTCAAACCATGTAAGACACACCAAATATGCCATAGGAACGGTACAAATACCAATAATATGGACAAAACGTACCTTTCATTTGCCCTCACTAGTTCTGATGACTCCACCAGCAACTGTCAAACCATCTCGAACAGAGCCATTAGTATTAATCTTAACATAGCCCACTGGAGGTGCATTCCACTGAATGTATATTTCTTCCCGTCTACGGTCTTCCTAGCACAAGTTCCTAGATTTTTGTGCCAAATCATAATCAACTGCTTGCTTAAGGACAAAAGCAACACGATCACTTTCAAAGCTAACCTCGTGTGTAAATTCTATAAAGTGGTGCAATATGCTACTTGTCCTAAAATAAAGGAGTTTAGTTCGAGTAGACTCAGAAATTTTCAACAACGATTCATAAATGTTATTTTGCATGATAATTTAATTCATGGAATTTATTCTTAAATAAAAATTCTCAACAAACAAATTCAATATCGAGTGAGAAAATATTATTTTTCTTTGAGGAAATTTACAGATCAGATAGTTGCGATATATATTTGCGCATGAGACGAGGTATTGGTATCTTTATAGAGTTTCGAATCTATGTATGGTACTAGGAGAGAGATTTGGAAATGTGACATGCTCTCTTCTTAGATTTGGCTACGAAGAATTGATGGAATTGAAATCTCACATCTAAAATCCTAAGAGATCCAACCTAAATATATAGATATTTAAGTTATTTTTCCTATTGTCAATTGGTTTTAGGATGAAACCTCGTGATCTTATGTTATCTACTCTTCTGTCTTGGTCTTGGGTTAGGCTTAACGAGTTTCTACCCATCCGTTATCTACTCTTACTTAACTCCTATAGTCCAAGTGTCAACTGGTCATTGCAGGTGCACTTGAGGGGGCGTGTTGTCAAGCCTAACATATATACCCTTGGGTTAATCCTTCTATTGTCAATTGGTTTTAGGATGGAACCCCAGTACTGGACTTGTGTACTGACCTTACATATACAAGACCCCTCGATTCATGGCCCAATGACTTTCACATGGTATCAAAGCAAGTCTGGTCCTAGGCCAATTTCATGGCTTGTTCGAGCTTGAGTTTAGCGGTTCATGCTACCCGCCCGTCATTTGGGTTGTGATAGCTTGCATATAGGTAATGTTTAGGATGCATATTTCCGTTTCGTTTGTTGTGTTTTTAGGTAGTTTTAGTTAGTTTCTTTAAGTTATCAGAGTGTCTAGGAGTTTTAGGTTTTTGCACTTGTTTTATGTTGTTTTACAGGTCTTAAAGTGAACAAGTGTATGAAAGGAATGGAAACCGGGGGAAGAACGCTTGAGTTCGGGTCATCCATTGGAGTTGTTGGTTCGACACCTCTGTCTTGCAAGGGTTCGTTCGAGAGCTATTGTGGTCCGATGAAGTTGAATTTAGTATCATTGGAAAGCTTATTCAAAGAGCTACAATTCATTTTGGTACTCCGAGTCCAAATTCCAACTCTAAGGGAGTCAAAATAGCCCCTGAAGTTTGACTTGAATGCTAAACCGAGATGCTGGCAGCGGGCGCCGCCATTATGGGTCGAGAATTCAGTTCACCGTGTGGCTTTATTATCCTAGTATTTTTATATTAGGTTTATATCTTTTGTATTTATGTTGTTTGGACTTAGTTTCCTTCTTTATATTAGGGTTTTTAGGGCAGAAGAAACTCTCATCTATCTAATTCGCATTCTCATACTTTTCATCCTTAGTTTTCATAACTTCTATCGAGAACTAAGCCCGATTTCTTAGTCTGACGGTTTGAAGCTTCATTTTGATTTTCAATTGTGAGATTTCTACTCTTTATCTATTGCATGGAATTATTCTACTCTCTTGATTGAATTGTTTATATGATTGGTTTCAAGAATTTCTAGGGTTGTTGTTATTAAATCTCTATTGCTAGATCTAGAGAAATTACTAGTTGAGTTTCTCTATTTAATAGTAGCAAGCTGCATTGTACTAGTGTTGGTAGGGATTTACTCAACAACAAATAAATTTGTAGTCAAGACCTCGCTGAGTATAGGGGAGTCAGGATCGTTCCACGGGAAGCACGGTTGTTTATCTATCAAACTACTAAAGAAAATAAAACAAAGCAAATTAACTCAACACACCTGCGACCAACCTCGTTAACGACTTTGCCAGCGTCGTTAACGAACCTGGGTAAACTCACTAACACACACGAATTAACTAAAACAGGTTCGGTACCGAGGCAAAGAACTCAGTAACAATATAATCGAAGAAATTCAAATAAAAACAAAGATCTTGGACTAGGGTTACCACAACATAGCCATGCATATAAACTCATAAGAAGATAAAGATCATGCCTTTGAATAGATAAATTCATCAACTTTCATTGATTAGCAAGCAAATCAATCTACTTTCATAAACTAATTCACTCAATCACTTGTTTTGGATCTAAAGCTCGAAACTTTCGCAATCGAACAATGTCAACCTTCAAGTCTATAACTTTCTCTTTCAATCAATTTAAGAACTCAAATTACCCTGATTCTCATCTAGGCATAAACACAACAAGCAATCTAAAAATAGATAGAAGGCATTCAACACATCATCTTACTCATCAAACCATGCATAACTATGTCGGGTTTACCCCGACCCTAGATAGAATAACTACTCACTACTCATATTTATGAAATAAACAACTTCTATAAAAGAAAACATTGAAAATAACACAACTACTTCAAATTAATAAGAAAATATCGTCTTACAGAATTCAGAAGAAAACCCCCGAGAACAACAAGAATACCGGATCGAAAACACGCCTAATGACCTTAGCTTCACTCTCATTAGCCTCGGTTCGACTATTCTCTCTCTCGGCTTCTCCTTCTCGGCTCCTCTCTGAACACGTCTCTCCTCCCACACCCCTCTCAGGCTAGAAAGAAGGGTATTTATACTAATAAAGCTATCTAATAAAAAGGCTAGAAGATAAAAACTTTCCTAAAAAGATAGAAACTAACTCTAAAAAGATAGAAATAAAACCTAGAAAGATAACAAGACCTGAAATACAAGATATAATAACCCTAAAAACTTATAAAAAAAACCCTACCGACACGGAATAAACTCCCGCACAGGGTCGGCAAACATAAGATCGAACTCTCGAAAAATTCTATCCTTAAGCCTCGTTAACGAGCCTAGATTTGGCTTCTTCAACACTTCAACTCTAAAAATCTGAACTTTGACTCCTTCATCTCGTATTCTCCCGTCCTTCACCATAGCACTCTATCAGCTTCCAAAAAGCACCGTTTCCTTGCTAAAACCTACAAAAAGACAAAACGGAGTAGCTTCCATACTTTTCACAAAATATGCAAACGCATCCAAAAACACACAAAACTAACCCTAAAACTACTAAAACTAATCCTAACAAACTAAGAAAACACCCTAAAAACTATACCAAAAACATGAACATCAACTAGTATCTGGTTGTGCTAGTCTATTGCAGAAGAGAGTTGAATTGCATTCTAGGATAAAAGTTGGTTGTTTTATGCTAGAATTGTATCCTGCCAATATTCCTATTCTTATTGCTTCTTTTGAATTGAATCTTGATGGTTTCAGGGTTATTCAATTAGTTAGAATTGATAGTATCTGGTTGTGCTATTAATTATCTTTGAAAAGGAATTGGAATTCCATATGCATGCGTTATTGAGTGAAATCGATGATCAACTTGTCAATCGAATGTGGATCTTTGTTTGAGTAAGTGTTTTTCCTAATTGATAAAAACTTCAACCTTATTGTTTTGTTAAGTCTTGCATGCTTAGTAATTAGTTTAATTTACAAACCCTTTTCGTTACTTGAATTGACCAAAAAATCATACAAAACAAACAATCTACATGCATGTGGATTCGACCTCTACTTCCCTAAGACTACAGTCTATAGGTTTGTTGGGACTCTTTTGCATAACCGTGATTTGCATGACCATTTCACCGTTATCAAATTGGCGCCGTTGTCGGGGAGGCAATAATTGTCTTTTGTGTGATTTTTGTGCCAATCTTGGTGTTGTGAACCTATCTTACGGGTCATAACACTTGTGCTACTAATCTATGGCTTTGTTCGAGTGTAGATAGCTGCAAGATGAACACTTCCGTGACTATTTTTCTAGATTTCAAGACCATGTGTTTAAAATTGGTACGTGGGGATTCCGATATAGTGATGAAGCGGTAAACATGAGAGTTATTCATGGTATGAATGTCGAGACAAGGAGATTGGCTGACTACATGAGCAATGAGAGGCTTTTATATATGGGATCCGAGGAATGCTGGGATTTCTTATGTTTCATGAGCCATTAGTGCTTTCAAGTTGAGTCATCTTCCCCACTGTCGCAACCGGTTGATACGCTTCTTGAGGATATAAATAGGGATATCTCTACATTGACGGATACTTTGATCAGGGAGCACTATGAGTTATGTTCTTCACATTTTCATTCTACAACCTCATGTCCTTTTGAGTTGTGTGAAAGGAATGGTGGATCACATTGGAATCAAACGATTATGAGTCAAACACCCAGATACAAGTTGAGGAGCAATCTAAGACACTTGATGTGGGTTATGAAGATGAATTTGATGCCCAATATGAATTCACACCTATAAAGCACGCTGAGCAGATTATCACAGAGCCCAATGAACTCTGTGTTGGCATAAAGATACTTACAAAGCCTAAGGAGCCTGAATTATCTTCACCCATGTGGGTTGTCATGAGTTTGAGCACTTTGTGGTTTTGGAAGAAGATTATTTTTTCGACCATGATGACTTCTTTGTTGATGAAGTAGACAACCATGAGGGAGAAAATCAAGATGATACATCTGTTAAGGCCTCGGCTGTCATGGTGTGCCCTATGTTAGGCCTTGAAATTCCATGTTTCAATTTATCCACCTTCTCATATCCAGAGCTAATGGAGTTGCAAGATGAGGAACCAAGTCTAGAACACAAGGTGGAAGATGAAAAATATATGGATTTCATCTTTGAAGAAAGTGGTCGTGTTGACAAGTAATTTGACCCACACTGTATGTATTTTATAACTCCGCCACTTGTGCTGAATTTATTTGAACAAATGTCATTTAACACCAATTGGGCACACAGGTTTGATAAATTAAAACGATCTTTGAAAGTTATATCATGCATCTTTAATTTATCATTGTGTTACTTATGCTTTTATGAGATGTGTGCACAAGTTTTGACAGGCTATTGAGGGCATTGACAATGTCTCCAAATCAGTAGTTGGTTTCTGAGTTTTTCTCTTTCTCTTTACTTTTACTTTACATTGGGGACAATATAAGATTTAAGCATGGGGGAAGAGAATTACTTGCTTTGCATTCATGCAGTTACATTACCTTAGGCATGTTTACTTTATGTTTTGAATTGACTAAAATCTTGAAAAATGGAAAAAAAAATTAGAAAATAAAAAATATTGCATTTTAGGTTCTTATTCCCCAATTGTGTAAGACCTCTTATGTTTCTAAGTTAAGTATGGATTCTAACACATGACATGCATGATGTGCTGAAGTTTCTATGATATGACCATGATCTTCGGCTATGTACTTTGATTATGGGATTGAGCATGTAGATGAGCTTGAGTTTTAGATATATTTTGAACTTCTAGACAGATAGCCTTGTGAGATTGTTTTTGGCCTTTTATTGAATATTTGTTCTCTAATTCTTGAGTGTATCACTTTGAATTGCTCGCTCTAGAACTTGCGTTATGACTCTTTTTCAAGACTGCTTTTCATGACTAGATGCATGATATTAAAATGATTGAGGCATGTTTCTTATTAGTTTATTATTTCCCTTCCTACCCTACAAGATCCATGTTTTGACACCCCATTTCTTTTGAGCTTTAAATCCTATTTTTGATAGCTCCACAAAATAATTCCTAGCCTATATAAGCTTGACCCATCTGGGATTTAGGACTTTAGGTGGTTTTGTTTGTGTGGTTGTACATAATTATGGGGGGGGGGAGTGATGAAAGGTGGAAGGAAATACAACTCTAATGTGAAAGTTGAAAAAAAAATGAAGATGAAGAAAAGTGTTGAAAGAAAAAAAAGTGAGCTTCAAAGAGAGTAGTCTTCATAATATGAGAAAAGAGTTGAGTAAAAACAAAAGGAAAAAAAGATCTTAAATGAATGTATGGAGTTGTAAGAAGAGTTGGAAGTATTAAGAAGAAGCGAAAAGTGTTTGGGTTTGGGTTTAGTTTGTTCTTTATCTCGATTTTTGTTGTGTGTTTGGTCCATAGCGGTAGAGAATTAGGTCGCTGATGCAAGCCAATGGTAGTCTAGTTTTTCATTGTTGATTTTGATAGAAACACATATCTTTAAACACTTGAGTGAGAGCGCAAACACATTAACTTGGTGATGTCTAGAATGGATGAATTGTTTATGCTCTTTACATTAGTCAATTGCATGCTAGGATGTCTTGATCAAGTTATAGTTATATGTTGACTTGCTATGTGGATTATGAGATGAATGCATTAATTCCAATGTTGTGTTGTGACTTGAATCTACTTCTTGCTTGAGAACGAGTAAGGTTTAAGCATGGGGAATTTGATAGCTTGCATATAGGTAGTGTTTAGGATGCATATTTCCGTTTCGTTTTCTTTGTTTTTAGGTAGTTTTAGTTAGTTTCTTTAAGTTATTAGAGTTTCTAGGAGTGTTGGGTTTTTGCACTTGTTCTATGTTGTTTTACATGTCTTAAAGTGAAGAAGTGTGAAAGGAATGAAAACCGGGGAAATAACGCTTTAATTCGGGTCATGCATTGGAGTTGTTGGTTCAAAACCTTTGTCTTAAATGGGTTCGTTCAAGAGCTATTGCGGTCCCACGAAGTTTAATTTGGTATCATTGGAAAGCTAATTCAAAGAGCTACAATTCATGTTTACTTCGAGTCCAAATTCCAACTCGAAGGGAGTCAAAATAGCCCCTGAACTAAGACCTGAATGTCGAACCGAGATGCTGGCAGTGGGTGCCTGATGAGGTATTTTCGATGGTCGTTATACCTATCAAATAAACTAACTTAACCAAACTTAGTAGAGTGGCAAGCAAGGGTCGATCCCACAGAGACTCGTGTAAGTGTGTTTAACTTGAGTGCCATGTAACCAACGAAGGGGTTTTTTATTGAATGATTATCTAACCTAAGATACAAACTAAAAACTAACTATGAATGCAAATATGATTATAAATATATGACAGACAAGTGTTCAACTGGTTAGATCCATCATAGATATGCTTATTGATCATTGATTCTCTTGATTCTCAATTCACTTGAATAATCTATTGTGGATTATGATCCTAATAAGGATTATGACCCGAACTTCAGAAATAGTTGAAAGAACTAACAGTCTAAACAACCATAATCATTTAACATTTAGAGCAAACAGACATCTAAGTTATTTGTGGATTTATTCCCTTCTGCAATTGAATATCCCCAATGGATCCAAACAATTATAGTTGCTACTTTATCTAATCAACCCCGGCGGGCATTAATCAGATTAGTTGTAAATTAACCTAGAAATTCTATTAGGTGATCAAGCTAACAAAACCCTAGAATAATTCTGATTCAATTAAGCACAGGGAATAAAACCAATTCAAGTTGTTGAAAATCAATCAAACCTCACAATAATATGCAATTTATGATTTCAATAACTAGTCAAACACAAAGTAATTAGAAATGCATAATGGAATTAAGAAAAACCTACAAAAGTTTCAAAGGTTTCCTCTAGAGAGAAAAACCCTACCCTCCAAAATTATGATCTCGGTTTTGAAAAAGATAGAACTAACTAGAGTTTTTTTTAATATCTCTTAAAACTATCCAAAGAAACATATCCTCATAAGCCATACAAGACAACACGTCGGAATCATAAAATCAAGCCCAAAACTAAGCCCAATTCTCGGTCCAAGACATCTCCGCGTAGAAAGCCAATTGCGCGGATTGACCTCCAAAAGTGCGGCGGCGCTTTTACATGCTAACCCGCGCTTTTACCCTCGATTCAACATTCAAGCGACACTTAAGAGGCTGTTTAGACCCCCTTCAATTTGAAATTTGGACTCGGAGTAAAACATAAATTGTAACTCTTTGAATTAGCTTTCCAATGATAACAAATTCAACTCCATCCGACCACTATATCTCCCAAACGAAGTGTTGCAAGATAAAGGTGTCGAAACAACAACTCCAATCCATGACCCGGATTTAAGCGTTCTTTTTCCACAACCTCTTGGGCCTTAGCTCTTCCAATCTTCACTTGTATCACTCTAAGCTTCATCAATCTTCACCACAATCATCTAAGATCCATCCCGTCCATGCTTGTTTACCTAAAGATCTGCAAAATCGAACAAAACAAGCGCAAAACCCGAATTTCCTAGAAACCCTAAAAACCTAAGAAATATACTAAACTAAGCTAAAACCATTCAATATAAACACAAATATACAGAGATTGAATCAAATGAAAATGGGGCTTATCATGAAAACTATGAACAAATCTGGACCATCCGATTGAAACACTAGAAATGAATCTAGGCCATCCGATTAAAAAAATAATAATAAAATAATTATTTTCTTACTTTATTTTTTTTAAGTCTTTTTACTTATGTAGAATAATGTAAATCAAGTATGAACATAAGCCATAAAACGTGAACATGCAATACTAATATGTGAACGTATCTATATTATATGTGAACGTATACTCAATTTTCTGAAGTTAAAATGCGGTTATATGTGAACAGCCCATGTAAAAATGTGAAAATGTGTATAAAATATGTGAACAGAACGTAAAATGTCAACCGTCGTGTTTTTGGCAAAAATAAGCGAAAAAATTAAAAATTAATTTTTTTTGTATTTTTTATTTTCTTAGTTTATTTTTTAAAGTCTTTTTACGTATGTAGAATGATGTAAATCGAGTATGAACATAAGGCCATAAAACGTGAAGATCCAATACTAATATTTGAATGTATCTATATTATATGTGAACGTATACTAAATTTCTGAAGTTAAAATACGGTTATATGTGAACATCCCTTGTAAAAATGTGTACACGTGTATAAAATATGTGAACAGAACGTAAAATGTCAACCGTCGTGTTTTTGGAAAAAATAAGCGGAATTTTTTTATATTTTTTTGTCAAATTTTTTTAAGCCGTTTAACGCTTGTATTATGATTTAATCGAACATGAACACATGACCATAAAACCTTAACAAACAATAATAATATATGAACACACTTGTAATATTTGTGGACGTATTATAAAATCTCTTAACTGAAAAATGTGATAATATGTGAACATGTCTTATAATAGTGTGAACATATGCATAAAATACGTGAACGTAACGTAAAAAAATCAAATTTCGTGTTTTTGGCAAAAACAAGCGAAACTAAGAAAATTTTTAAAAAAATATTTTTTTCTTCTCAAAATTACCATTTTGCCCCTATCTCTTCTAATCTTAGCCATCCATTTCTCAAATCCAAGGGTCCTCATTTGTTCTTAGTTTTCATGATAAGCCCCATTTCCGTGTGAATCAACCTCCAAATATGCATCCTAAACTACACTTATATGCAAGCTATCAGTGCCGCCAAAAGGGCAGTGTGCACCGCCATAATGGGTGATACGCTCTAGTTTAGTATGGTTAAGTCCTGTATTTTAGGCATGATTTGAGTGTGTTTAGGTTAGTTTTTTAGCATAATTGTAATATGATTACCGAAGACACGATTTGAAGAATTGCAAGAGTTTTGAAGACAAGTGTTGATTTGGAGTTGATTTGACACCACTTTCTAGTAACGCTTTTTCCGGAAGCTACGGTGATCGGATGAAGCTGAATTTGGTATCATTGGAAAGCTAACTCGAAGAGCGATAATTCTTGTTTTTATGGCAAGTTCAAATTCCAACTCTAAGTGGGTCAAAACCACCTTCGAAGTTGACACCAAAATGTTGTCACAAGCAGGACCCGCGCCCGCGGGTTGGATTAGCGCGCGCGGTTTGCCGAGGTTCCGCGGCCGAGGAGAGGAAAGATGATCCGCGCCCGCGGTTGGATCCGAGACGCCGACTCAGAGTTTTATTATCTTTTATCTTATATTTTATATCTTTAGGTTTCGGTTGTTTTTCTACTATTTTTAGTTTCGTTTTCAGTTTAGGAGTACGACATTCTAGGATAATTTTAGAGACTTTTATTTTAATCTAGTTTTGTTATGGAGAACTAATTTCCCTTGGAGTTTGTTTAATTAAGGAAGCCTTTTTATGTAATTCGTGAGATTCTGGTAACTTTTCTATCCCTTGGTTAATATCAAAACTCTTGTTTTTATTTATATGATTATCAATTGATTTCTCTTGGTGCGAAACTTATTGAACTTGATTGATATTGTACTTTTTGGATTGGTTTGATTGTTGTCTGTGCAATCTTATTTATCCTTGAAACAAGTCTTTTCTAGGACCGTGGACTAGAATTGAGAAGAGTATTTGATAGTTAGTTTATGCATGAGACTCGTAGCTTGATTGCATGAATTGACTTCCTTCTATCCTTAATATTTTGCATGATTTGAATTAAGCGTTCTTGTTCATATCATAATTTCGCTTGGACCGTGGACAAGCGGAAATCTTTTATAAGGATTGGAATAAACTTGGGAATTAATAGAAAAGTGGATGAATTGATGATCGAATGATTAAAAAGGTGGAATTAATTGAATAAACTCTGCTTTTCCTTGCTTGATTTAATACCCGATATTATTTGTTTTCCTAAATTCTCTCAAACCCCTGTCTTTTCTGATTGCTGATTATTCAGAATACCGATTCTCTTGGGTACGATCCCTTACTTGCATGCTATACTAGTTTGTAGTTTAGGGTAATTTATTTTTGATCTTGGCAACAACGACTTTAGCCGAGTCAAATTTTGGCGCCATTGCCGGGGACTCGGTTTTACTTTTCTGAATAATCGGCGTTTCTGACGACCCGCGCTCGCGTTTGACGCCCGCGGCTGATCCGCGCCCTCGGTTTAATTCCACGCCCGCAGTTGACTGGCGCCCTCGGTTTTAAACCGCGCTCGCGGTTTCTGTTCGTCCAGAAATCCCGAATCTCGTTGTGTAGACCTATCTTACGGTCTACACTTGTATATACTAATGTCTGCGTTTAGGCTTTGTCAGTTGCAGGATGAACCCTTTCATGAGTACTTCACTAGGTGCGAGCAACTATTGCTTGATCTCTCTGTTTGGGGGTTACACGTAGGGCTTGATGATGTTTGCCATCACATCTTTATTGGGATGACTCTTGAGTCCCAACTAAGGATGTACCGCAAGAGCGATGGACAATACTTCGTTTGGAAACCCATCGACCAATGGGATTTCTTTTGTTATATCCGAGCCAAAGAGACCGAGATGCAGAAATTGGAGAACCAATTTGATGAACAAAGAAAACTAGAGGAGGTGTTGGCCATAAAGACGGAAATTGTTGAAGATCAAGAACCAACAGATCCCCCTGAAAAGCCAATTCCACCCTCTCCAGAGGCACTCAGAGACCCTTCATGGGATGAAGAGATGGATGATCATAATCATATGATGACGGAGGAGGAATATTTCCTTAAGATTGACAGCTCCTGGAGTGATGACGACGAGCCTAATGACTCGAAAAAAGAGCTAGATGATGATATGGAGATTGCCTTTCTACCTGAGGAGATGTCTATGTCTCCTGCCGTGGAGTCCTTTGTCGTGATCGATCATGATCCCTGTATCCTTTCCTCTTCTTCCTTACTTTCTATTGATATCTGTTTGCCTGATGTGTCTGCAAAAGGTCCTAAGCATGATAGTTTACCTAGTGACTTCTTAAATTTTAAGGGTGGTAGTTCTAACATGAAAATCCTTACTCTTGATTTATATTTTGAAAAACTACCTCGTCCTTTCAAATGGTTCTATCCTAAACCTACTAATCCTGATTTCTTTAGTGGGTTTGATATACTGAAACGGTGTCTGAATGCTATATTATTTAGTTTCACAGTAATATTGCGCTATATTTCCCTACATGAGAGTTGTTTGCAGGATTTTGACAGATTGCTTCGGGCTTTGACGATGTCCGAGTTTTGAGATAATAGGTTCACGTCGAGCCATCGACGTTAAACAGAGGCGTTGCTCGGGAGGCAACCCGAGGTAAGTTTTTCTTTTCTTTTCTTTTTGTCTTTTTTGTTTAGTTTTAGTTTTAGTTTCATTTTGGTTTTGTCGGGCTAACTTGCAGGTTAAAAAAGTCAAATCCCGAAGAAAGCAAGCCCGAGGTGAGGATCCGAGTCGCGGCTGGAACCGCGCCCGTGAACCAAACCGCGCTCGCATTCGGCCTAGACGAAATTAGGTTTTTTCGGTTCTTCGAAAAAAAAATAAAAATAAATAAAAGGTTTTCAAGTGAAACCCCTGAAATAAAATGTTTTCGGGTGAAACCCCCGAAATTCTACCTTCTATTTTCCATCCTTCTATCTTTTCCATCTTCTTCTATCTCCATTCTTTTTGGAGACTTTTATGGCTACCCATGGTCATCCTCAAGTATAGGGGAATTTCGTTTTCAAGGCTCGTACTACATTAATGCTTAAGGCGAGATTCATAGTTCGTCTTTGAGTTCGTATTCAGTTTTGTTGATCGTGTTCTCTAAACATTTTTTTCACGATCGGAGCACCACCCGCGCCCGCGGCCTGGCCACCGTGCCCGTGGTTTTTCCTGATGACATATCATCTGGAGATTTCCGAGCTATTCATCCAAGCCTTTGAATAGTTCTTCCATATCTTCTTTTGTATGTGAGTCTTCTGATTTTCCTCTTCTATGCTTATTTCTTTTCTCTTTACTTCATTGAGGACAATGAAGGATTTAAGAATGGGGGAGGAAGTACTCACTACTCTTATCTTTGTTAGTTGCTTTTCAGTTTTTTTTTTAATTTGTGTTATTTTTATAGGATTTTTGTTCCATGTTTTGTATAGAGAAAATTTTGAAAAAAAAAAAATGAAAAAGAAAGAAAAAAGCCATAAAAAAATTAGATAAAGGCATGTAAAATCCTGGGATGAGTTGAAAATACGAAAGGGCGACTCAGGTAATAAGCAGGTAACCCGGACCAGCATTAGGCTGGGTAATATGAGGTTTATGAGAGATGTGAGTATTTGTGAGCACACCTTAAGAAAAATGAAAAGAGTGATTAGGTGAAAACCCAAAAGGGCGCCTAAGTAGAATGAGTGGTAAAATCAGAGTGCTTAGGATTCATATTCTACTTTGGGGCTTGGGGATTACACTTTAGATGCCGGGTAGATCCTAGGATGCTCTACACTTTTTAGAGCTTGAGTGATATATTTGTATCTGTGAGGTGTGTGATTTGAGCTTTCCTGTCTTTGCTCATTATTTCTCTACATGGGTTCGGGTTGTGAGTTGAGAGTTTTATTTTTCATGTTTCCCTTTACTTCATGTGGATCTTTGATAGGATTTATTGTTAGATTTATTTTGAGTTTACTCGAGGACGAGCAAGGTTTAAGTATGGTAAAATTTGATACGCTCTAGTTTAGTATGGTTAAGTCTTGTATTTTAGGCATTATTTTAGTGTGTTTAGGTTAGTTTTTTAGCATAAATGTAATATGAAGATCGAAGACACGATTTGAAGAATTGCAAGAGTTTTGAAGACAAGTGTTGGTTTGGAGTTGATTTGACACCACTTTCTAGTAACGCTTTTTCCGGGAGCTACGGTGATCGGATGAAGCTGAATTTGGTATCATTGGAAAGCTAACTCGAAGAGCTATAATTCTTGTTTTTACAGCGAGTTCAAATTCCAACTCTAAGTGGGTCAAAACCACCTCCGAATTTGACACTAGAATGCTGTCAGAAGCAGGACCCGTGCCCGTGGGTTGGAACCGCGATCGCGGCTTGCCGAGGTTCCGCGGCCGAGGAGAGGAAAGATGATCCGCGCCCGTGGTTTCCAACCGCGCTCGCGGGTGGCGGTTTATCCGAGACGCCGACTCGGAGTTTTATTATCTTTTATCTTATATTTTATATCTTTAGGTTTCGGTTGTTTTTCTACTATTTAAGCTTAGTTTCGTTTTCAGTTTAGGAGTACGACATTCTAGGATACTTTTAGAGACTTTTATTTTAATCTAGTTTTATTATGGAGAACTAATTTCCCTTGGAGTTTGTTTAATGAAGGAAGCCTTTTTATGTAATTCGTGAGATTCTGGTAACTTTTCTATCCCTTGGTTAATATCAAAACTCTTGTTTTTATTTATATGATTATCAATTGATTTCTCTTGGTGCAAAACTTGTTGAATTTGATTGATATTCTACTGTTTGGATTGGTTTGGTTGTTGTCTGTGCAATCTTATTTATCCTTGAAACAAGTCTTTTCTAGGACCGTGGACTAGAATTGAGAAGAGTATTTGATAGTTAGTTTATGCATGAGACTCGTAACTTGATTGCATGAATTGATTTCCTTCTATCCTTAATATTTTGCATGATTTGAATTAAGCGTTCTTGTTCATATCATAATTTCGTTTGGACCGTGGACAAGCGGAAATCTTTTATAAGGATTGGAATTAACCTTGGAATTAATAGAAAAGTGGATGAATTGATGATCAAATGATTAAAAAGGTGGAATTGATTGAATAAACTCTGCTTTTCCTTGCTTGATTTAATGTCCGATATTATTTGTTTGCCTAAATTCTCTCAAACCCCTGTCTTTTCTGATTGCTGATTGTTCATAATACCGATTCTCTTGGGTACGATCTCTTAATTGCATGCTATACTAGTTTTTAGTTTAGGGTAATTTATTTTTGATCTTGGCAACAACGACTTTAGCCGAGTCAATGGCCGAGAATTCAGTTCACCGCGTGGCTTTATTATCATAGTATTTTTATATTAGGTTTATATCTTTTGTATTTATGTTGTTTGGACCTAGTTTCCTTGTTTATATTAGGGTTTTTAGGGCAGAAGAAACTATCATCTATCTAATTCGCATTCTCATACTTTTCATCCTTAGTTTTCATACCTTCTATGGAGAATTAAGCCCTATTGCTCAATCTGACGGTTTGAAGCTTCGTTTTGACTTTCAGTTGTGAGATTTCTACTCTTTATCTATTGCATGGAATTATTCTACTCTCTTGATTGAATTGTTTATGTGATTGGTTTCAACAATTCTAGGGTTGTCTTTATTAAATCTCTATTGCTAGATCTAGAGAAATTACAAGTTGAGTTTCTATATTTAATAGTAGCAAACTGCATTGTACTAGTATCTAGTTGTGCTAGACTATTGCAGAGGAGAGTTAAATTGCATTCTAGGATAAAAGTTGGTTGTTTTATGCTAGAATTGTATCCTGCCTATATTCATATTCTTATTGATGCTTTTGAATTGAATCTTGATGGTTTCAGGATTATTCAATTAGTCAGGATTGATAGTATCTGGTTGTGCTATTAATTATCTTTAAAAGGGAATTGGAATTCCATTTGAATGCATTATTGAGTGAAATCGATGATCAACTTGTCAATCAAATGTGGATCTCAGTTTAGCTAAGTGTTTTTCCTAAATTGATAAAAAAAACCTCAACTTTATTGTTTTGTTAAGTCTTGCATGCTTAGTAATTAGTTTAATTTACAAACCTCTTTCGTTAGTTGAATTGACCTTAAAATCATACAAAACAAACAATCTAAATGCCTGCGAATTCGACCTTTACTTCCCTAAGACTACAGTCTTTAGGTTTGTTGGGACTCTTTTACATGGCCGTGATTTGCACGACCACGTCCCCAATTTATCTATCTGCCGGGGCACAGACTTTACAATGTCCACTTTTTCTTCCCAACCGATGCTTGTTGTATACCGAACACACCTTTAAAATTACGAGATAACATGAGCTAGAATATAAAGGTATTTTGAAATCTGTAGCAATCTTGACAGACTAAGATCACATGAGCTTGAATGAATGATTTCCTAATATAGTATATTCTCCAACGTGCCTTTTACTTCCAACTTGTAATTTCACCACTCTTATCTTGCAATTAATTGAACTACAAGTACAACAAAAGAAATATTTGAGAGAGAGAGACTTTTTTCGATAATCAAGTGAGAAAGATTATAATCTTACATTATATGTTCTCTTTTTTCCTCGCTTTTCATTTCTCTAAATTCCGGTACATAATTTCCAGATTCGAAGATATTAATCCATTTTATAATCAATTACCTTAAAATGGTAAAATTATGATCGGTGATCGACACTCCTTTGGACACAAAGGGTATATTTAGCAATAAAACAGATTAATAATGACGTGTAAGGTTCCGTTCGATAAATTGGTACTTATCGGTGTTGATGCTGATATTGATGTTGATGCTGATACTTATGGTTGTTGATGTTGATCGTGGATGCTGATATGAGATACTTATATAAGTTTTTTATTTTCCAAATAATCTGGAATGTGTTCGGTAAACTGAATTGCTGATATTTTAAGCAAGATGTGTAAAATTGCTAAAAATAGATTAATGAAGGGTAAAAAAATAAAAAATAAAATTTAATTGGAAATCACGTGGGTCCCGCTTACTTATATTTTGGTAGGTAAGTTAGCTTATTTGACATAAGGTTAGGGGGTGTTGATTATTTTTTCAGCAGATAAGTATCGGATATAAATAACTTATTTCAAATAAGCAAATTTTGCCGAACACATAAAACGAAGATTATTTTTTCCATATAAGTGACTGGGTAGTTATAAGTATCCATATAAGTGTTGTCAAACGGAGCCTAAGTCTAATTAGACAAAATAATCAAATCGACTCTAGTCTTATGACAATTTGACATGAAACTCATTTTAGGCCATTAGGAAATGTGGGCCTTAAAAATTGTAGACCCAACCTTTCTTACCCATTTTAGGCCGAGACACACACCATCAGTCTCATAAATAGTTTTCATGACATTTCTTCTTCATGGGCTCACAAATCACACTAGGCAAGGCCCACACAAATCGTTTGTACATTAAAAAATGGAGATGTTTGTAGGCCGTTCGATCTCGAAAAATCAACGCTTGAAAATTGCGCCTTAGATAAAAAAAAAAAATCAACACGGCGAGTTTTTACAATAAAAACATGTATTTTATAGATGTGTGTATAATCTTATAACGAATATGTAATTTTGTCTTTGAGTGTGCATGATCTTATAACTAAGTGTGCATAAATTATAAGAGTGTGCACATTTTTATAATTGAGTGTCCATAATGATATATTTAGGTGTGCATGATTGTCTACTTGAGTGTACATGATCCTATAACTGAGTATGCACACTTTTAAGTGATTATACATGACCTTGTCACTAAGTTTGCATGACAATTATAAGGTCATTCACACTTAGTCGTAAAGGCATGCCTACTCAATTATTATATTGTTTACACTCAGTTATAAAATTATGCACACTTAGTCATAGAATCATAAAATTTTGGAAATCATTTCACCATTTGTATGTCTAGAGAAGGGAGGAAGGAAATATTTTCCTTTTTCTTTTACTCCAACTTTACATTATTGAAATGAATAGAGGATTGCAAGTGCAATTGCTGTTATTTTGTATGGAAAATGAGGTGTCTCAAAGCAAAAATAAATTTGTTGTTGATGTATCATAATACTAATTTAGAATAGATTCATTTCCTTTCCTATTACATTTTCATAGTTGGAAACTAAACAATCCTTAAAATCTACGATTTACGATGTAAGGAAGAGAAAAAAGGAATAATTAGACGAATGAAGGGCACCCTTGTCACAGTTGAAGGGTGCCATGGCCTTTACATCGGTGGACCATACAGATTATACATAGAGTAGTATAAATATTAATTTTTTTTAAAACCTGGTCAAAGGTGCATATTCCACGTGGGAATGTGGACCGATGCCGCTGCAGCTGCAACTGGGATTCTGCAATTGCAGAATCTCAGTATAACCGAGGTGGGTGAGCGGAGAGGACGAAGTGAACGCAGGACTTTTTATTTCGCTTCTCTTGCCACGACTTCATTTTCGCCCAACGGAACTCTCCTCACTCCCTCTCTTCCAGCTCCATTTCCTCCATTTTTGCCCAACTCTCCAGCTCTCAAGTGGTCTCAAATCCGCTGATTCGATTCAAATGGTCCCAAATCTTAGGCTAATCAGGTGAACTAAACCGCTATCAAAGATAATGAGAATTATTTCGGTATGTATGAATTTTTTAATTTAATTGAATTATATTAAGTTATTAAGGTTTAAATTAACTTGTTTTTTTATTAGAGTTAGTTGCGGTCAAAATCTTCATCTTCAAACTCGCAACAAAGAAGGCGAAATGCATCCCGACCTACAATTAACTTGAATGAGAGCAGGCGACCTCGAAATTTCAAGAGGAGGTTGAAGTCACGGTTCCAGAAGCGACGACGAGTCAACCCGTCGCCCCCGTCGAGGGTTTTGGTACGCAAAATATTAAATTTATGTGTAATTTATGGAATAATTATTAGTTTTATCTATTAAGTAGTTTATATGTTAATTACCGTGAGTTTGATCAATTAACTAGTTTACATGATAGTAAATTTATAAGTTAATTTATGTTGTAAAAATAATTAATTAATGTATGTGTAATTTATAGATTAATGTATGTGTAATTATTAGTGATTAAGTAGTTGTAGCAAATAATTATAAAATTTCTTAAATTGAATAATTAATTTATTTATGGTGTAATTAATAGTTTTTTCAATCAATTATGAGTTGTTCTCAAAAAAAAAAAGTATGAGTTTAAATTAGGTTCATACATGATAGTAAGTTATATGTTAATTTATTTTATAAAAATAAATAATTAAACTATGTGTAATTTATACATTGATGTATGTTTAGTTATTAGTGATTAAGTAGTTGTTGAAAGTAAATATAATTTTTTTTAGTTTGAATGGTTAATATATTTATAGATTAATTATTAGTTTTATATATTAATTATGAGTTTATATGAGGTTCATGCACGATATTAGATTTTAGAGAAATGTCGTTAAAAAATGCATGTAGATGATATTTTAGCAATCGAAAGATTGCTCAATAGAAGTGGTGATCATTTTCCGGACCTCTATGTAGACCCTACCCAGCTCACTTATGGTTGTACGAGCTATGCTGATGCTGGTCCATCATTCGTTTTTGCCCAACATGGGAGTTACCAACTCCCCCCTTCCCCCCGACAATATCCACCATAAGAATCGTACAATTATGCTAGTACGAGCTATATGCCACCATAAGAGACGTTCAACTATGTTAGTATGAGATACAGTATGCCACCACAAGAGTCATATGGTATGCCACTACAAGAGCCGTACATGCAGCTCACGTTATACACAAACCCGGAGGGCTACCAAATGCCGATGCATCCCCCCTCCATGCGGTACTCAGCTCCTCGGAGCCCGATATCCCGACCCATGATGATGAGGTCCCGACTTATAATGACCTGGGATTCGCACCCTGGTCCATCCGAAAGGCGAATATGGTGGCGGCCCTAACGGCATGTCCATTACTCACCCACTTTCATACCCATAGGGCACGTCACATACGGGATCACCAACGGGTAAGAACGACCTATAATTTCAAAATTTATGATATTATTTATAATGTTCAAAACTTATTTTTTGTTGTAACCTGAATAGTGGACGAAATACCTTAGAGTGCAATGTCGGTCCGAGGCATTAGACTTCTTGAAAAAATTGGTGGACAACCATCATCATTTTGATTGAGGGTTGTGGGTCCACTTGTTCGTCTACTCCCTTTTGGCCTTCCCATACCAATTGTTTCCAAAAATCATGAATATTTGAAAGCTGAATAGGCTTCCATTCATTGATACAAGCAAGGACTTGGTGAGGGCATGGTAGTCCACGTGCGGTTGTCCACCACACATCGTTGCATATCAGACGGAAAGCCTTTTTCGGGTCATATGTAGTGCAGACATGGGCAAATAACTCTCTGGTACAAGTGTTGGAAACCTTCCATGGAAGACGAGAGAAGACAGTTTTGAGTGGCTCGTCCATATGTTTGATGGACAACGGTTCACTAGTACGGTCTCGTTCCACCTCTCCCCTAATGGTGTGCACCTGAATGTTCACCATGGCGTGCATCTTTCTCATGGCAGTGTTGAACCCCCCCCCCCCCAATAGAAGACTCCAAATAATCCTTCAACAAAGAGTGTTGGGACTTGACCCTGAAATATATTTCGTGAATTTAGTGCCAATAGCTAAAGTAACAATTTAAGATTTTTCTCGTAAGGAAAATTGATTAGCTTACCTGTTTGTGGTCCTTGTAAACAAATGTAGATAATGAACGGTGTATGCTCTAACAATATGATCATGCCAAGAAGAAAGCCAGTTCCTTTGGAGGTACACTAACAACAACGAATTGAGTGGCTTTTGTACTCCTATCTAACCATTCCGCTGTAGACAAAGTCGTGCCTCATACTCTGCTACGGTCGTCGAGCAAAATAGTTCCCATTCTTTGTTTCCAAACCACTCTGCAGTTCCCGCAGAAAACCCGTTCGCCAAAGCGTATGCCTTACAATTTTGTTGGATATGCACCCAGCAGAGCAGGTGCTTGACGTTGGGAAACAGGATCGCAACGACGTTAAAGTCGGCAATATCACGATCAGTGACAACAACTTCAGGCATTTTTCCAACCATTTCCAACACCTCCCGCAACTGTTATAACACCCATTCGTAGTGATCTTGGGTCTCTCTTGCCATAAATGCAAACCCAATGCAAAAAGTGTGATCGATGCAAGTAAACCCTACCATCTCACTCAAGGGCATGTTATCCGTGAAATGTTAATTAATTTGAATAATTTAACGCGCAAAACTTAATGTGCAAAGTAAAAACACTTTATTACAAATACTTACATGTTTTTTTGTATGTCGCATCCATAATCACAACATACGGAAACAATTTCAGTAGATCAACGACTTGGGGTAGGCAAAGAAAAAGTCTATAATCTCATTGCTTCCTTCCTCGGCTCGATTATCAAGATAGTAGCCATTTGACTTTAAGAAATGGAGTGAGAATTCAGTTAAGATCATCTCTTTCTTCAATACATCATGCGGAAGTATACAACTGTCTCATTGATGTTGTCATGTCAGGCTACTTTTGGCGCAAGTATGTCATAACAAACTTCGGCTCACCATGTGCGCGGCTCAATAGCCTTGCATCCTCCTTTTGCTCATCGATTAAGCGGCCGAAAAAAAGGATAATCCCTCCAAACTAGTGGAAAGGTCGTGATTATGGCGATTGAATTTCACGATTATCCACCAATGATGGGTCCTCTTGTCTCATTGGCCCAACCAACTCGAACGGACATCCAAGTTTCATGCTATGTGATTTTTCCCTTGGATCATTACCAACTTGTAGGGTCCGCATAATAACGTCAGATTTCCCCTTCTTCTTTGGCTTGTACTCACCGGCCAACACACATGCTAAAGGACCTTTGTTTCCCATGAGTTCTTAATAGTCAACACCATGTTCAAATTTCGTCCTATTTCTCTAGCCCATTTTAGCATATCCTTTCGTTCCGACCACTCATTATCAGACTCAAAGTGGCTAGAAAAATCGAGAACGTAGAAGTAATTAAATATAACAAATACTCGATTATATCGATTATAAAGTCACAAATTCATCACAATAAAGTATAAAATATAATTAATTATAACAATTATGAGAAATTAAAATGAATAATTTCTAATCCAACAACTAATTTAACAATTATAACAACTATAAAATATGATTAGTTATAAGAATTATAACGATTTCTACTCGACTAATTTAACAATTATAACAACTAAAACGATTATAAACTCACAAATTCGTCACAATAAAGTATAAAATATGATTAATTATAATAAAACTAACAATTTAGTAAATAATGTATTATATACCACTTCTTCATTTTGATGCGAAACGACCTCGTGTTCATGTCCACTATAAGGAATTCCGTCTAAACCCGCCATCTTCACCCACGTGATCCTCGTTTAGATTAACCGGATTTGAACTAGAATGTCCTTGCCCTCCAAAAAAAGACAGAAAATCCTACATTATTTTCATAGAGGTATTTTGGGGAGCTATTTGTTGTGAAAGGCCGAATCCGCTACCGATTTCAATTGCCTCTTCATTCGTCCTTATAAATAGCCGTGGTGAAACTCGTTTTTTTACCGATGAGAGTCAAGGTAGCGGGAGCGGCTACCGATAACGATTTAATTTTTTTACCGTTGAACGTAGCGATAGTGGTAATAGCTACCGCTACAATCAACGGTAACTAATTTTATTTCTTCTTTTTTTAACACGTAGCGGTAGCGGTCCGCTACCGTTGTAATTTGTTCAATTTTTTTAAAAAAAATGGAGCTATAGGGTACACCGCTATTAACAAGTCAGTGCGCCCTACAACTCTGACGGGACGATCTAAGTCGACGAATAATTACTCCATCGTTCCATATTATATAAGTTTTTAGGTAATGCACACTTTATAATATGAGACGGGGATGAAATTAAATACTCTCCAATACATTTAATTTCATTTTTTATTAAGAATTTAACATCTTTTTCCATCAATCTAATAAATCTACTCAATGTAATAGAGAATATTTAAACTTTCAACAAAAAATTATTTTGTTTCACCCGATGACTATAATAGGAGGAATTAAATATCATCTTTTATCATGAGTAAATAGCTTTGAAATTTGAAAATCATAAATATAAAAATAAATATGATGTATGGAAAACCAATAGAATCACCAATATATATTATAAAGGTCGACCGTTTTCGAGCCACCAAGTTGATTCTGGCCCCACTTTATATTTAAAAAATAATAAGTTTTGTTCATATATTTCACCTTTTCTATTTAATTTTTTATTATTTGCAATTTTACTTTTTTTTAATATCCATCTTTTGTTCAACTATCTTAGAGAATATTTATGATAAGATTTTTCACTATTTTTAAAATTTTGGAAACATGGTCGTACATGTGATCAATACACCGTATTATTTTAGATACATGTCAATATTATTTTATCTTTTCCAAATAAATATATATTATCTTTTTATGTTAAAAGGAACGTTATCTTGTAATTATGGGCCCACTTTATATTAAAATAATTCTTTATTAATACATAAACGAATTAGAAATTACTTTTATTTATCTTTTATGTAAATAGTTTATTTGGGTAGTATTAACTACAATTAGTTATAGGATCTATTTATAACTATATACTGAAGTTGTAACTTTTTTAGCACCACAATAAAATTTGATCATACTTTATATTATAAAAATCAACTTTTGTTTGTATTACTTTACCTTATCCAATTAAATTGTTTTCTATCTATTTACTTATAACAAAATTAGTATTTCAAAATTTATTTAACAATAATAAAAATTTGTCCTTATATACATATATCCATTTCTATAAAAGTTTTCTTGAATCAAAATTTGATAAAAGTAAATAAACATTACAAGATGATAACTACATTATCTATGTATTTTTAGAGCTTGGTCCAAATGAAACAAACTCCTATCTTGAAAAAATGAAACGAATGCACTTTTTCTAGTTCGTAGTGCATTTTTCCTACTTCAAAGTGCACTTTTTCACATTTTCACTTTTCGTACTTTGTAGTGCACTTTTCATATTTTTTGTAATACGCTTTTCAAATTGCACTTTTTGTATTTTGTAATGCACTTTTCGTACTTTGTAGTGCACTTTTCAATTTTTAGAATAAGAGTTTGTTTCATTTAAACCAAACTCTGTATTTTTTCCATTTATGTTGTAAAATATTTTTCAAGTATTAATTTTTTTTATTAAAAATGATAAAAAAAAACTTATCTTATATATTCACGATTACTTGCACATAGTTAAATTTTGATATAAAAAATCTAGTCTAAAATTTCCAATACATAAATTATTTATCTTTAATATTATATTTAAATCTTATTCCTAATATATAAATAATTATGTAAAAATTAAATTATTCCTAATTAGTTTATTTTTGATAGGTAAACATTTATTTCAACAATCATATAACTAATATATGAATGTCATAAAAATATTAATAAATAAGTCATGATTGTTCTTAATATTTTATATCATATTTAATATTATGGGTATAAATTTCTATCTTCTATGTATCATTACATTTTTAGAAAAAAAAATGCTCAAAGCTATTATATTAGATTTTTCTATATTTAAATCTATTTGTCTAAAAATCTATAACTATATATTAAAGTTGTATCTTTTCAAACCACAAAAACGATTCTAGCCCCACCTCATATTTACAAATCCTAATATTTTAACTTTTGTCTATTAAATTCTTCTTTAATTATTTAAATCTATCTTTAACATCAAACAAATATCTATTTATTATAACAATATCTTTCAAAAAATTCCTTATATAAATATTTAAAATTAAAGATAACAAATTTAAAATATTTTAAAATAAGTATAAATATCTTTTATCTTTTAGAATGATATCTTTTCACGAATTTATTTATAGATATATACATATTTATTTTCTTTTATGATAAATAATATATATTTAAAAATAATAAAAATATGTAATGTAATATTAATAGATATATTGAAATATTTGATAATCTCTAAATTATGGTACATATAAACTATAAAGTAATAAAAAAATATAACATTTAATCTTATCTAATCTGTACTTTATCGAGAGCCACAAAATAAGGTTGGCCCCGCCTTAAATGAAAATAAATTATTTTCTATAAATAAATTTTTATCTTTAACTTTCATATTTATTATATCTTAATTATTAATTTAATTAATATTTTATGAAATATTATCTCTTACATATTCTAAAATATAAATATTTTTTATTCATATGTTATCTTTTTTTTAAAAAATTAAATATCTATGAAATATCATGAAGGAAAAGGAGAAATGTACATTATTTTACCTTATTAATCTTTTTTATTCCCAACATTAAGCTTAATAATTGTTTTATTTGATTCCAAAAAAAAAATATTTGTACATTGTACAAGCAATAAATTATTTACATAATTTTTTATATTACTAGGTTGTTAAACCCGTGCGTTGCACGGGTCAAAATTTGTATTTACAACTACGATGATGTCGTCTTTTCTGAATATAGATGAGCCGACATTAGTAGTGCACCAGTAGCAAATCAGAACGAGACGTCGTCGCGAGGAAGTCGTTCATCCGGCTGAACAACCGCTATCCGATTCGACGACACTCCCTAGAGCGCCTACTTGTGATATTCCTCAACATTTACCCGTTGGAGGGCTAGATTCTGCGAAGTTTTGATTTGTGCTTTTAGGGTCTTCCGATGCAAGTTTTGTTCCCATTGAGTAGCGTAGTTTTTCTATTTGGTGTGTTTATGAGACAAATGGTAGCATAGAACATGGCATATGCAGAGATCAAGACTCCAACATATATATACTCTCATGAGGTGAATCCCAAAAGCCATAAATAATTATTATGCAATTAATGTGTAAGGTCAACAATCATAGTTTATTGTCTTTGCCTTTAAATGCATGTGTTTAGGAGTCACCGTAATTATCTGTTCATATGCTGAAATGTAGATGAGTCACCGTAATCAATTTTGAGAGTTTTAACGTCTTTTGTAGATTAAATTAGAGAATTCATGAGTTATTGTAGGCATTATTGTGAGCTTATCTTAATTTTTTGGATGTCCTCTCCGTAAATGGAATTGTGCCATAGAAACACTGCATTTTTTTATCTAAGAAAAATTGGTTGAATAAATGAATTGAATAAGAATTGTGGTGCATTTATTTATCTTTTGAGGGGGAACTTTTAGAGTTGTAAGAGCAACCGCAAGAAATTCCCCATATATATTTATATTTGTATTTTTGGAGAATGCTAAACTTTTTTTGGCCCAACAAATTTACTAACATATTCTTCAAAATGGGGATAGAGGAGGAAGAGTGATGTGTTTTCCCTAAATTTAGGGAATTCTCCAAATGCATTTGGAGAATGAATTAAATGTAAATGTACACATGGTAACATGTAAATTGTCACATTAAATTTTATTGTATTTTGTAAATATATAATAAAAATAATAAATGTTTGGGTCTTCAAAATGAAGAAACTGTTGGAGTTGAAACATATTTTTTTTTAGAGAATTTGACTTTAAGTTCTCCATTTTAGAGAAAATTATAGAAAAGCTGTTGGGCTTGCCCTAAAGATATTTTTATTTAATATCTATAAAATACCGAACCATAGTCGTGCATGGCACGACGGTTATAACTAGTAATTTTAAAATCCGAATCATAGTCGTATTGCACGACGGGTATAACTAGTTAGTATCTGAGATAAGAATTTAATTGCTCCACATGGGGTGGTCTAGTGATAAGAGGTATGAGGAGGAGGGATGTTAGAAGGTCTCAAATTCGATTTTTTGTCTCCGTTCCTTCTGTTGGGTGAAAAATCAAATCTCACCATTCTCCCTACCACTAGATCGAGCCGGTCAGTATAAGTCGATTTTATTTGGTCCGTGCGCTATGTCAACTACTTTACGAACTCGAGGTTTACCACCAAAAGTGGGTTCCTCGTTACTAGAAAAGACAATAATTTAATCTAAAACCCAATATAATTTGTGATCGAGGGAGTATTCTTTAACCATAGTTGATTTCGTACTACGTACTATTTTTAGATGTTTTGCATGTGATAAGGAAAAGTGCCTACCGAAACTATCATAAACGGAGAAATTAATACGGAAGTCTTAGATAGATTATATTGTGTCTTAGATAGATTATATTGTGCCCTAGATTAGCTTGGAGCTTAAGCAACTTCTTGTATAAATATCCTTGCTCTTCTATGAATGAAATACGTGAGTTTTACACAAAATATCTCTTCTTCTATATGGTATCATCCGCCTAGTCGATCCTCTCCACAAAAGTTTCCAAACACGAAGATCTTACACTATCCTTCTCCAGTAGACATGGCCGCCGAGTACTCTTCCCAATTACCCTATCCCCATGAAGAAGATAAGCCTTTCACCATTGTCTCCTTCCCCACTCACTGTTCTTAAACTCACAAATTACCTTGCTTGGAAAACACAAATTGAAGCCACCCTCTAAGGCTATGATCTTCTCAAATTTCTTGACGGTTCTCACATGTGTCCGCCAGAAACGATCAACTCGGGCTCCGGTGATGCTTCCGTTCAAAACCCTAATCCGGTGTACCATACTTGGAAACGTCAGGATCGCCTTTTGTATGGCGCTCTCCTTAAATGGAACATTTTCCACCTCGATTACAACTTGGTTACTCAGGCGAAGACGTCCAAAGATGTTTGGGATCTTCTTCGTAACACATATGCCACGGCTTCCCGTGGTCACAAGAAACAAATTAAAACGAAGCTACACAAGGGCAATTCGGCTATTACAAAATTCATGCAATCCATGAAGAGTTCTGCTGATCTTCTTGCATCTCTTGGAGCACCAGTCAACCATGAGGATTTCATTGACTATATTCTCAAGGGCCTTGATTCAAGCTATCAAACCGTTATTGATGGTATCAACAATCGTGACACTCCAATCTCCTTTGAAGAATTGCATGAGAAACTCATCATCAAAGAGTTGTCCCTCAAGTCTATGTCCGAGTCGTCTGCTGGACCGGCCACCACCCTAAATGCACAAACGAGATCCACAAGAGGTAAGAACAAGTCTTCTTCTCATAATTCATGGCAGAAACCTCTCCTACCTACTCCTCCATCACAACTCTATTGCCCGTCTCAACCCAACTACTACTCATATCCACACCCTTATTCAACCAATTCTCGGCCCCAAAACCCTAACCCTAATCCGAACAACTCTCCCTCTCACAACCAAGCTTTTTATCAACCAAAGCCTTTCCTTGGTAAATGTTAATACTACCAAACAATAGGCCATGTAGTCTCTCACTGTGTTGAATTCCGAAGCAAGTATCCCGGGGTTGAACTTCCCTCCACCGCTCGGTTCCCAACTCAACCTACCCCTCACGTTAACTCTGCGGCTACTTCCTACAACCCTAATTCGTGGCTTTTGGATAGTGGCGCCTCGCACAGTGTGACTAATGATCTCAACAACCTTGCATCTCATTATCCTCATTAAGGCTCCGATGAACTGTTCGTTGGCAATGGACAAGGTTTACATATTTCTCATCTTGGCTCTTTATCTTTACAATCTCCTTCTCATAAATTTGATCTCTCTAATGTTCTATACGTTCCATCTATCTCCAAAAACGTCCTCTCTTTCTCTCAATTCACTGCTCAAACACGCTTTGCCATTATTTTCTTACATGATTGCTTTCTTGTGAAGGACACCAAGAGGGTACGCACAATCCTTAAGGGTCCTTGTCAAGATGGAGTCTACGTTTGGCCCGTGTCTTCACCAACCATACTCTCTGCCTCCTGTTCTTCACCAGAGTTGTGGCACCACAAATTAGGGCATCCATCATCTACTATTTTTAGTTTTTTACGTTCTAAATTTTCCTTAGGAAGTTCGAATTATTTACTTTCACAATGTACCTCTTGCAATATCAATAAAAGCCACAAACTCCCATTTACTTCTTCTTCTCTAGTTTCGCATTATCCTCTTGAAGTTATATTTTCAGATGTTTGGTCTTTACATGTTATGTCTTATGATGGATATTGTTACTATGTTGTTTTCATCGATCATTATACCAAATACATGTGGCTTTATCCCCTCAAAAAGAAATCCGATGTCAAAGACACATTCATCAAATTTTGTTCTCTCTCCAAAACTTCTTCAAACAAAAAATAAAAATATTCTATTCTGATAATGGCGGTGAATTCATTTCCCTACGCTCTTTCCTTGCCTTACATGGTATCTCCCATCACACTTCTCCTCCTCATACACCTGAACATAATGGTGTGTTGGAGCGTCGACATCGAAACGTCGTTGAAACTGGCCTCTCCCTCCTTAGCTACTCGGGCATGCCTCTTACTCATTGGCCGTTTGCCCTCACCACAGTCGTTTATCTAATCAACCGCCTCCCAACTTCTAATCTTCAAAATGAGTCGCCTTACACCCACCTTCTCCTTAAACAACCGGATTATCACTCCTTTAAAAGCTTCGATTGTCTTTGCTTCCCTTGGCTACGCCCATACAACTCACACAAACTTGAACCTAAATCTATTGCTTGTGTGTTTGTTGGTTACTCTACTACTGAACATGCGTACAAGTGTCTTGACCCTGCCACCCAGCGTATCTACATTACGCCATGTCAAATTCATAGACACGGTTTTTCCATATCAAAAACTAAGCCCTTATGTGTCCTCCTCTTCCTTGCCTGATGAAGAATGGACCACCCTCCCTATTCCCCTCACAAATTCGCCGCCAGTTTTTGCTCCACAAAACGAAATTCCTCAATTATCTCCACCTCCTTCACCGTCCTTTGGGTCTAGTTCAGCCATCCCATCTGATCTTGGACTCTCTTCTGGCTCCCCTTCTCACTCTCAAACGGCCCACCAAAACCTGCCCTCACACGCACCCTCACGCGCTGTGGCAGCCCGTCGCCCCTTTCCCCAAACCCTAATTCTGGAAACCCTAATTCTCCAAACACCGATACTTCACCCAGTTCTAGTCGGCCTCCACCCCCAACAATGTCACGCCTACTCCCTCACCTCCTCCCTCACCTCCCCGAGGCATCATTACACATTCTAAAAACAATATAACCAAACCCATCCAAAAGCTTAACCTCCACTCTCACCTAGCCTTCCCTACCGAACCAAAAACCATTACTCAAGCACTTAAAGACCCGGATTGGCATATTGCCATGCAGGCTGAGTTTGATGCCCTCTGTTCAAACCAAACGTGGGATCTTGTTCCACCGTCTTCCGCTGTCAATCTTGTCGGGTGTAAGTGGGTGTTTCGCATCAAGTATAATGTTGATGGCTCTCTTGATCTCTATAGAGCTCACCTTGTGGCAAAAGGTTTTCACCAACGGCCGGGCTGTGATTATGATGAAACCTTCAGCCCTGTTGTGAAACCTGTTACAGTTCGAGTTATTCTTGCTTTGGCTATCTCTCAAGGTTGAGTTTTGAAGCAATTAGACGTTAATAATGCGCTTCTTCAAGGCACTCTGCATGAAGATGTGTTTATGATTCAACCGCCGGGCTTTGTTGATAAGAATCGGCCTCAACACGTCTGTAAACTCAAAAAAACTTTGTATGGACTGAAACAAGCTCCACGGGCTTGGTATACTGAGCTTCGGACCTATCTGGTTCTTCTTGGCTTTCGCTCTTCTACTTATGATTCATCTCTTTTCATTTTTCGGGGTGCTACGCATACTATCTATCTTATTGTATACGTGGACGACATTATTGTCACCGACAATGATCCCGTTGTGGTTGATAAACTTATTACTCGGTTGGAATCGAAATTTTCTCTTAAAGATCTAGGTACTCTCTCTTACTTTCTCGGTGTTAAGGTTGTTCCAACATCTCGTGGCCTCTTCCTCTCGCAGCGTAAATCCTTGATCTTCTACTTAAGGCTGGTATGGAGTCCACGAAAGCTGTTTCTACTTCTATGTGTGCTATCACTCCTCTTCGTCGTGAATCTGGTTCCCCTTTGCCGACTTCAACAGAGTATCGTGCCATTATTGGTAGTCTACAGTATCTTGGCTTAACTTGCCCTGACATTACTTTTGTTGTGAATAAGCTCTCTCTTACTTCATGCAGTTTCCAACGTCTGATCATTGGCTTGCTCTTAAGCGTCTTCTTCGGTTTTTGGCTGGTACTTCTGATCGTGGCATTCTTGCTTCTTCGACGCCTAATCTAGTCCTTCATTGATTTTTGGATGTTGACTGGGTCGGTGACAAGGACGACTATATTTCTACTATTGGATATTTAATTTATCTTGGCTCTACACATATCTCTTGGAGCTCCCGAAAACAAAATAATGTAGCTCGATCGTCCACTGAGGTCGAGTATAAAGCTCTTGCTGACACCTCATCTGAGCTTGTTTGGGTTATTCTCTGTTGAATGAACTTGGTGTTCGACGTACACAAAAACCAGTTATCTACTGTGATAATATGGGCGCTACAATGTTAAGTTCTAATCCGGTATTTCACTCATGCATGAAACATGTTGCTCTTGCCTTTCATTTTGTTCGGGAGCTAGTTCAACATGGACATCTTCGATTGCTCATGTACCTACAGGGGACTAGCCTGTTGATGTTCTCACTAAGCCGCTTCTTCGTCCACGGTTTGAACAGATCACGTCCAAGCTAGGCATGTCAACTCGACCGTCTAGCTTGCGGGGGGATATTAGGAAATAATATCTTAGGGCTTATTTCTATCTTGTATTTATTTATTCTATCCTTTGATAGGTTATTATGTCTTAGATAGATTATATTGTGCCCTAGATTAGCTTGGAGCTTAAGCAACTTCTTGTATATATATCCTTGCTCTTCTATGAATGAAATACGTGAGTTTTACACAAAATATCTCTTCTTCTATAGTTTTGAGCCTGTGTGTGACGGACTTGACAAGTAAAAGTGACGCTTGAACAGTTGAACTCCTTCAATGGATATGACTTTGCAGGAAATTATTCCCCGAATAGAAATATGTACTTGACATGGTAATCAAAGTCCTAGTTTTTGTACCAATAAGCATGGAGCGTAGTGGGAGGGGCTACGTTTCCCTTCGTTGAGGTCGAGTATTCGACTTTCAATGGAAAAGAAATGAACTTGTTGGGAGAGCAGATCCCACTAATAAATAAAGAGGCCCTCGCGAGACTCAAACTCCAAACGTAGGCGTTTGATGGAGCAAAACTCTCTTCTGAACTGGGGTGGCAATGACAAAAAAAAAGTCCTAGTTTTTGTCTTATTTTATTACTACCATTTATTTGTTTCGTATAATATTATCTTAACGATATTTATATCTCTTACTATAATATAAACTAGTTTTAGCTCCCGTGCTTTGCAGAAAATTTTATTAAATTATTGTTATTTATTTGTGTTTGTTAAATTTATTTAAATTAGTATAGGTAAGGATATTTAAAAAACAATGCGTATTTTATATAGAAAAATTCATTTTTTTAAAAAAAAATTTAAATTTATAATAGATAAGGATATATTTTAAGAAACTATATGTATCTTATCTAAAAGCTATCATATCCAATAATAAAACTAATATAATAATTATTTTGTTTAATATATAAATATAACAAAAAAATTCCAATTAAATTTCAATCAATCATATTGATTTAAAAAAAGATGGAGGATGTTGTTTTATGTGGGGACATTTTATATGTTATTTTAACTTCGGCTTTAGTTATCGTGCCCTGCATAGAGTTTTATAAAAAAATTGTATTATTTATTTTTATTTTTAATTTTGATTAGACTGATATATGCAAGGGTATTTCTGAGAACTATGTATCTTATCTACAAAAAAAAAACTCTCATTTTTAAAAATAATTATTAAAAATTAATATAAGGAAGGATATTTTTTTTAAATTATATGTATCTTATCTTAAAAACAATCCTATCAAAAATAAAACTAATATACTAATTTCTTATTTTGTTTAATATATAAATAAAAATAATTAAAAATAATCCATTTAAATTTCAACCAAACATATTGATTTTAAAAGATGGAGGTTGTAGTTTAATGTGAAGCCATTTTATATATTATTTTAACCTCAGCTTTAGTATATAGTAACGATATTGAAAATCGAAAATTAAAATGAAAAATAAGGTTAATATTAATTAAAAATGTTGTCGTAATTATAAATAAAATATCCAAAAAATAAATATAAATTACATGATTAAAGATATGGTTCATACTTCATACTAATTAAAAAATTATTATACTTTTGAATAGAAAGTTAATATAAAATAATCTAGAAATTTTAATATTGAATAATATGGTCTATATTTCATACTTATGGATAGACCTGTAGATCGGGTCGGGTTGGTCGGGTTCAATTATTTTGGGTTCGAGTTGAAACGGGTTTGGGTCAATTGGGTTACTAGTGAAGTCGGGTCAGGTCATGGCAGGTTATCGTGCGGATTCGGGTTGACCAGTGGGTCAAGATATGTTCTAAAGTACGTGTTTTAAAATATAATTTTAAAATATAATTTAGAATAATTTTCCTAAACCAATATTTAAAATATATTAAAATATAAGTTCTAAAGTACGTGTTTTTAGCGAGAATAAGTTTTCATTTCCCGCTATTGTACACTGATGGGAATTAGAGCAATGAAATATGCAATAATAATAGTACATAATATGACACATTATGACATCATCGCAATAAAATTTGACCCAGCGGGTTGAACCCGACCCTAACCCAAAAAATTTCAGGTTTAGCGGGTTCGGTTTATTTTGGGTTTAAATTTTCGGGTCTTAACCAAGAAAAAATCGGGCGGTTCGGGTCGGGTTGTCGGGTCGGGTCATGTTTTGACAGGTCTACTTATGGATATAAAAGTTATTTATTTCATTTAGAGATATTAAAATTAATTTATTATGGGACATTAAATTAAAAAAGGGTGGGTTGGATATCAAATTACTATTTTATATTTGTCATATTATGGATAGAAACTTATGAATTATGATTAATGGAAAATTTAAAAAGTTGTGAATCATATGTATAGAAAATTAATATTAAAAATTATAAAATTAATATTAAAAATATGGTCAATATAATTAAATGTGTTATCAAACTTAAAGAATAAAAAGTTCATAAAAAATATCTGAAAATTAATGTAAAAATACACGATTGGAGATATGGTTCATACTAAAAAATAGGAGTTTGAATCAAGTAAAAACTCTTATCTTGAAAAATGAAAAGAAATGCTTTTTTCCTACTTCGTAGTACATTTTTCCTACTTCGGAGTGCACTTTTTCGTATTTTTTCATACTTTGTAGTGCACTTTTCGTATTTTTTGTAGTATACTTTTCGGATTGCATTTTTTGTTTTTTGTAATGCACTTTTCGTATTTTGAGTGCACTTTTCATTTTTCAGGATAAGAGTTTTTTTCATTTGAACCAAACACAAAAAATAGTTATTATACTTTTGAATAGAAAGTAAATATGAAGGAATCTGAAAATTTAATATTTGAAACCCAAATTTTAAAATATGGTCCATATTTCGTACCTATGGATATAAAAGTTATATTTTTCATTTACAAATATTTAAATTAATTTATTATGAGATATTAAATTAAATAGGGTAGTTGGAATATTAAATTACTATTTTATACATGTCATACTTATGATTGAAATTTAAAAAGTTTTCATTCTTATTTATTGCAAATTAATATTCAAAAATCCGAAATTAATGTAAAAATTATTGACAACTCGCATGTAGGTAGTGCTTAGGATGCTAATTTACGCTTTCTTGCATGGTTTTTTTATTAGCTTTTAGTTAGTTTTTCTAGGTTTTTGTTTATCTAGAAGATTCGGGTTTTGCGCTTCTTTTCTGTTGTATTACAAATCTTCAGGTGAACAAGAGTGAGAACTGATAGCTTGCATTTAGGTATAGCTTAGGATGCATATTTATGTTTGTTTTGCATGTGTTTTAGCTTAGTTTAGTGTAGTTCTTAGGTTTTTAGTTTTTCTAGGAAATTCGGGTTTTGTGCTTGTTTTGTTCGGTTTTACAGATCTTTAGGTAAACAAGCATGGACGGGATGGATCTTAGTGGACTAAGGTGGATTTGAGGAAGCTTAGAGTGATACAAGTGAAGATTGGAAGAACCAAGAGCTTGTGTGAAGAGAACGCTTAAATCTGGGATGTGCATTGAAGGTCTTGTTTTGACACCTCTATCTTGCAATGATTGGTTTGGGAGCTACAGTGCTTGGATGAAGCTAAATTTTCTATCACTGGAAAGCTAACTCGAAGAGATAGAATTCATATTTTTACTCCGAGTCCAAATTCCAACTCGAAGGGGGTGAAAACAGCCTCTGAAGTGTCGCTTCGAGTGCTGAACCGAGGTGTGCCGCGGGCATAACATGAAGTTGCACGGCCGCGCCACCCTGGAATGAGACCGCGCCTCACATTCTGCCACGGGAGAGTTGGGCCGCGAGTTTTGGGCTTCGGGTTGGACTTTATTAGGTCTTTTCCGACTGGTTTGATGTAATTTCGGGATATTTTATCTTTAGATGTCTTAGGGGTATTTAAACTTTGTTTTTAGTTTTCTCTCTGAATCATTATCATAACTTTGGATCAAATTTTGGAGGCTAGGGTTTTCTCTCAAGGAAGAACCTTTGAACCTTTTTAGATTTTAATTTCAATTATGCATTGCTAAATTCTCTTGTGTTTGACTAGTTATTGAAGTCATGATTTGTATGTAGTTGTGAGGTTTAATTGATTCTCAACAAACTTGAATAGAAATTATTCCCTGTGCTTAATTGAATCTAAATTAGGGTTTTATTAGATTAGCTACCTAATAGAATTTCTAGTTACAACTGAATCTGATTAATTACCGGTCGGAGTTAATCTGATCAACAATAGACTTTAACTAATTTAGTACCGGTTGGACAAATTGGTTAAAGTAGGGAATAGATTCGAAAGTCACTTAGATGTCTGGTTGCTCTAAGTGTTTGTTTCTATTGATAACTTGAACCGTCATGTTGTTATTTAATTAAATCTAGAAGGTCTTCTAGGTTATTAGATAATTAGGGTTGTTAGACTGGTAGTTCTATCAACTAAATATGAAGTTTGGGTTTTAGTCCTTAGTAGGATCATTATCCACAATAGATTATTCAAAGTGAGAAGAGAATCAAGAGAATCAATGATCAATAAAGCAATATCATGATGGATCTAATTAGTTGAACACGCTTTTCTCATATTTGTTAAACTCAATCATATTTGCATTCATAGTTAGTTTTCAATTTTCATAGTAGTTTAGAATTTCAATCAATAAACCCCCCATATTAGTTACTTGGCACTTAAGCAATAACACATTTACACGAGTCTCTGTGGGATCGACCCTTACTTACCGCTCTACTGAGTTTGGTAAAGTTAAGGATTCTTTGATAGGTATAACGACCACTGAAAATACCTCATCAAGATATGCGAGCCAAGACTGATTTAATCCAAGAAAATGCGAGGAAAGGAGTCTGAAGTAGAGTGCGAGTAGGGACAGCAGAGCGCGACCGCGTGATGCAGAGCTGGACATGCGCCTGACGGTTATACCGCAGGTGACATGTGCCGACATGAGATTTTGTTATCGTTAAGTGTTTTAAAGTATTTTTGGATAGTTTTAAGGGTGAATATTCTCTTTTTATCTTTATTTTGGGATATTTAAAACTCCTAGTTTCTATCTTTTCTAGTGATGTTTCACAATTGCAATTTGGAGACTATGGTTTTGTTCTTGAGAGTTTTCCCAAGGAAGACCTTAAAATATTATTGTAAGTTCTCATTATTTAATTATGCATTGCTAATTTCTCTTGTGTTTAAATATTTTATTGAAATTATAGATTGCTAAATATTGTAAGGTTCGATTGATTCTCAACAAACTTGAATAGTTTTTATTCTCTTGCTTAATTGAATCATAATTTGTCCAGGGCTTTGTTAGACTGATAGAAAACTGAAGTTTGGGCAACAAACTCATGATAGATTATTCAAGTGAAAGAGAATTAAGAGAATCAATATCAATAAGCATATCCATGATGGATATTAATTGGTTAAACATGCTTTTCTCATATTTTGCATTCACAAACATCTTTGTATTCATACTTTGATTTTAATTTGCATCTTAAGTTTAGATAATCATTCAATCAGTCAACCTCCCCCCCCCTAATATTATTTGGTTGTAACACCCCGAAGATCTATAAAGAATTGAGGTGCTACCCGTGTCAATAAGAGCCCTTCCTTTTCAAAGTTCAAGTGAGGACAAAGAACTCTGAATTTAAGCGTACAAGGGTGAGAGTAGTACCAGGATGGGTGACCTCCTGGGAAGTCCTTGGGTTAGCAGGGATAGCGCTTCTAAAGGCTTGACCTTACAAATGGTATCAGAGCCGACTCTATGTTATGAGTGCACTTGGTCCGGAGGGTGGTGACTTAGCCTAGAGGGCGGTGCTTGGGCCTTGACGAGGACGTCAAGTGTTTAAGTGGGGGAGATTGTAACACCCCGAAGATTTATAAGGAATTGAGATGCTACCCATTTCAACAAAAGCTCTTCCTTTTCAGAGTTCAAGTGAGGACAAAGAACTCTGAAGTTAAGGATACAAGGGCGAGAGTAGTACCGGAATGGGTGACCTCTTGTGAAGTCCTCGAGTTAGCATGGGATAACGCTTCTAAAGGCTTGGCCTTACAAATGGTATCAGAGCCGACTCTAGGTTATGAGTGCACTTGGCTCGGAGGGCGGTGACTCAATCTAGAGGGCGGTGCTTGGGGCTTGATGAGGACGTCAAGTGTTTAAGTGGGAGAGATTGTAACACCCCGAAGATTTATAAGGAATTGACGTGCTACCCATGTCAACAAGAGCTCCTCCTTTTCAGAGATCAAGTGAGGACAAAGAACTCTGAAGTTAGGCATGCAAGGGTGAGAGTAGTACCAGGATGGATGACCTCCTAGGAAGTCCTCGGGTTGGCGTGAGATAGCGCTTCTAAAGGCTTGGACTTACAGAGTACCCTCCCTGTCCCCATCCCCATTTAAAATTATCCTCCCCATCCCCATCCCCATACCCATACCCGTCGAGGATTTAAATTCCTCCCCATCCCCGTTGGGTTTTCTTCCCCATCGAGGAATCCCCATCCCCACTTAATCTTCCCCATTTACAATCCCCGTCGGGAATTCCCATTCAATTTTCTATTTTACCAATTATATAATTTAGTTATAATACATATGTGCATATATGACATATTTAAGTAAAAACTACAAAAAAAAATCATTCTTATCTTATAAAAATATAATAATATACAAAGAAAACATTATCAAAATTAAATTAAGAAACTTAAATTTTGTTGAAAGTTATACAAATGCTTTGATAAATACTCATTAAAATTCCCCATCGGGAATCCCCTTGGGTTTCCCCATTGGAGGCGTGGGCGGGGTGGGGATCGGGTTCAGGATTAGTAACCCCGTCTCTGTCCCCATACTCGAGCGAGGATTTATGTTAGGCCCCGTTTAATTCCCCATCCCCATTTATATTCCCCATCCCCACCCCCATGACAGGGATTCCCCGTGGGGATCCCCTCCCTATTGACATCCCTAGACCTGCCAATCGAGCTGGTCGGGTCGGGTTCGTGTTGTGTCATTTCAAGTTTGGTTTGAGTAGAGTTTGGGTCGTAACGGGTCACAAGTTAAATCGGGTTAGGTCGTTGTGAGTTTTCAAGCGGATTAGGTGGACTCAACAAATCAAGAAAATCGAATTATTTATAATATTATTTTATTTAAATAATAATATTCAATAATAATATTTTATTTTTATTGTTTTAATAGTAAAGCATATTATAATTTTCAAAATAAATTATATATATTCTAAAAATATAACAAATCGGGTCAACCCACGGTTTATTTCGTGTTTCGAGTTCAAATTTTCGGGCCTTAAACCTAAAATTTTCGGGTGGTTCGGGTCGGGTTTGTGGGTCAGATCAATTTTTAAGGTTATGCCACGCAGTGAAATTCTTCCAAAAGAGATGATTTCTATTTTATAATATATTAGTATAGATATATTTTGTACATTTATATATACAATCACCTTTCAATTGTTATAAATTTTATAATATGATTTTCAAGATAAAAATTTACACACATACGTATATAGTTTATGAAATCAAAGGAAAAGTTAGCTTATTTGCACTCAAAGAAATCAAATGTTTACGAAAGAAACCAAATCCCTCCTCACTCCTAACAACCAGGGACGGAACCATGATTAATAACTTTGGTAGGCTGACTTATAGAGAGTGTTCTCTCGATATTTTTGAAGGCCCGATTATACCATAAATTTCCCAAGTACTTTAAAGAACAAAAACATCTTTTATATTAAAAATGATTAGAGATATTTTTTATAACTAAAAATCTTTTATTACTCACTACAATATAACCATTACATTATCTAATATACTTAATTAATGTGTAGTTATAAAAACATAAAAAAAGACATTCGTTGTACAAAATAATATATGTTTCTTATTCATCATTATTGTTAACTATAATGCTATCAATTTTTGCGAGAAGTTGAACTGAAATTTCTTAATCCTATTTGAAAGGCCTCGTTACGAAAAACAAGATTTGGCACATCCAACCTTATATTTGAAAGCATGTTTTTTAGGAAGTGAACAAAAATGTAAAACAAAGTGTAGGTAAGGAAGCTCGAACACGAGTTACTGTGTAAAGGGGTATGTATTGCACTAATCATATGTGCTGTTATTTTCAAGGAAATCCTAATAAAGCTTTTGATATATATTATCAATTTTTTGTGGGCTGCAGCACATCGTAGCCCACCCATAGATTTGTGCTTGCCAGGGACGAAACTATAATTAAAATTTTGGTAGACAAACTTATATGTAGTTTCGTCTCGATATTTGAAGACCCAATTATACTATAAATTTACCAAATACTTTATAGAACAAAAACATTTTAGATAACTAAAATGATTAGATAATATTTTATAGCTAAAAATCTTTTATTACTCACTACAATATAACCATTACATAATCTAATATACTTAAATAATATGTAGTTATAAAAACATAAAAATGGTATTTGCTGCACAAAATAATATATTTTGGTTATTCATCATTATTTTTAACTATAGTGATTTTATTTTTGTGGGAAGTTAAACTGAAATTTCTTCATCCTATGCGAAAGGCCTCATTATAGAAGTCAAGATTTGACACATCCAACCTTATTGTAACACCCCGTCTTCCGACGAGGCGCTACTAGGGAATAGACCTTACTAGGTACTATTAAATAGGTTGACAACTACACTTTAGGATCTTGCAACGCGGGCACGACAAGAAAACTTAATAAAAACATCCAACCTTCCTATTTATTAAAATTTAGAAAACACAGTTATGCATGTATTCCCGAGAATATAAATGTCTAAATCCGACAAGACACTATAAAAAAAAGAATTATTGAACAAATAACAATAAGCAAAACCTAATACCAACTCCAACATAATCATAATAAGTCATAAATAAACCAACATAAACCCGACCTCACTATGACACGCGCTCTTCACCGCTCCGCCCCGCCATTTGGCCTCGGTTCCTGCACGGTTCCCTGGTTCATACCTGGAACTAAAAAAAAATATTCCCCGAAGGGTCAGCGTCTAATCTACCAAGCTAGAAAGAATATGGAAATTGTAGACGTTTTGATATCAGTTATCTAAAGTCAGCATACAAACCCACAACCGCAATCATAACTCTAAAGGCCAATACCTAAATTAGTTATATCAGTCACACAAGTCACATACGCATTTACAATCACAATCACACAGCAATGCAATTCTTCCTTTGTCCACAATCCGTCTTCCAAGGCGCTCATCACCGCGCCGAGTGCAGAGGCAGGCCCTCCCACTCCACTTCACAATCTCCCTTCTAACCCCTAGCTAAGCCTCCACTGGAGCACTTGCCAAAAGCACACAGATAAAAATTTTCATTCGAAGGGGCACGATTTTCCCAGTCACACGAGTCAAAGTAGCCAACACTTCCTCAACACCAGCTACGATGGTCCGTGTCGAAAACGGTACCAACACAGAGAAAACATTCCAAAATATTTTCCGATAAATCACATTTAAAATTATTAACGCACACAACACACAAGGAGTTCAAAACAATTTAAAAGGTATTCGGGAGTAGTTCCCAAAACCCGTCATACAATATCGATACGCAGTCTAACAAGGGAGAAAAGAACCGAGCAAATCGAAAAACGACTTACCTCAAAAGTCTCTCGATAATGACGGAACACAAATGAATTGATCGCGAGGTAAACCTAAACAACGATTGATGATCTTAGTTAGCTAATTGAATAGGTCGACAAATCCTAACAAGTCAGCGTATGACAACACAAAAGACCCCAACCCATGCTATATCGTAAAATATACTATAGTCACAAATTGACAAACTAACTCTTAGATTTCCACTAACATATATATCCTAATATTCTAACTCAGAATTTGTAATGTCAACAATTACTTTTACCACTGACGATTAAAACATGGTTTTATATACAACCGATTACTAGTTTACTACTTAGCCTTAAACACCATTCTAAACTAAAAAATAAAACTAAAAATAAATAAATACCCAAACCTCTTAGCTACACCAGGATCCTACCCCCAAACTAATCCCTGCACCCTTTTAACACCACCGACAACTGCACTCACCACCCCCGTAAATTTTCCGGACGCACTCACCCCCGTAACTGCTCAACGCCGGCCAACAATTACAAAAAAATGGACCCCATTCACACCCGATCGACTGGAACGACTCAACCCTACTCGGCCCCAGCGCTAGTTCGTTCAAAGACTCCTCGACCCGACCCCCGACTTAAAGCGAGTAGGGAAGAAACAAGGCTTACCGCGGCAACGGTGACGGGGTCTAACCTGCGATTGGTTGCACTTGTGAAGAACACCACTTAAGGCGTCGGTGATCGGCAAACGAACCCCCATCGATGCACGGCTCCACCAACGGATTGGTACGATGGGCCGGTCAGTCAAACCGGCGACGGAAAGTAACCAACGGTAGATAGGTGGGGACTATCGAGGAAATCGCAAGCGATCGGACTGGTTGGTGCGTCTCGGTGACAACGACGACGGTGCTCCTCCTAACTCGAGAGGTTGTCCGACAATCGTCCATCTCGAGCGAGTAACCGTGGCGGCTTGGATGTTGGCAGAACGAGGAGATCGGCTTGGAGGATTGAGGAAGGAAGGAAAGACGTGTAAGTGGAATATTGGATGACTCGTAGGTTTCGGCGTTAAGGATCGTCCCCGGATAATGACGAGGAGGAAGATATATAGAATTTTTGGTATTAAGATGAGCTTTGTTCGACAAAAAAAAAACATAATTAATTTAGAAAAAAAAAGGGATTTGGTTGGGTTGACTGGATTACTCGTGATAGGATCAAACGGATTAATACTGAAGGGTAAAAAGATATAAGATGATAATCAATTGAAAATTTTATAAAGAGCTATGTAATTTGTGACAAGTGAGAAGATATAGGATATAATTTATACGAGGGAAAGATAAAAGGATGTAATCCGCTTGTCGGCAAAACCCTAATTAGTAATAAATCCGTCTTTTGAGGTTGCTTGCAGAATAAGAAACTTGATTGCTTGCAATCCAAGAAACACATTTTTTTTTTCCGACCTAGAAGGAAAAACGAACTTGAATATTACATTATATCCCTCTTAAGATAGTTTCGTCCCGAAACTTTTATAACGATGGAAAAAAAATCTCGAGGTTTCACAAACCTCTCCTCCTAAAAAAAATGGGTTCGTCCTCGAACCGGAATTTATTGATAACGGACTGAAACACAACCAATATTAAGCATCCAAAACAAGAAACATGTCAACCAAACAATCAAGCAGTCAAGTCAGAATAAAAGACAGTCATGCAAGCAAATATCCACTCTATACTCTCGCTAATTACTAACCCTCCCCTTAAACACACCTACTAAAGCCAGGTGGAGCTTCGGGTAATTCTCTCTCATCCTAGAATCGGTCTCCCAAGTGGCCTCCACGACTTCCCATTGAGACCACTGAATTAGCACCAAAGGAATCTCCTTGTTCCACAACCTATTCATTCGTCGGTCAAGAATCTTCAACGACTACTCCCGGAAAGTGTGATCTGGTTCTACCTTCAATTGCTCGGGGTTGAGCCTATGACTAGGTTCAAGCACATACTGTCTCGACTGAGGCATGTGAAACACAAGGTGAAGTTCATTCAAGGCTGGTGCAAAAGCCAACATGTAAGCTAACTTGCCTAGTCTCTCGATAATTTCTACCGTCCCAACATACTAGGGCCTAAACTCTCCCTTCACTCCAAACCTCATGACTCCGCGAGTCGGTGACGATCTCAACTATACATGTGCACATATCTCAAACTCTAATGGCCACCATTTCTTGTCCGCGTAGGACTTTTGGCGATTTTGTGGTAGCTAACACGCGCTCTCAAAACAAGACATGATAATTGCTACTATACAAAACTACATTAATTCCAATTGATCTAACCAGTTGCCTCCTAGACCAGCACACAACGACGTCCCCTCTAGCATCTAAACCGTCTTCACATAATATCCCACTGACTGCGAGTAGTAAGTACTCGTGAAGTGCGGTTTCGACCCATTGCTTTGTGCCCTTACATCCAAAATCTAACCATGCATCTCCAATTTTTAACGGTTACCATAATCTTGTGCACTCCAGGTCGTCATTGTGGTTCTCAAAAATCTGCATGTGTCTTATCGCTAGTAAATTTTCTCCGCCTAGAAGACCGATTTTCTCTCTTACATGTATGATCCATAGTACCCTTGAACTACTTTTATGGTTCTATTCATTTTTCCAATTTTCCTGTAAGTGTGGATCATTTGAGTGAAGCAACATCCGCATCTATGTCATATTCGACTAACATTTCAATATGCTCAATATTCCTTGTCATTAAATCTAGACAACACACTTCGACTATCATCACCCTTGTAATGCCTCCTTCATTAATCTCTTTCCTCAATATCAATAAACTTTCAAGTCACGATCTTCAAATAACATGAGCCATTCTTGCATCTTATGCTTCAACTTTTACTTATGAATGCATTCCTTAGTCCATGTTTGTCTATCCAAACTTAGCATATACCGCATTTGTACGTGTCCAATACCTTGGGTTTGGTCACCCATTCCTTATCTTGATTCTGCTCGCATGACTTCAACAACTTTATGTCTCCAAATATAAAAGTGATTACTCAACCCTTTCCATCCCATCGTGGCACACCTCTTATGGCTTGAGGCGTTATTTAAAATTTGTATATCTCTTATGCTCTTGTGATACATGCGGGTTGAGTATACAAGTCACCCAAGCCTTTAACTAGTCACAACTCTCTTGGTAACCTACCTTCCAAAGGATTTCCTTAATTGCACTTCATTTGATCAATTTTGTTTTAGACTAGAATTCTTCCTTATGTCCCATCGATAGTTTAATTTTAATTCCATATGTTTTATGACGCAATCTTGTTTCAAAAGATAATTCTAACATATTATAACATTGATTCTCTCTAGAAAGTTACATGTTCACAACATGCTCCTCGTTTATCCGAAAACATACACCATGAGCCTTACACACCACTGGTATTGTTAAACCACCAAAGCAGTCTCAACGAGCGAAGCTTGCTCTTCCAAGTCCAGTAGTAGACAAAGATATCATGGATAAAGGCCCTACATTCGGTCCAATTAGTCGATAAAGTTCCTTGCCCAATAACTTCTCACACCCTACTGGACCTTAGTTAACTTCACAAGATTCTATACCATACAATCCTCGTGTAACATGCATTTAAATTTTTGGGCGTCCTCCTCTTAAGTCCTCAACAGAAACTAACTCGCCCTTTAACCAAATCTGGAGAATTACCAAACTTCACTATGGTCAGTCCGCCCGAGCAATGTTTCATGGCAACGAATTTTTAATCCTAAGGTTAAGTTTAATTTCTTATGAACCAAACCAAACCTCTGATAGAGGAGGACTTAGTGCATTTACTCCTTCTATTAGCTTCATTACTCAAGTATTCAATTCCAACGTCACGATTTGGTTCAAGCACTAAGAAACCTGCTTGAACAGTCTAATCCTCGACTCAAAGTAACTAGCAGGATTTACTTCTCGTTGGATTTGTAGTCTTGACAACCCCCCTCATGAACACATCTTCAAATACTCACATGACTAATTAGATATCCAGAAATCACATGAATTAGTTGACTTGCGGTGAAGTTGTCTCAACTAACCAATACCTACCACGTTCAACAAAATAGATAACTCCTCCTCATGCCGAGGATTATGTCCTTAGCTCCCCCTGGATTGATCCCTTCTTAAGATTATCCTTGTATTATTGTCCGTCTCCAAAAAGGCGATTATCTTCTGTTGTTCAATTCGCTCCCTAAAGCTCTTTATTGCTTGATCCTTATGCTTTGTTTGGTTAAGTTACCAGTCTTGACCTCCTTTCAAGGACTAGACATTTTTAATTTCTCCTTCCATTTAAACACTCGTTAAGATTTGATGACCCACAACAAAATCGCGTCTACATCCATGTTCAACTCAAACTAGATCCAACAATTCACTCTCTCTTAATGATGCTATCTAATATTCCAGTCATCCAATGCACTTAATGAAGGCAAGTTCTCAATTACGTGTTTCGAGGTAATGGTCTTAGTTCCATTGCATCTCCCATCAACAAACTGGGGTTTAGTTGTCGTGACTATTTTTGTCTTAACTCTGTCTTCCTTTACCCGATAGTGTAATGCTATGGTTACTACTTTCTCGAGAATCATTCACAAAACTTCCTTATTACTCGGCTCTAACTCCACCGTCCATCAATATTTCTCTAACAATGCATGCTTTTCATGTGGTACTTCCCAATATTCCTCTTCTCAAGCAAGCATGAATCATGGTATTCCTTGACCGAAGGTATCCGTGAAGTAGTCTTGTCTCATTTCTCGACAATTTTGCCAAAATTGATTTCCATGAGAATTCCTGCCCAAGACCCCTTCTTAGTACTTCATATACCACCTTCACTTTTATTAATCTCACAACCTCCAATGTGGGAGTTACACTCTTTTTTTTCACGCACATTCTTCTATGTGGTCCCCATGGATTCACAATACATGGACTTGCCTTGTCAACGAATTAATCTAGGCCTAATTCTCACTTCTTATAGGATCAAACTCCATGTAAAAGACATCACTTGTGAATATTTACATTCCCTTACTATCCTCCACTCCTAACTCCCTGCTCATCTTCTTAAGTTGGGTGTTCAACTCTTCTTAAATGAGTAGCATCCTTTCTTCAACCAACATTCCTAGCGTGGGTTTAACTACTTCTAATCCGATAATTACGATGCTTAGGTTAGATTTGCTCCAGTTTGCTCTATTTTCTTCTATGTCAATCACTACTGCCTCAACTTGAACTAGATTCACCTACTTCTTATGGCTTCTTCACACTTCCCTAATAATTCTAACACTATGAACAAGATCAACTTCTGTCAAAGTTACTCTTAGAATGAGAAGGTCAAAATTACTAAACTATCGAACGTCCTTCAGCTGACGGTAGCGGACTCGCGACGTGTCACCTACCCCCTATATGCAACATGTCTACCCCAGTAAAACATTTTAAAAACACCGGCCGGTTTTGGTTTTAAGTTGGACCTCGGATACACTCGTTGGTCAGTTCCATGTGCCCTGTTGTCAACCTGGCTCTGATACCAATTTGTAACACCCCGTCTTTCGACGAGGCGCTACTAGGGAATAGACCTTACTAGGTACTATTAAATAGGTTGACAACTACACTTTAGGATCTTGCAACGCGGGCACGACGAGAAAACTTAATAAAAACATCCAACCTTTCTATTTATTAAAATTTAGAAAACACAGTTATGTATGTATTCCCGAGAATATAAATGTCTAAATCCGACAAGATACTATAAAAAAAAGAATTATTGAACAAATAACAATAAGCAAAACCTAATACCAACTCCAACATAATCATAATAAGTCATAAATAAACCAACATAAACCGTTTGTGAAACCTCGAGATTTTTTTTCCATCGTTATAAAAGTTTCGGGACGAAACTATCTTAAGAGGGATATAATTTAATATTCAAGTTCGTTTTTCCTTCTAGGTCGGAAAAAAAAATGTGTTTCTTGGATTGCAAGCAATCAAGTTTCTTATTCTGCAAGCAACCTCAAAAGACGGATTTATTACTAATTAGGGTTTAGCCAACAAGCGGATTACATCCTTATATCTTTCCCTCGTATAAATTATATCCTATATCTTCTCACTTGTCACAAATTACATAGCTCTTTATAAAATTTTCAATTGATTATCATCTTATATCTTTTTACCCTTCAGTATTAATCCGTTTGATCCTATCACGAGTAATCCGGTCAACCCAACCAAATCCCTTTTTTTTTCTAAATTAATTATGTTTTTTTTTTGTCGAACAAAGCTCATCTTAATACCAAAAATTCTATATATCTTCCTCCTCGTCATTATCCGGGGACGATCCTTAACGCCGAAACCTACGAGTCATCCAATATTCCACTTACACGTCTTTCCTTCCTTCCTCAATCCTCCAAGCCGATCTCCTCGTTCTGCCAACATCCAAGCCGCCACGGTTACTCGCTCGAGATGGACGATTGTCGGACAGCCTCTCGAGTTAGGAGGAGCACCGTCTTCGTTGTCACCGAGACGCACCAACCAGTCCGATCGCTTGCGATTTCCTCGATAGTCCCCACCTATCTACCGTTGGTTGCTTTCCGTCGCCGGTTTGACTGACCGGCCCATCGTACCATTCCGTTGGTGGAGCCGTGCATCGATGGGGGTTCGTTCGCCGATCACCGACGCCTTAAGTGGTGTTCTTCACAAGCGCAACCAATCGCAGGTTAGACCCCGTTACCGTCGCCGCGGTAAGCCTTGTTTCTTCCCTACTCGCTTTAAGTCGGGGGTCGGGTCGAGGAGTCTTTGAACGAACTAGCGCTGGGGCCGAGTAGGGTTGAGTCGTTCCAGTCGATCGGGTGTGAATGGGGTCCATTTTTTTTGTAATTGTTGGCCGGTGTTGAGCAGTTACGGGGGTGAGTGCGTCCGGAAAATTTACGGGGGTGGTGAGTGCAGTTGTCGGTGGTGTTAAAAGGGTGCAGGGATTAGTTTGGGGGTAGGATCCTGGTGTAGCTAGGAGGTTTGGGTATTTATTTATTTTTAGTTTTATTTTTTAGTTTAGAATGGTGTTTAAGGCTAAGTAGTAAACTAGTAATCGGTTGTATATAAAACCATGTTTTAATCGTCAGTGGTAAAAGTAATTGTTGACATTACAAATTCTGAGTTAGAATATTAGGATATATATGTTAGTGGAAATCTAAGAGTTAGTTTGTCAATTTGTGACTATAGTATATTTTACGATATAGCATGGGTCTTTTGTGTTGTCATACGCTGACTTGTTAGGATTTGTCGACCTATTCAATTAGCTAACTAAGATCATCAATCGTTGTTTAGGTTTACCTCGCGATCAATTCTTTTGTGTTCCGTCATTATCGAGAGACTTTTGAGGTAAGTCGTTTTTCGACTTGCTCGGTTCTTTTCTCCCTTGTTAGACTGCGTATCGATATTGTATGACGGGTTTTGGGAACTACTCCCGAATACCTTTTAAATTGTTTTGAACTCCTTGTGTGTTGTGTGCATTAATAATTTTAAATGTGATTTATCGGAAAATATTTTGGAACGTTTTCTCTGTGTTGGTACCGTTTCCGACACGGCCCATCGTAGCTGGTGTTGAGGAAGTGTTGGCTACTTTGACTCGTGTGACTGGGAAAATCGTGCCCCTTCGAATGAAAATTTTTATCTGTGTGTTTTTGGAAAGTGCTCCAGTGGAGGCTTAGCTAGGGGTTAGAAGGGAGATTGCGAAGTGGAGTGGGAGGGCCTGCCTCTGCACTCGGCGCGATGATGAGCGCCTTGGAAGACGGATTGTGGACAAAGGAAGAATTGCATTGCTGTGTGATTGTGATTGTAAATGCGTATGTGACTTGTGTGACTGATATAACTAATTTAGGTATTGACCTTTAGAGTTATGATTGCGGTTGTGGGTTTGTATGCTGACTTTAGATAACTGATTTCAAAACGTCTACAATTTCCGTATTCTTTCTAGCTTGGTAGATTAGACGCTGACCCTTCGGGGAATATTTTTTTTTAGTTCCAGGTATGAACCAGGGAACCGTGCAGGAACCGAGGCCAAATGGCGGGGCGGAGCGGTGAAGAGTGCGTGTCATAGTGGGGTCGGGTTTATGTTGGTTTATTTATGACTTATTATGTTTATGTTGGAGTTGGTATTAGGTTTTGCTTATTGTTATTTGTTCAATAATTCTTTTTTTTTATAGTGTCTTGTCGGATTTAGACATTTATATTCTCGGGAATACATGCATAACTGTGTTTTCTAAATTTTAATAAATAGAAAGGTTAGATGTTTTTATTAAGTTTTCTCGTCGTGCCCGTTACACTTTTATTTGAAAGCATGGTTTATGACATAGTGAATAAAAAGGTAAAATAAAGTGTAGGCAAGGAAGCTCAAACACGGGTTATTGGGTAAAGGAGAATGTATTGCACAGTACTAACCATATGTGCTATTATTTCACCCTCCCAACTATGATCATAGTAACGAAGACGACTAAAAGAACTGCTTGATGGCCACTTGTCGAATCACATATTTCTCCTACGTTGTGTATCACAAGGAAGGATTAATGTCGAGAAGGAAATCAGTGTTGAAAAAAGTCTTGAAACGTATTTGTGAAATAAGTGATCTGGATTGATAACTTTGTGAAATCAAAGAAAAAGTTAGCTTATCTGTACTCAAAGAAATCAATTTGTTTACGAAAGAAACCAAATCTCCCCTCACCCCTAACAAGTCCACATCTTCAATAACTCGGATATATCCAAAACCGAAAGATCTCGATATCTTATCTTTTTGCTTCAATAAATCGTCAAAATTTCATCTTATCTTCTCACAAACGATTCAATCCCAGTTGTCAATTCACCGCTGAAGTCCTTCCCTGAAAATATGGTAACTTGCCAAGTATAGAAAGCCGTGTAGTTTTCTGCAGACGTTATCTAGATCGCAAGTCGTTCCCTTCACTTTAAAGGTGCTTTAGTAACAAATACATTAATTATTCAAAATTTTTTATCATTACAACTAAAAGAAATCATATAAAAATTAGTATCCCAACCCAATGCATATATATAATTTTAAAATTCAACCCAGTAACTATGAAGAATAATAAAAATAAAGTTATAGAATGTGTAATACCTGATATTAATTGGCCTAACCCCGAGGCAAAGGTAGATATTAAAGTCTTTGTTGGGTATTTTAATATTGAGATATAAAAATGCTGTGGGCTTCTAGGTATCAACGTATCATCGTCCTCTATATATGGCTCCAATCTAATCTAATTGCTTCTTGTTTCTCCCATTTGCTCTTAAATCCTTATTTACACGGGGATTAATTTTTTCTGTACACTGTTATAATTTCACCCACAACACCTCCATTCTTATAAATCTACCTTCTTCCAAGCTTTTAAATTTACACCCATCTCTCTGAATCCAATTGAGAAACACAGAAAAGAGTCGTTGCATGTCCGCCATGGCTGACTCGGCTACTTCATATATTCGATTGGTATGCAGGCTACAATTTTATCTCTTCAATCCAAATTATTCTCACGAGGTTTAGTAGTTAATTAACTTTACATCTTTAATTATATTCCTACATGCATGTAATTTCAATTCTTCACATGATCTCCCCTCAAATTTTATGAAATCTGAATATGATAGTATGCACATGGTTGTTCATATTGTAGTGGCTTAGTTGGGATTAATCTCTTCGCTAATTTCTAATAGATTTTATAGCGCATAAATTCCACTCCGATTTCTCTATTGCATAATCATAATCCCTATTATACTTCTTTGTTTTAATTAGTTATAAGGTATTTTTTTAATATTTTATTAATGTTTATATTTGTTTTTTATTTAATTTGAAAATCGATCGGCCAATCACGTCGTATGGAGTATATTTAAGGAATAGAAAATTTGATTTATATATATCAAAAGAATGATTTGGCAAGCCTAGGATTTTATCTTTTCCTTTCATAAACTTATTATTTGATTTATTTCTTTTTATTTACTTATTTATATTTTCTTACAACAACAGAATCCGATATGAACTTGGCACTCAATTTGCTGGTTATAGTTCGTGTTTAAGTTGATGATTATGTTTATTACAGAACATGCTTATGTTTATAATTAAACTCATACAGTATATGAATATGTACGTGTAGGTGCAGCACCTAATAGAGGAGTGCATACTCTTCAAGATGAGCAAAGAAGAATGTGTAGAAGCGCTTACTAAGCATGCTCAAATCGACCCTGTCATCTCTTCCACAGGTCTTTAATTTATTTCTCCTCCTACCTAACCTAACTAATTTATTTCCCAAGTACATGTGTTTTTTTTCTTGGGTAGGGTAATTAATAAAGAAAAATGATTGATGCAAGTGTAGTGTGGAAAGAGCTGGAGAAAGAGAACAAGGAGTTCTTTGAGGAATATGCAAAGACGATTAAACCTGCAGCTGGCGAGGAGGAGAAACCGGCCGCTGCCATGGAAGAAGAAGAAGGAGGAGGAGGAGGAGCGGAGACACCTAGGCAAAACATCCAGAACCAACTTCCCGATTCCATCTGAAAACGACGTCGTCGTACACTCGTACTCTGTGGGTTCCTCTACCACTACGCGTCATTGATTGGTCCAGTCTTTTATTTATTTTACTCCCGTGTAACGAGACTGTGTACTACTAGAATCGCAATCTAACCGTTGGTATCCAATTGCCAATGGTAATAATACCTCCCAATTAATTAGTCCACGTTGTATTTTATCGTATTCTATAGTACATGTATGAAAAGTGTCTATTAGACTTATTTTGGTATTTGCCTCACATGTGGTGGTCTAAGAGATCATGGGTGATGTTGGGAGGTTTTACGTTCGATTTTTACCTCCGCCTCTTCACTAGGGTGAAAAACCAAGTTTCACGATTCTTCCTACCACTAGGTCGAGCCGGTCGGTGCAAGCCGATTGTATTTTGCTCTGATACCATAAAGGGCATTGGCTCTGGCGGTCTGAGGCTTAGTGCTCTAGATCGTGCCGGGACAGGTTTGTCCGAAAATCATTTTGCTACACTTTTGAGTTAACTCTAGTCCGCTTATAGTGGGTCTTCATCCAAGCTTTCAAGTACGTTTATTTTTATGTGGATTTAATTTAGACACTGGGGCTTCTTTTCATATGAGCGGAAATGCTTCTCTTTTAAGTGATTTGGTTGAGGTTCCTTCCTCAACGATTTTGCTTCCTAAGGGATTATCTGATGTTGCTAAGCAAGCAGGACGATTAATTTTGAGTGATGATTTGTCTTTGCATAATGTTCTCTACGTTTCGAATTGGCATTGCAATTTAATTTCTATTGCTCATTTATTGAAGCATCTAAAGTGTATTGTCACTTTGACTGACAAGCTTTGTATCTTACAAGACCGGGCTTCGATGAGGCTAATTGGAGTGGGTGAGGAGCGTAATGGGGTCTACTGGCTTCATGTGGTGACGCCTATTGCATACATTCCACGGTTAGAGGCTGACTCACCTGCCCTTTGGCATTCCCGTTTTGGACACCCATTGTTATATGCTCTTAAGTTTTTGCCTAATATTAAAATAAATGACCCCCTTGACCCATGTGATAGTTGTCATAGGGAAAAACATGCATGTACTTCTTTTCCTATTAGTAACTCACATGCTTTAGACATTTTTTATTAAAATAACTAAGGTCACTTCTTTTATTCAAAAATTTTGCTCGATGTTTAGTCGTCAATTCGAAAAGCATGTTAAGAAGCGATAATGGTACTGAATTTGTATGTTTGTGTTTCTTCTTCGATTCAAATGGCATTCTTTTTGAGACATCTTGTGTTGGGAGACCCCAACAAAATGGTCGCGTTGAACGAAAACTTTGTCATATTTCAAATGTCGCTCGACCCTTCGTTTTCATGCTAATCTTCCATTGCATTGTCATTTATTAAATTAATTGAACTCCAACAGCTTTGCTTGGAAATAAGACACCTTTTGACTTTATTTATGGAAGTCCCCCTAGCTAAGATCCTCTACGTACTCTAGAGTGTCTTTGCTATGCATCTATAATTCCACAATCTAAAAATAAGTTTTCTTCTCATGCTAGAAAATGTGTTTTATTTGCTATCCAAAAGGTCAAAAAGGATGGGTAGTTATTGATTTTGAGACTAAGGAAAGGTTTGTTTCGTCTGACTTCATTTTCTATTAGGCTCATTTTCGATATAAACTTGCCAAACCACAACATGACCAGCCTATTGATGATTTCGATCTAATGCGTACCTCTATTTTTGATAATTGGACTAGTTATGCTGACCAAACGCAAACGGATAACAGTGGGAGTGGGGTTCAATCTCCTCTTCTTGTTGTTCAACACTCCCCTTTACCCAGCTCCTCAAATGACTATTCGCAAACGGTTGACGAGGGGAGTGGGGTTCAATCTTCTCCAGTTTTTGTTCAAGCCGATTTCCGTCATTCTACCCGTGGTCATGTCCCTTCAATGAAGTTACATGATTGTGTATGCAATACCTTGCGGATACAGGACACTTCGTTGACTCCTTCATCTTCTTCTTTAACGTCTTTAGGTACCTCCTATCCCATAGCTAATTTTGTTCAGTATGATCGTTTTTCTCCTCGACATCATACTTTTATTGCTACTATTCAGGCCTCTGTAGAGCCTACTAGTTTTTCTGATACAGTTCATAGTCCTCATTGAAGAGAGGCTATGAAAGCTATGATTGATGCTTTAAAGAGGAATGGCACCTGGTCTCTCTCTAATCTTCGTAAAGGGAAGAAACCCATTGGTTGTAAGTGGGTGTTTTGAACTAAGTATAAGTCTGATTGGATATATTGAGCGCTACAAGGCTCGTTTGGTTGTTCTTGGCTATCAAAAAGTTGATATCGATTATAATGAGACTTTCGCTCCTGTTGCGAAAATGGTTTATGTGAGGACTTTTCTAGTCGTCGTACTGACGTCTGATTGGGAATTACACTAGATGGATGTTCATAATGCCTTTTTGCACGGTGATCAGGATGAGGAGGTATACATGATACCTCCTGATGATGTCCAAAACAGTAAAAGCAAGAAGTGGGCCCGGGGTACCAAGAGCAAGTGGGCCCGGAGGGACCCCCAAAGGCAATTTAGGGACCCACACCCATACCCTTCGTTTATTTAAAACAAAACTCACGCCCTCGCGAGGTCTCCCAACTATCCGGGATGAGGTCTTGACCTCGTCACCGACTCTACTAACGCACCCTCGCACTCGAACCAATCACAAGCGACCTCACTCCCGAACCAATCACCAACGACCTCACTCCCGAACCAATCACAAGCGACCTCATTCTCGGACCAATCAAAAACCCTTATTCCGGGCATCCCACATCGAACCTTGGCCTAAACTCGGCCCCCCAATTCTCTATAAATAGAGAAGAACCTCATAGGAAGAAGGGGTCGAAAAACCACTTGAACTCAAGAATTCTCTTGCTTGTTAAAGATCGACGTGATAGGAACATCGTCAAAAGACCTCGCTACAGACAGGAGAAGTCCACAAAAAGACCCCAAGTCGTACACGGATCTCGCCCACACCAAAAACCTCGCTACAAAACCTCACAAAACTCTCTACACCACGTACCCAAATCTACCTCGCCCTAGAATCTACCTCGCAACATTTAGGTTTGATCTCGGAACCTCGTAGAAGGTCTAGGTGTGATTCTCAAAGTTGTTCGTCAACCTCGTAGGTTTGTAACCTCGCTACCACGGAAAAAATCATAAATAAAGGAGCAAGTGTTTGCACTCAAATATAATAATCTTGTTTCTTGTCTCGTAGCGTAGCCGTTATTTCGGGTTTCATCACTGGCGCCGTCTGTGGGAACCTCAACATCCTAAGCAGCTTCCCGTTTTAGTGCAAACCTTGATTCCTTAAAAACCCCTCAAAATGGCTTGCCCGAAAAATTTGTTCCCCCAACATCCCGACAACATGGCTGAGACACCTCCGTGGACAACGGCAGGTCCGTCGGGGTACCCTTTTGTGGTTCCGCCGGGTTGGACATAAAAACGTTCCACAAAACCCATACCCGTTACAAGGGTATGAACAGGGTGGCGCTCCTTTCAACCCGTATCCCTACCCGGGGTACGGGCAGTACCAACAGGGCCAAGCTCCCCCATATGTCCCGATTCCCTCCCAGGGGCAACCTCACTCCGAGTACGTGCCCGCGTATGTCCCGGGCTATATGCCGGGGCAGGAGGCGCCCACCAACGGGTCTACCATGGAGAGACCCTCCCGAGATCCGATGCAGATCTCCCGATCTCGTTCACGACGTGCGGAGAGGCGTGACATGGAGTTGTCCGAAACAGCGGCAAGCGCGCCACGATCTCTGGCAAGGTCAAAGTCGAAATCTGCTCGCCCATCCGTCGAGAGTGGATACAAGAATCCCTTCGTGCCTGAGATCCAGGAGGCACACATGCCCAAAGGTTTCCATTGGCCGCAAATGGGACTCTACGACGGCACGGCCGACCCCGAGGACCACATAAAACACTACGCCGTCCAGATGAACGTCAACTCCTACAATGACGCCATTTTCTGCCGCATCTTTCCGACCACTCTGGACAAGGCGGCAATGACGTGGTTCACCAGCCTTAAGGTTGAGTCAATAGCCTCGTTTTCCCAGCTATGCGAGTCCTTCGTCGGGCACTTCAACGGCTCAAGAAAGCGCAAGAAGAACATGCGTGATCTCCGCGGCATTGAGCAGGGAGAGAACGAGAAGCTGGGTACCTTTTTTACAAGGTTCACCACCGCGGTCGCCGAGATCGCACAGATCGACGAGACGTCGGTGCGAGACATCCTCATGGGCAACCTTCGCCAGGGGGATTTCAAGTGTCGCATTTTTCTCAAGAATCCGACGATGTATGAGAGCCTGTGTGCTCGGATCACGGCACAGGTCTACGCCGAGGACGCTGCCAGCCAGAGCTCGCGACCGAGGACCGACAAGGAAATCGTGACCGAGGCTAAGGGGAAAGCTAAAGTGGCTGCGCCGGCCGCAAGGGACGCGTACATCACAAAAAATCACGACCGGCGCGCCGATTACAAAAGCAACAACAACAACAAAGCCAACAACAATAACAACAGAGGCAACAACAACCGCTACGACAACCGCGGGGGTGGCGGTGGGGGTTGGAGCTGCTTCGGCGGGAAGCCACGAGGTTACAAAGGCAAAGGTGGCCCCGCCTACAACCCAAACGAGAAAAAACGCGCCAACCCCGCGTCGGGGGCCAACATCGTGCAGCAGGAACCAACCCGGTCCCGACCAAGCAACGCAGAGCAACAAGCTCCGGCGAGGCAGTCGCGCTCCGGACAAGCCGCGGCGCCCGATGGATACATCAACACCATCTCGGGTGGACCCTCGCTGGCAGGTTCGAGCTAGACGGAAAGAAAGAGATACGCGAGGGCAAGTCACCATGAGCCCTCGGTATACAGCGTGACGCAAACCTCATGGTCCCACGTGGGTATGGCCTTCACCTCCGAGGACGCCGAAGGACTCCATATGCCCCACTCCGACCCCCTGGTGATACACGCTCAATTGGGCTCAAAGATAGTAAAGCGGATACTGGTGGACACGGGTTCTTCCGTGGACATCATGTATTTTGGCGCTTTCGAGCAGCTGGGGATCTCCGCGACATCTTTGAGGCCCTACGCTGGGAAGCTCACCTCCTTCTCGGGAAACGAGGTCGATGTCGCTGGTCTCATAGACCTATGGATAACCCTCAGTACTGGCTCGACAACGAGAACCGAGGTGATAGAATTTACGGTGGTGCACCTACCCTCGGCCTACAATGCAATCATCGGGAGAGTCTCCTTGATGAAATTCCAGGCGGTGGTCTCCATCTACCACCTTAAAATGAAGTTCCCCACCAGCGGAGGTGTCGGAGAGGTGAAGGGCAACCAAGAAGAGGGTCGCGCTTGCTACATGACCTCGGCAAAACAAAAATGCTCCGTGTTTATGGTAGAGACTTTAGGCGAAGCAGATCTTGAGGTCCGGGATTTCACAATACCCACCCCCGAGGCAAAAAGAAGGTTGATTACCCCCTTCGAAAACAACTCCGAGAAGATCTACCTCGGGGGTTGCCTCACTGGAGATGCAACAACGTCACTAGAGGCCTTGCTTGTTGGGTCCCGCGACGTGTTCGCCTGGACTGCAAAAGATCTCCGAGGTGTGCCTCGGACATTGGCCCAGCACTCCCTGAACATCGACGTCACCATTCGCCCTGTGGTGCAGCGTCGAAGAAAAATGAACGAAGAAAGGGCAACCGCCGCAAATGAAGAGGTGGCAAGCTGCTGGCCACAGATTTCATACGCGAAGTCCAATATCCGAAATGGCTGTCCAATGTCGTATTGGTCAAAAAAGCCAGCGGCAAGTGGCGGATGTGTGTAGACTTCAAGGACCTCAACAAGGCATGTCCGAAAGACAACTACCCTCTGCCCTCGATCGATGCACTCGTAGATTCAACTGCGGGGCACGAGGTCTTGAGCTTCCTCGACGCCTACTCAGGGTACAACCAGATCTCGATGAATCCTCGTGACGAGGAGGAGACGTCCTTTATCACCCAGCGGGGGACATACTGTTACAAGGTCATGCTGTTTGGCCTCAAGAACGCCGGGGCCACATTCCAATGCCTCATCGATCGAGTTTTCAAAGACCACCTGGACAGGAATATATCCGCCTACGTTGACGACATCGTGGTACGAAGCAAGGGCCCCGAGGAGCACCTGGCTGACCTCGCCGAGGTTTTCACTACCCTCGGGCACCACCAGCTCAGCCTGAACCCCGAGAAATGCGTTTTCGGCGTATCATCGGGGAAGTTTTTGGGGTTCATGATCAGCGAACGCGGGATCGACGTCAACCCCGCCAAAATAGAATCTATCCTCGCAATGAGGTCTCCCCGATCTCGTACCGAGGTGCAAAGACTCAACGGCGCTGTAAATTACTTGGGGCGATTTTGCTCCCCTTTAGCAGACAAGTCCCTCTCATTCTTTGCCGCCCTCAAAAAGAATGACAAGTTCGTCTGGGACGAGAGACTCGAGACTGCCTTCTCCGAGTTGAAGATCTTCCTCACCAAGCTCCCCACCCTGTCACCTCCGCATGCGAGCGAAGACCTGCAACTGTATGTAGCGGTGAGTCCCGAGACCGTCAGCGCGGTGCTCACAAGAGAAGCCATGCACCCGGTGTACTTTGTGAGTCGCGTGCTCCAGCCTAAAAGAAAAACAATCCCTCCCTCGAAAATTCCTCACAGTTGATGAATAAAGGATTGCAGGCTTTTCTAAAAGAAAAACAATCCCTCCCTCAAAAATTCCACCCCTCGCTTCCCGCTTAGGGTTGGAGAATCTCGTTTGGAAAAAATGGTCCACCCCTCGCTCCCCGCTTGGGGTTGGAGAATCTCGCTAAAAAAGTCCACCCCTAGCTTCCCGCTTAGGGTTGGAGAATCTCGTTTGAAAGAATAGTCCACCCCTCGCTCTCCGCTTGGGGTTGGAGAATCTCGTTAAAAGGTCCACCCCTAGCTTCCCGCTTGGGGTTGGAGGACCTCGTTGAGTCCACCCCTCGCTTCCCGCTTGGGGTTGGAGAATCGCGTTTGGAAAAAATGGTCCACCCCTCGCTTCCCGCTTGGGGTTGGAGAACCTCGTTGAGTCCACCCCTCGCTCCCCGCTTGGGGTTGGAGAATCTCGTTAAAAAAGTCCACCCCTCGCTTCCCGCTTGGGGTTGGAGAATCTCGTTTGGAAAAAATGGTCCACCCCTCGCTTCTCGCTTGGGGTTGGAGAACCTCGTTGAGTACACCCCTCGCTCCCCGCTTGGGATTGGAGAATCTCGTTAAAAAAGTCCACCCCTAGCTTCCCGCTTGTGGTTGGAGAATCTCGTTTGAAAGAATAGTCCACCCCTCGCTCCCCGCTTGGGGTTGGAAAATCTCGTTAAAAGGTCCACCCCTCGCTTCACGCTTGGGGTTGGAGAATCTCGTTAAAAAAGTCCACCCCTAGCTTCCCGCTTGGGGTTGGAGAATCTCGTTAAAAAAGTCCACCCCTAGCTTCCCGCTTGGGGTTGGAGGACCTCGCTGAGTCCACCCCTCGCTTCCCGCTTGGGATACAAACGAGGTTCGTGGACCCCCTAAAAGGGCAGGATTCGCTGACAGTTATTTTAGGTTGGAACGAACTTCCAGAACAGCGAGGTCCGAACAGAAGCTCATGACCTCGATGCGGAACTACAACGCCCGATGTGGCCCGAGCCCCACAAAAGATGTGGCACTCGAACCATGGGGTTGGATGGATAAGGATAGACGTGTGCAAGAAAGTCTAAGGCAAACAAACAAACAAGCATAGGAAAAGAAAGTGACATAGGGCATGAAGATAAAAAGGCCACAAGGACCGCGATGTCCGATTACAGACCCCGTAGGGTCACCCAAACAAAAAAAAGAGTTGTTTTAATTACAGACCCCGTAGGGCCACCAGAAAAAAAAAGAGTTGTTTTCATTTCTTCAAGGTTTCAGCATCGGGACCAGTAAGGTCGACGGTTTCGCCCTTATAAGCTTCAGCAGGGGCAGCGGAGACAAGAGGCGCGGGCGCATCGGTCGCGGGCTGAGGTCCCGTGGAGGTCAACTCCGGGTTCCCTCCAATAAGCTCTACCTCGGGGGGCGCGGTGCTGGACACAGTCCCGTCCTCGTTGAGGAAGAACTCGCATTCCCCCTCGGGATCCTCCGACCCCAACTCCGCCATGGTTTCATTGTAGTTGGGGTTGAAGAAGACAATCTGGGCGTCGAGGTGTCCATACTTGGCCACCGCCTGTTTGACGCCCATGCGGACGGCCTGGTGGAACATCTTCCTCACGCTCTCCACCAGCTCCGCCTTGTACTCTTCCGAGTCCACGTACTTGGGACCCGCGACCACGACCTCCTCGTTGAGCTCAACAATACGCCCCTCGAGGTGCCTGATCTCCTCCTCGGCCCTCAGAAACTCCGCTTCCTTTGCCTTGAAGAATACATGTTCAGCGGAGAGCTTGCCCCGAAGCCCCTCAACCTCACCCCGCAAAACCCCGGCCTCATCCCTCGCCCTTTTCTCCCCCTCCTTCGCCGCCAGCGCCGCCTTTGCCTCCTCCCTCGCCGCGGTCTTCGCGTCCTCGACCCGTTTCTTAGCCGCAGCCTCCGCGGCCTTGGACCTCTCCGCGACCTCGGCCAGTTGCTTGGCCTGTCACTCGCACACCTCGCTGCGGGCTTGAAGCGCCGCCTCCATCTTGTCCATCCTCGCATGGGCAAGGGCGATGCGGCTCCGGTTATAATTATCAAAATAAGTGTGCTGCAAATTTACAGGAGGGTGAGAAAAGAAACAAGAGAGAGATAGGAATTAAACGCACAAAAGCGAAAAGCTTACCATGGCCGAATACCGAGCAACCTCATCGTCAAGCGCCTTCTCGGTGAGGTTATTGGCCCATGCGATCTCCTCCTTGTAATCCCCCCGGGTCCAATCCAACGAGGCCCCCCTGATAGGACCAAGACAGTGAAACCTTGCGGGATGGGGGCCTGCGACTTCGCCCCTCGAAATCGAAGGCGGGGATGATGTCCATCCCCCACGAGCCTCGTTGGTGGTCACCCGCCCGGGATTTCTTCTTCTTTTCCCCAGGGGGACACTCCGCTTCCTTCCTCTTCCGCCCGGCCTTGTCGTCGGACCCCCGGGGAGGATGGGAGGGCGCCTTCGCGGTGGCCCCTTTCAGCGGGACCGCCTCAGACCTTTTTTCCCCTTGGGGCGGCCCCGCGACGTCCCACTGGGACGCCCTCGCGACGTTCCCTTTGGGCGGGACCCCCTCGGTCGCGGTCGTTGGCAGAACAGGTTTAGGCTGCGTTGTGCCTGTCCTCGCTTGCGAGCTCGGCTCGTTGATGATGATCCCCTTGAGAGCCCGGGGAGCAGGAACTTTGGAACTAGAAGTCAAGGGTTGTTTCCCCTTCGACTTCGTGGTAAGAGCGTGCAAAAAATCCACTGTCAAAAAAAAAAAAGGGCATAAAGAAGAAAAAGCAAATTAGAACGAGGTCGGAAACAAATATAACGAGGTTTATAACCTCGTAACCTTACAAAGAAAAGAAGAGCAGTCAGAAAGAAAATAAGATACCCTCTCCACCCTCGCGAGGAGGGAAACTGAGGCTCAGCCCGGCCCGCTCAAGCCGGTCCTGAGAAAGGTATATCTCGTATGGCGCCTGGTACGCTGTGGCGTATCGAGCCTTGAGTGCCTGGAACTCAGCAACCTTATACGGGCACACGCATCTATCGAAGTTACCCGGCGCCACAGGGAAATTAAGGTATCTCCCGCTGAGGTCTCGAACCAAAAACCACTTAGGTTTCCACGCCCCGATGTTCGACTGGGTCGTGGTGATTTTGACGTTCGGCGTGCTGAGATTGACAAGGGAACATCGAGGTTCCCTCCTCGCTAAAACTAACGCTGACAAATAATTGAGGTTCGGTTCCTCCATGAGCTCGCGGCTTCGAATTGTGTAGGCACACAGCAGCCTCCAGGCATTCGGGAACAGTTGGGCAGGACAGACACCCATGGCCCACAAGAAGTCCACGATGTGTTGGGCCAAAGGTAGTCTGAAGCCCGCTTGTAGACTGAAGAGGTGCACGACCGCACACCCCTCATAGGACGCCAAGGGTCATCCCTCCTCCTCTGTGAGTGCCAGCTCGACTCCCTCGGGCCAGGGGAAGTCCACAGTTATCTTCGCGAGGTCATCCAGCTTTAGATCGGTGGCCGCCCCCTCGGACAGATAGGCCTCTGGAGTGCTCGAGCTCATTGGAATCCGTTCTTCGAGGACGACAGGGACGCCGGACACGGCGTCAGTAATATAGGCCTCGGGAAAGCTCGGAGGCACGTACACAGCCGAGGCTGAGGCAATTTCCGCGTCCAACCTCGCCTCAACCTCGACGGCGATCACATCAGGAGAAGAAGAGGAGGCCATTTCAACACCAGAATAAATGCGCAGACGGGGAAAGAATGAACTGATCGAAGCAGCGAAGTCGCTAGACGAGGGCTCGCTGAAGACCAACGAAGGGGAACTTGGGTTCTGAGAATCACTTGGCTCTACACTTCCTACAGATTCGGAGACCTCCTGATAGAAATTCTCTTGAAAGTTAAAAACAAAGTCGGGCGGTGGGCTCGCAGAAGCTCTCCTAGGCATGAAAAGACAACGTCCAGGCCGCGAAAAGCTAGCACCTGGAAAAGAAAAGGTCAGTAAGACACTAAGGGCAAGGTAACCAAAGAGAAAAACACGAGGTCGTAACCTCGGGAAGAAAGAAGCACGAGATCATGACCCCGGGAAAGAAAGAAGAACGAGATCATAGCCTCGGGAGGAAAGAAGCCCGAGATCATAACATCGGGAGGAAGGAAGCACGAGATCATAACCTCAAAAAGAAAAAAGCACGAGATCGTAACCTCGGGGAGAAAGGCAATGCGAGGTCATAAAGGAGAAGGCCACGTGGCATCCTAGAAGCTACTCTGACAAGATAGGACGTCAAAGAAGAATTTGAAGCGCCAAAAGAAAGGAAAGAGAAAGAAGGCCAACCAACGGTGGAAGCCAGCGGTGGAAGCCCAAACGTCCCGTCAATCAGACATCATGACGTTTGGGCTCCCGAGGGTTTCGAAATTCGAAAAGTGGTGGGCGGAGAAGCGGAAGTTTAACCGCCACCCCAAACAAGCAATAAACCCAAAAACACAACAGTAAACTCACGGCGGCGACCGCCCCTCACCACCGTCCCCCCACCACAGCGCCGGCAAAGGACACCCATCAAAGCACCATCATCAAATAAGAAAAAGAGAAGAAGGGAAAAAAAAGGGGGAAAGAAAAGAAAGAAAAAACACGGCGAACGAGCGAAGAGCAAAACGGGGAGAACGCCATACGACACACAGAAACACCCACCGCCGCTCCGCCACCGTGACACCGGCGCGAAACGCCAGGCGACACACAGTCGCCCAACCAAAGCATGAAACAAAAAACCGGCAAAGAAGAATTTGAAGCAAAAAACACCAGAAATCGAGAAAAAGAGAGTCGGGGACTTACTTGTTTAGAATCGGCGTGGAAGGAGCGTTGACACAGTGTGGTCGTGAGTGGAAGTTCGTCGAAAACCGTTTGCAGAAAATTGAGAAGATGAAAAAAGAGAGAGCGAAAAGGTTGAAGGAGAAGATGAAGAAGAAGTGTGTGAGATACGCCCTTATAAAGAGCAGGTTTGGGCCTTACCTCACCCACGAAAGGTTTATTGGGCCTACCCTACCAAAACGGCCCATTGGTCTAAAACACGAAGAACAGGCCCGGGAGAATCCACCCGCGCGAGCGGAAGAGAGACCTAGGGAAGAAACCTCGCAAAAGAAGAAACCTCGCAAGATCCCCTCCTTGTACCCCGTGGCCCCAAGGGACTTATGACCTGCGAACCTCGGAGCGAGGTCCCCAGGTCATGGGGTTGTGATGATGTCCAAAACAGTAAAAGCAAGAAGTGGGCCCGGGGTACCAAGAGCAAGTGGGCCCGAAGGGACCCCCAAAGGCAATTTAGGGACCCACACCCATACCCTTCGTTTATTTAAAACAAAACTCACGCCCTCGCGAGGTCTCCCAACTATCCGGGACGAGGTCTCGACCTCATCACCGACTCTACTAACGCACCCTCCCACTCGAACCAATCACAAGCGACCTCACTCCCGAACCAATCACCAGCGACCTCACTCCCGAACCAATCACAAGCGACCTCATTCTCGGACCAATCAAAAAACCTTATTCCGGGCATCCCACATCGAACCTTGGCCTAAACTCGGCTCCCCAATTCTCTATAAATAGAGAAGAACCTCATAGGAAGAAGGGGTCGAAAAAAAGACCTCGCTACAAACAATAGAAGTCTACAAAAAGACCCCAAGTCGTACAGGGACCTCGTCCACACCAAAAACCTCGCTACAAAACCTCACAAAACTCTCTACACCACGTACCCAAATCTACCTCGCCCTAGAATCGACCTCGCAACATTTAGGTTTGATCTCGGAACCTCGTAGGAGATCTAGGTGTGATTCTCAAAGTTGTTCGTCAACCTCGTAGGTTTGTAACCTCGCTACCACAGAAAAAATCATAAATAAAGGAGCAAGTGTTTGCACTCAAATATAATAATCTTGTTTCTTGTCTCGTAGCGTAGCCGTTATTTCGGGTTTCATCACCTCCATTGGGTTTTTTCTGGTTTAGTTGTTGGAAATTTTTGTTAGCTAAATCGTTCTTTGTATGGTTTGAGATATGCATCGAGGAATTAGTTTTCCAAGTTCACGTATGCTCTCAAACAGTTTGTTCTCTTATTCTCGATCGGGCATATGCCTTCATGTGCTTATTTATGTAGATGATTTCATTATTTCTGGTAATAATTCCGCTGCTATCTCAAATTCAAAGGCCAACTCAGTTCATGTTTTCACATGAAATATTTGGGTCCTTTGAAGTATTTCTTGGGTATTAAGATTACTCGCTCTCTTGATGGATTGTTACTATGTCAACGCAAGTACAATTTGGATATTTTGTTTGAGGCCAGCCTTCTCGTTGCCAGGCCTTATGATTTTTCCATGAAGTAGAATCATAAGCTTGCCAGATCCTGAGCACCACTGTTTGATGAGTCTAATTAGTATTGACGCCTCATGGGTCATCTTATTTACTTGACCATTACTAGGCTTGAGATTTGTTATGCAGTACATACTTTAGCATAATTCATGCAGTATCCTACAGTTGATCATCGGGACTTTGCGACTCGTGCGCTACTAAGAGCCACCTAGGCCAAGGGATTCTATTGTCTCAATCGTCTAGCTTGGAGTTGACTACTTTCTATGATTACGATTTGTCCTTTGACGCGTCATTCCATCACTGATTATTATGTCCAGCTCAATTCGTCTCTTGTTTCTTGGTGCACCAAGAAACAAAAGATTATATCTAAGTCATTTGCTGAGGCAGAATACAGATCGAGGGTTGCTACGTGTTGTGAGTTATTATGGTTGAGATCACTTTTGTCGTCTCTTGGTGTTCGTCTTACTTCTCTTATGCGATTGTTTTATGTCAGTCAAGAAGCTTTGCAAATTGCTTCCAATCTTGTATTTCATGATCATGTGAAGCATATTGAGGTTGACATGCATTTCATTCGTGATTCGATTCTCTCTCGTGTCATTCATACAACTCACATTCGGACGCATTCTTAGCCTATTGACATTCTTACTTTAGTTGTGGGTGCTTTGTAGTTTTAGTTTTTACTTAGCAAGTTGGGCATTTGTGACCTCCATACTCCAACTTGAGGGGGAGTATTAGATTTATTTTGGTATTTTAGTATATTTTATGCATAGGAAAATATATTATCTCTTGAGGCCCAAGTTGTTATAACCTAGTATAAATACCTTTTTTGTGTTAATGAGAATTCAGATTTTTTTTGTAGCCTCAAACAAATCATATAGTGTCGAATGTGTTAGAGTATAGATATTAATCTCTAGGAATTAGTACATTTGGGCAGCGTAAATTAACAAGAGAAGTAAATGAAAGACAAAGTTTTCAATCAAGTTTACTAAACTTATTAGATGAATTGAACTTACAAACGTGAACTTTAGTTTATAGCTAGGTGTACACATCTTCTAACAACGAAATTTTGTTCCTCAGCGTTGAACAACTTCTTCTAACTCGATCTAATGAACTCAACCACCGGATCTTGACTCATACACATCTAACCAACACTTCTCACGTCCTCCCTTTTCCTCTTTTATCACACAAAGCTCATAAAGTACTCTCAATGATGTGTGCAAAACATGTGTCGAAAACCTAGACACATATCGTATTTATAAACCCATGCCTAGGATAAATTCTATTCATAAATATAAAATATGATATAATGACGTAGGTTGTGTACTATATTAATAAGATAATCCTAAAATAAAATGTATCCAAAACTCTTCATACTTGTCCGCGAATCAATCTTTCTCATTGGCACCTTTAGCCAACTCGAAAGTCCTAGCGTTTCTTCCTCATTGCCGCCATCCATAACCCTTTGCACTATTCCCCTTGTTAAAAAATTGAATTGCTTGATTTTTGTAACGCTCGTCTAAGTTTATAACTCATATAAACTTATATTATTACCCTTAATAAAATCCCGATTTAATAATGCATGATTGTCATGTTATATAAAATTGTAATTCTTATTAGGCAACCTAAGAACATTGTCATATTATTATTTTATTATATGCATAAAATAAAATTTACCTATTTTATGTAGACAATATTATTTGAAATTTTACTCGTAAGTCAAAATAAAATTCAAACTAATGAAATGAATATATTTTAAATCTCATTTAAATAAATATAACATACAAAAATCAAAGTGGATTCTCACAACATCTCTCTCTTTTGTTTATTATATGTCCCCAGATCTCAATTACTTGAGATGAGTTGTGATTCATTGGGTGATGACTTTGATGTTCCCCTGGCTTCTGACGAATCAGATTCATATGCATATGCTTTGATTATCAGTATTGTGAGTGGGATGATGCATGTACTATATACCACACCTATAGTACCCGATGTTCTAACGCTTCAACTGAGGGTTCTCTCCAGCACTTTGATGATGAGTGTGTTGAGTCTCATCTCGAGTCCCCGAGGAATTCTGTGATGCCTGCTAATGGTGAATCGGATTCCTCTGTCCTTGAAAATGAGGTTGGTGATGTTGGCTATGTACCCTTTAAAAATAAGGTTGATGACTAGACAAGTCCCCTTCTACTTTTCCTTATCATGTTCTGAGAATTATGCTTGCTTTGTGACTTGTGATGAGTGAATCATTTGAGATTGTTGACTTTGTGCATATGATGAGATTGTCAAATTTTGGTGATGTGTGGAGGAATATGTTCTTGTTTCTTTAGCATTTTGATGAGATTGTTGATTGATTATATGTTGTAGATGTTGTGAGTCATCTAAAGTTGTTAATGTTGTAGATGTAGTGGTCCAGTATGGTTTCTATTACATTTATTGATGTTGTAATTCACATGATATCTATTGCATTTTGTTGTGGGACTGATTAATTTTGTGTGTGACTGAATGCATGTTTATGTGATTGAATAATTTATTGGGATGCAATTTGATATTGCTTTTCTTGTTTTGTTATCAATAATTGATGAAATCGTTTTTTTTTTGCTGAGATGCAAATTTAGTATATCTAAATACCTTGGCATGCATTAGGAAATCAACCCTTAATTGTGACTGAATGAGGCCAATGCATGTTTAGTTATTTAGGATGGATTCGTGTCAATGATGCTTTGGGGACATTTGAGATTATCCTTTTTTGTTCATTTCTCCATGCATTTCATTTATATGCAATAATAATCCGCATTTCTTTTAAATGAAAACATGTAGATGTAGTCTATTAACTAGTCTCCAAAAACGGATAATTTACATACAAAAGTGGATGATCAACAGATGCTTGGATAATGTAAGAATCTATTGATTAGTCCCCTTAGTCTTGGTCTACATATATTCAATGTCTTATTCTACATCTTGTTGAGTGCCTTGGTCTGCATATATTGCTTGAGTCCCTTGTGTATGTTGATTTGCATCTTGATCTCCATGAACTTTGTATCATGCTTCAATTATTTCGCACATTGACTAGATTTGGTAGATTTTCTTGAGCTCTTCATCTATTCTTACTCACATGTGACACACCTCATTGCTTCCTTTGACCTTCAGAATCTCATTCATAACACATATAATTGCCATCCATACATTGCCTAAAGTTTTTTGGTTTAGCTCATAAAAAGCTTCATATACAACCTCTAACATATATTTGACCTTCAGATCCTTTGTATTTTTCCTATGAATGTTGTATTTTTACAGATATATTCACTCCATTATTGAAGCTGTAAATGTGGGGTTCTATATCTAAATTTAAAGAATGTTTGTATCCACTAAAATTATGAGGATCTGTGGAATGCTTTTATAGATTTTCTATTGACTAGTTGAATGGTAAACTCTCCCCTTATTGGTCCAATTTTAACAAGCATGATCAACCTAAATGTAACAGATATTAACATTATACAACATTAATTATATACTCATACAATTTGTACTTGAATTTTGATTATTGTTTTTCATTTCATAAAACTTATGCAAATTGTCCTTGTGGACAAATAAACGAGATAAAGCTATGAACTGTTCTAAAAAATTAATTTCAGAAGCTTCATAGTCAATAAGTGTCGAAACGGTGAACTCAAAATCAATATATATCTTCTAAACCTAAAACACTTTTGGGCAAATTCGTCATTTAGAATTTATATTACAGCCACCCTATTTTTAATAATAATTTTTTTAATTAATTATATACTATGTAATTCAATCACCTTATGAAATTTCTAATTTTATCCACTCAGTTTATTTAATAATTTTTTCAATTTATTATGAAAATGGATAAATTTTTATCTAAATTATATACATGTAATTTAGTGTCCCTATTTATAATAATAAATTGAAAAAGAGTCACGTGCGAATGGTCGTGTGTGTGGGAAATAAGAATAAATCTCGATCGTTCATTCCAAAAAATCAACGTCCTTGATTAAACATTCATTAAAAAAATAAAATACGGCACGGGCGAATTTTTCCCGTATTATTCGTGTATTTTTCATTAAAATACGACACGGATGAATTTTTCCCGAATTATTCACGAATTTGAAAAATACGTTTTTATGAGACGCGCCCAGTTTGTTCATCAGAAATAGCGATTTGTTCATCAATATTCACCAATTGTTCATCAATACTAACTAATTGTGCATTGATTTTTTGATAACATTGTTCATTGATTTCGAACTTTTTTAATTTTTAATTTTATTTTTAACCTTATTTATGTGTAGGAATATAATATTATGTAGTTTTTTATGCACATAGAATTAGTTTTGATATACCCATATTTGTTCATTGATATACTCATATTTGTTCATTGATATACCCCTATTTGTTCATTGATATACCCATGGTATACCATTATTTGTTCATTAGTATACTTCTTTTTTTGTTCATTGGTATATCATTATTTGTTCATTGATATACCCTATTTTTTCATGGATATACCCTTATTTGTTCATTGGTATAACCTTATTTGTTCATTATTATACCCTTATTTGTGAATTGAAATAAACTTATGTTTTATGTGTCAAAGCTATCAACTTGTACATTTAGGACTATTAATAACATCAACTTGTACATTTAGGACTATCTATTTGTGCATTTTTGCATTTATTTTGTGCTTTAAGGCTAACTTGAATTCAAAGTATAATACGAATGAAGTGCTTTAAGGCTAACTTGTCAATACGAATGAAGTGCTCGATATATTACCAAATTAAGATAAGTTTGATGTAGAAACTTGAATGCAAAAGATAATAGATAATGAATTTGACTTTGCAATAATATGGTGTATGCTAAGAGAACGAGATAGCAACAAATCGAAGAGGAGTGCTTGTGCCTTATTTAGCTATGAACAAACTGATGTTATTAATGAACAAATATGCATATATCAATGAACAAATTGAGGTTACTAGTGAACAAATATGCATCTAGTAATGAACAATTATATGAAAAAGGCAATGAACAAATATGCATAAACCAGTGAACAAATTGATGTTACTAATGAACAAATATGCACAAACCGATGAACAAATATGCCAAAACCAATGAATAAATATTTTCGTTTTTATGAACAAAACACAATGTTGATGAACATATTGCATGTAATTTTGTTTATTTTTTATGTACAAACAATAGATTTTTGATGCACAAGCAATAATTTATTTATGCACAAAATCATAGTTTTGATGAACAAATCCACATTATTGATGAACAATCTGGGCGCATGTCCTATTTCCGTTTTTTTTTTCAAAAATACGCGAATAATTTGCTAATAATTCGCCCGTGCCATTTTTCCCCTTTTTAAGTGAAATGATCAGCACCTTTGATTTTTCTTAATCCAACGACTCTTGTTCTTTCTTATTTCACACATGAGCACTCATTCGCACGTGAACCTGACCCAATTTTTAATACTATAATACTACTCTATCTATATATATACTACTCTACATACAAGTTAATTTTCTATCCATATAATTTTTCTCTATCCATATATAATGTACATATAATTTATATACACACTATATTATTTAGCCACGTAACCTTTTTTGAAAATTTGCCTTAAACGTAATTTTGAGTTCGTATGATAGTTAATAGTTATGGACCATATTTTATTTATGAATTTTTAAGATTATTTTTATTCTTTATATTAATTGTTTATATAAATATTAAAATGTTTCTTTTTATGTACGTGGTACTAAATTTTTAAATTTGTTTAAAAAAATTTATATTAACTTTATATCCATATATGACAACTTTTTTTGCAATATAATTTTCTATCCCTAAGCATGATTTTGTTATATTATTCTTCTATACATAAATATGACAACTTCTTAATTATATGGACCATATTTTCAAATAAAAAAATTTATATTAGTTTTTAGATTATTTTATATTAACTTTCTATCCATAAGTATGATATTTAATTATGGTTTGATTAATATAGGCCATAAATATTATAATATTTTTTTAGGGTTAGAATTTTTTTTGTGTTGAATCGGACTTTATATATTATAAACTGGTTTTTTTTAATCAAATGGAAAAAATACCTTATTGTCTATTAGATGCGTTTTTAAATACCTTAAAGTCTCTAGAGCATTTTTAAATACCAAAGTGTCTTAGGGGGTCTATTAAAAATACCCATATGTCTTTTCGGCCATTCTTTATATTACGAATTTCGAAATAAATAAATTGAAAATAATGATCCCTTAATGTTAATCAGGTTGGTTCGGTCATTTCGGTTAGGATCAAGTATGGTTCATATCATTAAAATTTACGGGTTGAACTGATCAATTTTTTGCGGTTTTCTTGCGGGGATTTGGTTGACCAAACGAGTCAAGATCACTAACTTACAATATTTATGTTTATGGAAATGATATTACAAGTAAATAATATTTTTCATGATAAAATATAATTTTCATATATTTTTATAATTAAATATATTATAATAATTAAAATAAATTTGTATATATGCAATTATTAGTTTTATTATTTTTATTAATATTTTTTACTAATTAAATTATAATACATATATTATATATAAATTAACATATTAAAATTTTTATTTGAAAAAGTCCCCGGACAAGGCCCGAGTCATAACTAGTTTTCCTTAAAGACCAAACTATTGAATTGGACTCCTCACTCTAGTACAATATAACAATATTAATCCTTAATATCAATATCAATATACTATAACTAAAGTCGAATCCCTCTATCCTAGGTGTCATCGTCTTAACTATGCCACGTAGGCGTTTTAACTTTTCCAATTACCTCTTTGCCCTTTGTTAATTTAAGTATTTACAATCCTTATATAATAATAATAATTCTTATATTATTGATATATAATTATATTTAGATATCTTAAATTTTGGCAAATTAATTTTGGGGTCTAATCAATTATGGAAAGTTTTTATTAAATATAAAAATGTTACTAATATTACTATTATACAATTATATTTAGAGATCTTAAAATTTGGCAAGTGATAGAAACATAATCTTTATTATGAAATATTTTTTTAAATATAATAATATTACTAATATACAACTAAATTATTTTTAATATATTAGTTTTATTTTTTGATAGAGTAGTTTATACGATAAGATACATATTGTTTCTTAAAAAAACTTACTTATATCAATAATTATTTTAAGAAATGATAGTTTTTTAATAAGATACGTATAATTTTTTTAATATCAATTTAACCAAATTTACAAATAATGAATACAATAATTTTATAAATCCGTACAAGGCACGGGAACTTAAGCTAGTACATATATATTTACAAATGTACAATCACCGAGTATTATAAAAAGATTTGGCATAATAAAATAAAACCGTACAGGCGTACACATACAAAACAAACAACAATGACCTATTGTGTACTTACGCACGAACATTAATTAAAAGCAATACAGTTCAATCAATTTACCGGAACATATATTGTGCACCGAGGCCAAATCCGTACACGAAAATATTGAAAAGTCAAATTGTTTTCAACTTAAAAAAGTCTGATAGTACACACAGACTTTTATGTAGGTAGATACCCCGATTCATAACGGTTCGCCCATTCCGATTCCTAAACAAATATGAGACCTTTAAATCATGTAGAAAAGTAACTAGTGTACCGGTGCCCTGTACGGAATTAGTATATAACACTAGTTGTCTCAGTCGTGCCATGCACAACTATTACTCAATATTTTTTAGATATATTATAAAAAAAAATATTAATAAACAAAAATATAATATAAAATTTAATGTAAGTAATTTATTGATCGTAATATGTATAAAAATTATTTTATTTTTTAAATTAAATAAAAAAATTAAATTTAGATTATTAAGTTTAAATAATGAGAATAATATATACAATGCTCATAAATTGTTATGGTAAATATTCAAATAATGAGAATAATATATACAATGCTCATAAATATTATGGTAAATTTTGAAATTGCGATTTGCAATAAAAGGAAGTTATTTTGACCAAACTTCTCATAAGGAAGTATTTTGATTAAAAAAAGCATATATTTATCAAAATATATAGACCTATAATTATCTATTTATATAAAAAAAATTATAAGGAAAGCATTTTTTGTCATTATAGTTAAATAATATGATGTGGCATATGATGTGTCAAAAATTATATGACATGGCTTAAGGAAAAGGCGACACGTGGCAAAATCCGACGTGGCACATTCTAGAAGCGACATGTGGAAAAAGATGATGTGGCGCAACGTAGAGGCTCCAAACCTTATTGCTTTTATATATATAGTAGATTATTAGGTACTTTAAAATATTCTCTACCACTATAACAAAATGATATTTTTATATATAATAAATGGTGAGTTTGGTTCAAATAAAATAACTCCTTATCTTATAAAATAAAGAGCATTTAAATCCTTGGATCTCCTTCATCCAAGGGCTAAAATTCTCGAAAAATTAAGGACGAGATAGCATTTTCGTAATTTATCGAAAAGTGCATCGTTATGGTGAAAAAGTGCATTACTATATACCAAAAAGTGCATTACTAAACCCAAATATTTTGGGCGATTGAGTTCAATCGAAATCGAGTCAATTAGACGCCCAGGATGATACACTTTTTTGGTTTAGTAATGCACTTTTTTGTATTCTCAATGCATTTTTCCTCCATAACGATGCACTTTTATAGTGAACCGAACATAGAGCGCGTGCCTTGCTGGATTCATTTTTGCTTGCACTTTTTCGTTTTACTGATGCACTTTTTGTATTTAGCAATGCACTTTTTCATGATAACGATGCACTTTTGTAATTTTCGAGATATTACCAAAATGTTACCACGTCCCTAAAAGGGATAGAACGTCAGCCCTTGAATCACCTTCATCCAAGGGCTCTAAACACTCCTTATTTTATAGAATAAGGAGTTATTTAATTTGAAGCTTACTCAATAAATGGTTAATTATAAAGTTGTTATAAGTTTTATTACGTAAAATTGATATTTTTTCAATGTGATTTGATAGTAAGTTTATACTGTTTCTTAGTGATAATAGTATTCTAGTGTTAGACATAAATATTATAATATATTATATGATAATATTAAATATTATTATGTACTAAATTTGAATATTATATATATTGTATTATATTATTTATTGATAAATAATACGTAAAAGATATAAATATTATAATAAACATATGAATTAATAAAAAATATTGAATAAATATACAAATTACCATTATTTTGAAAAAAATAATTAGGTGTGTGTTTACTTATTTATATTTACATGGTGTAATTTAAAGGATATGTATATGTTTTTTTAATATTTTGAAGACGGTTGAAGATTTGATTCCCTTCATATTTTAGAAAGATAGTAGTAAAAAGAAAAACATAAATCCTTAAGAAATAATGTTAAAAATTTTAAATAATCAATATATACTTGAAAATTTTTATACCCTAAAAACATAGGTTAGAAAAATCGATAAAAATATATTGAAAATAAAATAATGCAAGAACCCAACAACAATCTTATAATCTACCTTAACTGTAACCGGTTGATATCCTAGCTCCAATTCAATATGAAGTCCGCAATATGAAGACCTATTAGATTCTTATATTCAAAGCAAAAAAATTGACTAAAATATTTTTTTAGATAGTATTACTATGCTCTACTCAATTTATGATATGTAAGTTATATAATATACCGGGATGTGTTTTGATATATTAAATGTTTTACAATTTTCAATAACATTAGAGTTGTTAAAAGTTGACCGACTAGCAAATCCGACTCGAACCATCCGAAATATAAGGGTTAAAATCCGAAAATTTAAACCCAAAACCCGAAATAAACCGAACTCGATAGACCCGAAGTCAATGCACATCCTTATACTCCCATCATACTTGCGTCACATGGTGCCTTAGAGGGATGGATATAACTTGCTTCCAATAACTCCTTGAATAGTCTCCTTAGCTCTAGCTCCAGGGGCGACATTTGGTAGGTTGAGTGTCGGTCACGAGTTCAATCTTGTGATATTGAACTCCCTCTTTGGTGGGAGCTTCTTTGGAACCTCAAGAGATATGGCGTCCTTGAACAACTCCTCCATCTTGAGTGTTTCCAACATTACTTCATCTCATTTTAGTTCTTTAGATTGTTGGATTGTCGAGATGACCCTTGGACTTTGACCCTTTTATTGGTAGGCTAGCACGATGCATTGACAACATGGGTGTAATATTCAAAGGTGGTTGGCGAATGGGAAAAAGAGTGCATTGATACGATCAAGAAATGAAAGACCAATTACATAGTCGTAATAGTGTTATTACCTCGACCGGAACCTTGTCGATCCATCCTCCCAAGCGCATCTCTACTCATGGTTCGACTCTGTGCATCGTTACATCTTAGAATTCACCATCTTGATCCACATGTGGCTCTTGGTCACATCGAGCACCAACTCCTTTTACCTTCATCACAAAGATGAAGATGTTTGATGCCCTAGTGTCCACAAGAGCGTTAAACTTGTTCCCCACGATCAAGACACCCATGAACATGAACCCCTTTTAAATCACGAACCTATTTGTCTTGATGGCGCTTAGCATCAAGGCCTGAGCTTCATCTCGGTTGTCTCAGGCGGGTCTTCGCATGCGACGTTGGCGGTGAGTTTTGCCCTAGACATGCATTCTCTTGTCTGTTGCTATCCTCTATAAAGAAAGCAACTTAAGGGTCATTGTTCCCTTCTCTTTCCTTTATCTCGCTCCTTAGAGTACGACTCCATTGGCTTTGACGAATATTTGGTTGGCTCATCATCGCTCTTTGAGAAAGTGGTTGATAGCACGTATTTATGTAGTGTTTTAGGTCATGTTTAGATTTAATTTATGAGGTTTTAGTTAGTTTTTCTAGTTTTATAGTTTCGTAGAAAGATTTGGAATCTACACTTTTTTGGATAATTTTGCAGATTTGATGATGAACATGTATAGATGGGTCGAAATCCAAAACAATTGTACAGCTTGAGCTAAGTAATGGATCAAACGAAGCGCAAAAAGGAACTGAAGGATTCAGATCAAAACTAGATGATAAAGGCAGAATGTGGGAATACACGGGCAAGGCGATGAGGACGCGCCTTGATGTTCGTGTTTTTAGCTTAGTTTTTAAGTGTTTTTCTAGGTTGATTGGCTTAGTTTAGTTGTGCTTTTGTATTAGTTTTGTGTATTTTTAGATGAGTTTACATATTTTGAGAAAAGTATGGAACCTACTCTGTTTTTCTGTTTTTCTGTAGGTTTTGAAGCAAGTTGGAACATTCTGGAGGCATCGAGATAGAGAGGAGACAAAGGAGAATGGCGAGCTAAGGAGAAGATAAGAACATTGGAAGAGATCCCGGAAAATCGAAAAGAATCTGTGAAGAAGAAGATGTGAAAACTCAAGAAAACACGATCAAACAGGCTCCTTACCGACCCTAAGGGGTTCGGTACCGAGGCTTGCAGCAAACAAGAAGTGGCAAAAAATTTAGCAAGAGTCTACCGACCCTGACAAGGTCGACATCGAGGTCCCCTGTGTCGGTAGACATAGCCGACATCGAACTTTTAATGATTTTATTTCATAATCTTTTAGTTTTAGAAAGTTCAATCTTTATGGAAACTTTTTAGATAGCTTTTCTAGTATAAATACTCTTGTCTTTAGTAGTTTTAAGGGGTGGGTTGGGTGAATTGAGAAGAAACGTGAGAATTCCTTCAAAAACATGTGTCTTTTTCTCTAGTTTGCTTATTTAGATTGTTCTTAAGGGAACTTGGTGAAGAAGTTTGTAAGTTATGGTGGTTTTCTGAGACAAGAAGTGTTATTAATTCAAGTAAGTTTAGTTTGATTCAAAGTTATGTCTTTATTCAAGGATTTTGTTTGTTTTTGCTTAGCACGTGCGAGTAGTCTTCTTTTTTAGGATTGGGGTTGAAACCCAACATGATTGTACATGAATGATGATGTGATGAATAATTGAATGCCTTCTATCTGTTCTCTGCTTGTTTTGTGCTTATGCTTTGACGAAAGTCAAGGTAATTCGAGTTTATTGCTTAATCGAAAGAGAAAGTTATGAACTTGAATGTTGATAATGTTTGATAATGTGAGTTACAGCTTTGGATAAAAAAAAAATAAGTAGAAAGTGAATTGATTTACTTATTTAATCAATGAAAGTTGATGACTTTATATTCAAGGCATGATATTTATGATTCACATTATCTCGATTGTATGATTGTGTTGTGGTAGATCCTTGTCCTAGATCTTTTCCCTTATTCGAAAGTTCGTATTACTCTCTGTTCTGTGTCGTTACTGAGGTTTTCTGCTCGGTACCGAGCCTACTTTTTCTGTGTCGAAACTGCTCCATTTTAGTAGAAATACAACGTCGATACCGAGCCTGATAGGGTCGGTACCGACCTGTTGGTATGTTAGCCGGTCGATTATTTCTTTAATAGTTTCCGTTTTATGTGTTCTTTCGCTTTATAGATCAGTAGTTAAACACAACCTTGCTTCCCGTGGACGATCCTGACTCCCTGTACTTAGCGAGGTCTTGACTACAAATTTATTTGTTGTTAAGTAAATCCCTCTGAACAAATTGGCACCGTTGTTGAGGAGGCAACAGTACTGTGTTTAATTACTTGTGGGTTAGGGAATAGCCCTACCCCATTTTTATTTCTAATTTGTTTTCTTTTGTTTGTTTTCTCAGCTTATGCACGCAGGAAGACGTCGGCTTGAATTTGAACAAACTGATTACTATTCTGAGCCTAAACGTGTTCTTCATCGCAGGAGGCTAAAAAACTGTATTTCGGCTGTCACACTTGAAGAGATGGCCAACCAAATGCCTGCTCTACGCAGACAGATGTAGGAGTTGCAAACCGAGAGAGATCAAGAAAGGGAGTAACGAACTCAATTACAAGAGCAGTTGAATGCTATCCCTAGGAATGCCAAGCAATACATGCACCCAGAACTGATGGTGCCAGAATCAGCTATCGTGCTTCCAAAGATAGAGAAAGCCTTCGAGATCAAATCTCGATTCAATCCTTGATTAAGAGGGTTCAGTTTGAAGGGAAACCCACTGAGTGCCCGATGGAGCATATTAGAAACTTTGTTGATTTATGTGACACTATCGCTACTGATGATGTTTCTTTAGAATATGTTCAACTGAAGGCTTTTAAGTGGTCCCTTGCAGGAAAGGCCCTGAGTTGGTTAGAGAGTCTACCTCCTAGGTCGTTTAGGACGTGGAGAGCGTTGCATGATTTATTCATGACTAAGTTCTTCCCTCCAGCCAAAACTATGGAGTTAAGGAAACGCTGTAATATCCCTCATTTTTATAAAGGGTAAAAATGTAATTTTACATTTTCCTTTATCATGATAACATATTTTACATATGTTAAATCTTAAAGTTATAATGTTATAACATTTTTAATATTATAAGGTTGGTTTATATGGTTAAAACTTAAAATCCCATAGTAAAGGTTACAAAAATTGTGTTTTTATATTAAATACGAACCATAAGAATTAGGATTGTATGATTATTATAATATAATAAAATATAATCATGAATAAAATGAGTTGTTTATTATTAAAAATTATAAGAGAGTAACTACAAGTGATAATACTTATGGAAAAGTATTATAATAATATTTCTAAAATTTATATAAGTGTTTTAAATCTAAATTTTAATAAAATGAATGGTTTAGAGTTCAAATGATAACTATTTATTTTATTTGGAGTGAAAAAGTTAAGGTAGAAGGACATTTTTATCACTTTTGCAAAATAAGAGGGTTGTTTGTGCAATTATTCGAAAATAGATTGAACCCGAAATGGGTTGTCTTCAACCTTCAGCCCGAAATTTCAAATGCTCATAACGTCTTCGTTTCTCAACGGATTTTCGATCCGAAAGATGTTCCGGAAAGCCCATTACCTGATCTATCAAACCCCTCAATAAATTGTTGCGAATAAGATAAGTTTTGAGACCGAAATTTCTGCTCACATTCGAAGACCTAAAATGAATAAATGGTCGAATTGGACATTAAGAGCTCGAAATGGATAGAGATATCGACGTGGATGGATAAGGTGGAGTAATGGAGATTAATGGGATGATAGGATCGACTTTAAGTAGCCATTAATCGTGTGTAATTTATGAATTTGGATAAGAATGATATTTATTTGGGAGTAAACGTTCGTAATCGATTTCAAGGCCGTTTTGGACTCAATTTTCGACCTATAAAAGGCCAAATTGAAGATCAATCCGTCATGCACAATTTCCATTCACAAAGTTTCTGCAAAAACGCTCTTGAGTCTGTCCAAAATCAAGCGTAAAGCTCGGTTTGCTGGTTCGAAACAAACAGAGCATACGTTCCGTTTTTGGGTCCTTTCTCCTTCCACACACAACCAATTTTTTTCCATTTTATATCATTGGAAAGATCTCTCGCTTGCGGTTCCAACGCCTACTCACACGCCCCGAACCGATGTCGGACGAGGGAGAACGAGGGCGTTGAAAGTTGCCCCTGATTTTGAAGATGCTGCTGCGTTTTTTTGGCCCGTGAGCAGGTCGGGCCCGACCCGGCCCGACCGGGCTGCTCACCTTTTGTAGGTATATTCAATTTTTATTTAATTTAAAAAAAAGGAGAAATTTTCTTTTGTTAAATTCAAATGGGTAAAAGTTATTTAAATTGACAAATGTTAGGAACTTGGTATTTTATAAGTATTTAAATTAACTTGTAAATTTTTAAATGGGTATTTTGAGTATTCATGAATAAATTGGTATTTTAAAAAGAATATTAATAAGAGGAAGAATTTCTTATGGATAAATAAGATTAGTAATAATGTTTTAAATATCTATAAAGTAATAAGGTTTTTCTTTAGATTACTATTAAAACATATATACATATGTTGAGGTTAATATATTATAAAGAAAAGTTTAAATTGAATGATATGAAGAATTTATAAAATTCATAACTTATTGTCATTATATTAATAAAAAGGAAGTTATTAATATAATGTGTAAAGTTTATAATTTTTATAAACTTAAATCCATTATCATTCCTCGGAAAATCAACGTTGCAAATGAAGAAATAAATTGACAACAATTTATTTTGTGGTTGATTGAAACAGAAATAAGTTCTTAATCTCAAGTGATCGTTTCGTAAACCGTCACGTCAATTACGAGGCAAGTGGTTTGGGTTCGATTTCCATGAAACGTCATTTATGCATCACTTGTTTTCTCAAAGCATGTCTCATATCGTGTTATATGTTTTCATGTGCTTTAAGTTGTTTTATGACTTTGTTGGGAACTCTTGTATGAAATAAAATGAATCTAGGATTTATATTGTTCTAGATTTAATGACATGTTATCTCTAGTCGTACTTAGGTTACGCTAGATGGATTGTAGGGCCGTTGCCTTGTGATATGTGTGCCTAGATGAGTAGGCTTGTATGTGCGTACTTTATTGTATACGCGTCGAATCATTCGACTTTATTCTTGAGTTGATGCTCTACTTGTAAGACCATGGTCAATACCCGCTCGATCGATGAGGGGCGATGGCACGTAGCTCGTGTTAGTCTGGGTTCGCCACCCAACCTTTGAGAATTTCCGTGGGGTCGTAACCCACATTCTGTCTTACTTAAAAAGTATGCTTAATTCCAAGTGGAACGATATTGTGATCATTAAAATTGGTAGATATTAAATAGGCGTCGATGGCGACAATTAAAATGATAGGAGGGCTAGTACAAAATGGAATGCCATCCTTACTCTCGGATTCCATAATTCTTTGGCTCCAATCTGAATTCGCACAACACGTATGCGGTGAGGTTGGTAGAGGGAAACGTGATCAACGAGGGGTTTAATCACCCACCTGACTAAATGTGTGAAACCCAAGTTCCCAACATAAGTACATCATTCTTTATAAACCGAGACTCACCCTTGGGTGACGTTCTCATTCTGTTTCTTCAAATCATAGGTTTCCTAGGAGGTCCGAGGTCCGAGGATGGGACCGGCTTTCATTCGGTGCCCTACATCCCAACTCGTTCCTTCCTAAAATCCGAACCACCTTCCAAAACCCCATTCGCTTAGTCTGTCACAAGACTAACCGACCGTTTATTTTCCTTGCATGGTTGGCTGGTGTCCATCGCATTTCTCGTCGCGACACATCAGGGGTGGAGTTCTACATCGAGGACCAAGAGCAACAAGCCTGAAAAGGAAGAACAAGTTTGAGGAGCAGCTGGATCGAAGGTGGTTAGCTTTGATATAAGTTTAGAATAAATTTTTAAAGGTCGAGGTTCCAACTTGTGGGACCTTTCCCATTTCAACTTTGTATCCATTCAAGTTATTCAATTTTTGTATTTAACTTCCGCATCTTTTATATACATGTATCTTTCGCATTTAAAGTTTTTGGTTAAGTTCTGTAATTACTGTAAGCCTTGGGTGACTTTGAGAGTTTAATCTTGGGGTCACTGGCGGTAATATCCCTATATAAAAAGGGGGTGTTACAAACGCATCACCACTTACACTAGCTGACTAATGAGACTTTTGTGGAGACATGGTAGAGATTCAAAGAGATGCTTAGGCAATACCCCACCCATGGACAACCGCATCAACTTGCACACTGCTTGTGGTTTCATAGAGATGGAACCCGATGAGGCATCGGCATTACTAGACAAGTTGACCAACTATGATGCCATGTATGGGACCCAGCAGTCGCCCTAGCCCCAAAGGAGGCTCTACACTCCAAATAACAATGAAGTTGATCCAGAGGTCAAAAATCAATTCTTGCAAGATGAGATCAACCGGCTGAAGAAACAGGTTAGTTTTCTGAAAACCTCTCAACAATGTCTTAAGTGTGGCTCTCATGCCCATAGTACTTCTGCTTGCAATAACATTGAGCAGGTTAGAGCCGCTGAGACCTATGCTGAAGTGAATTACATGAGAGGTTAATACAGAAACCCACCTAATAACTATGACAGGTCGAACAACTATCCCACTTGGGGAAACTCTAATCAAAGTCAAAACCCTATACCCCCTCCACCGAATAGAAGGCCAACACCCTACAGACCACCAGGCTATCAAGAGCCACCTTCTTGGGTTCAAGGGCTACAAGAGGGTATTAACGGAGTCCACAACAAGATTGATGGAGTTTGGCAGCTATTTGGCATTGGGTATATTGGGATCTAGAATTTTTTCTGATGTACAGCCACAAAGAAAAAAGTGAAGGAGCGAACTTCGATGGGAGCTTCTCTTCCGTTCCGACCTAAAAGGAGTACAGGTACAATTGGGAGAAATCGAAACCTTGAGAAAAAGTGTAAATTCTCAATTAGGTAACCTTGTTGCATAAGTTCCAAGACCTCAAGGGCAACTCCCGGGCCGCCACGAAGAGAACCCGAGAGGACAAATCGCAGTTGTACACCTAAGGAGCGGAAAGACACCATCGGACCGTGCTGAAGCCAAGGAGAAAGAGCTCAGTACCGATCACACAAGTCGTTAACGACCCCAACCCAAGCAAATCTTCGCCACCGAACCCCTCCCTTAGTCCCAGGCTCGATACCGACCCCATCAGGGTCGATACCCACCCTTCTACAGCACCGATCGACCCCCTTGTCGATTCGGTAGCGCCACCTCTTGAGGCCGTTTTGGTTCCGAGATTAGTGAAGACTCTTCCCTTCCCTTCTAAAAAGTCTAAAGACTCAACATATGGGAAGTTTAGGCGTTTTGTTAAAGACTTAAATATTTCCATTCCATTCGCTGAGGCCCTAAGCAAAATGCCGACTTATACAAAAATTTTGAAAGATATTCTAAGCAGGAAGAGGTCTATGTCTGAGCTGACCAACGAGGTCCGACCTTTGGAGCTTCCAGAAAAACTAGGCGACACATGTAAGTTTGATATTACCATTGGTATTTGAGCTTACTGGTTTAAAGCTTTATGTGAATTAGGAGCCAGTACGAGTCTACTACCATTATCAATTTGGTCCAAGGCCAACATGGGACCACTGGAGCCTATAAACATGAGGTTATACATGGCAGACGGATCATGTGTTAAGCCTACAGGGGTCGTGGATGACTTTCCGGTACAAGTGGGAAAGTTTTTCGTTCCAAATGATTTCATAGTTATGGAGATCCCCGAAGACCCAGTGATGCCTATTATTTTAGGGAGACCATTCTTCACCACAGCTAGAACCATAATTGATGTTAGGAGGGGACTTCTAACTATTGAGATTGGGGATGAGGTGGTAGAGTTCCGCTTTAACCCCACCATGAAAGAGACCAATGAAGCCGAGGTCAAGATGCTCTACACCCACACTGACTACATTGAATATGGGGACCCGATCGAGTGGCTGTTGACTTTTAATACATTCCCGGGTAGAAGGTGGGCGGAATTTGATCTTGCAGCATCGATACCGATCCTACATAGGTCGGTTACAAACGCTCCTGGCAAGAAAAGGCATACAAGAAAGTCATGCAACATCGATACCGAGCACCACATCATCGGTACCGAGGCTTCTTGCAGGTAAAATCGAGTCGGTACCGACCCCGTCTAGGTCGACATCGACCCTTTTGATGGAAGATGAAGAGCTTTTGGTTTTCGATTATCTCAAAGAAGTTTTGAAGACAGAGCATGAAGAACCCATTCTGATCCCGGCTAAGCCTACTCCAACGCTCAAGCCCCTTCCAAACTCCGTCATGTATGAATTTCTTGGTCCTAACTCTACCTTCCCCGTCATCATACTCAATTAAAAGATGAGGAAGTAGAGAAGCTGATTTCTGTACTTAGGACCCATAGAAAATCCATTGGCTACACTTTGGATGATATAACCGGCACATCCCCTTCATTATGCATGCATAGGATCTACATGGAGGATAATCACAAACCCACAATAGAGCATCAACGTAGGCTGAATCCTAATATGAAAGATGTGGTAAAAAAAGAAATCTTAAAACTACTTGATGTCGGGATTATTTTTCCTATATTGGACAACCAATGGGTTAGTCCGGTCCATGTAGTCCATAAAAAGGGGGGGGGTGATTGTTATAGAGAATGAGAAAGGTGAACTGATCCCCACTAGGACCACAACTAGTTGGCGGATGTGAATTGACTATAGGAAGCTAAATAGTGCTACAAGAAAAGATCATTTTCCGCTTCCTTTCATTGATCAAGTTTTAGAACGCTTAGCCCAGCATGATTACTTTTTTTAGTTGTTACTTAGATGGCTATAGTGGTTTTTGGAAGATTCTCATGCATCCTGATGATCAGGAGAAAACAACATTTACTTGTCCCTATAGGACTTTTGCTTATAGAAGAATGCCATTTGGGCTTTGTAATGCCCCTGCAACATTCCAAAGGTGCATGATGGCTATCTTCTCAGATATGATAGAGGACATAGTTGAGGTTTTTATGGATGATTTTTTTGTGTATGGTTCTTCATTTGATTCTTATCTAGTTAATCTGACTAGGGTGCTTAAACGATGTGAAGAAACCAATCTTGTTCTTAATTAGGAAAAATGCCATTTCATGGTCCAAGAGAAGATAGTGCTAAGACACCTCGTCTCTAAGAGAGGGATAGAGGTAGATAAAGCCAAAATTGAGCTCATTGAAAAACTACCTCCCCCCTCTTCTATAAAAGACGTTACGAGTTTTTTAGGACATGTTGGCTTCTATAGACGATTCATTCAAGATTTTTCTAAGATAGCTAAACCATTGACTTACCTACTAATGAAAGATGTAGTGTTTGAGCTGGCTACAGAATGCTTGAGGCTTTTCACATGTTAAGAGAAGCACTTGTCTCTGCTCCTATTATACAGTCCAGGAATTGGACCCTGCCATTTGAAATAATGTGTGATGCCAGCGACTATGTTGTCAGTGCAGTATTAGGTTAGCGGAAGGATAAGAAGCTCCACGTCATTTATTATGCAAGTAAGACGCTTGATGAGGTGCAGAGTAAGTATACCACGACGGAAAAGGAATTCCTTGTCGTGGTATTTGCATTTGAAAAATTCCGCTCTTATCTTGTTGGTTCTAAAGTGATTTTTTATACTGACCATGAAGCCATTAGATATTTAATGGCTAAGAAGGATGCCAAACCTAGGATACTTCGTTGGACGCTCTTATTGCATGAATTTGATCATGAAATCAAAGACAAGAAAGGAGCTGAAAACTTGGTGGCGGATCACTTCTCTAGGTTGCCAGTTGAACACATCACGGACTCCAACAATGTTGTACCAATCAATGACTCCAGGTCGGACGAGCACTTTATGCTGACCGAGGTTAAAAACTGCAGGAGGCTCGTTACCGACCCTACATGGGTCGGTATCGACCCATCACCGAAGCTGCAAGACGCTAGGAACACCGGTACCGAGGCAGAAAGATCCAACAATGAGACCATCTACCTCGATACCGAAGTAAACAGGATCGTTACCGAAGAGACAACCAAAGCAGGAGGGTCAATAACAACCTATTCTAGTCCGGTAACGACCCAGTCAGGTGAGTTTTCTCAACTTAGTTCAATTCCTTCCAAATCAGATCTTCCCTTATCTCTTTCTTCTACTTCTCTTCATTCCATTCATGCTATTCTAGGGTCAAAGGCCCCTTGGTTTGTGGATTTTGCTAACTACACATTTTAGGAGGCGTGATTCCCGAGGGCTTGACTCCACATAAGAAGAAGAAGTTCTTACATGATGTCAAACAGTACTATTGGGATGATCCTTACTTGTTAAAACAAGGAAGTGATCACCTCTTTAGGCACTGTATACCAGAAGAAGAGGTAGAGAGTGTGATCCGTCAATGTCACACTCTCCCAACCGGTGGCCATACAAAAGGTTTCAAAACCACGGCGAAGATTCTTCAAAGTGGTCTCTATTGACCAACCATTTTCAGGGACGTACAGAATTATGTGACCTCACGTGATGAATGCCAACACTCTGGAAACATCATTTGGAGGCATGAGAACCCACTAACAAGGATCCTAGAGGTCGAATTTTTAAACGTTTGGGGCATAGACTTTATGGGACCCTTCCCTTCATCGGGTCCCAATACGTATATCCTTGTCGCGGTTGATTATGTCTCTAAGTGGGTGGAAGCAGTGCTACAAGGACCAATGACGCCAAAATCGTGGCCAAATTTATCAAGACTAACATTTTTCCCAAGTTTGGAGTGCCACAAGTCCTCATTAGTGATGGTGGTTCACATTTCATAGAGAGGAGCTTTGAAACTCTCTTGGCCAGGTATGGGGTATCACATAGGGTGGCAACACCCTACCATCCTCAAACTAGTAGCCAGGTTGAAGTTTTAAACAGGAAAATCAAGAGCATCCTGGAGAAGATGGTCTCCCGCTCTAGGAAGGATTAGTCATCCAATCTTGATGACGCTCTATGGGCTTACAGAACAGCGTACAAGACACCTCTACGCATCACTCTCAACATGCCTCAATGAAGGTTGTTATCAAGCCTGTGTAATGAAGACATAATGCATAATGGAAGTATGCGGGTAGGGGACCGAGAGAACGCGATCGCGTCTTACAGGGATGAGCCCGCATTTTAGCATGTGTCACGGAGAAGGCAGAGCGACACCTTTGCTTCGTTTATGGATATTGCTTTAATGTATTTTTTCCTTGGGCTTTAAGCTAGTTTCTTTTTTGGTTTTATTATAGGATTTTGGAGTCTTTAGTTTTGATCATCATCATAACTCTTTGGAGAAGACATGTTTGTTAGAGAGCTTTGAAAGGAGGACTTGAACGCTATTTTGCAAGTTTTTACATTATGAGTAGATAAATTCTTCTTGTGTTTAATTCGTTAATTGAAGTTATGAATTGCATATTATTGTGAGATTTGATTGATTCTCAAATATCTTGAATAATCTCTCTCTCTCTCTCTCTCTCTCTCTCTCTGATAATTGAATAAAAGGTTTTTCTATTGTTTTGTTATATTGATCACTTAGTGAATTGCTAGATTAATCTATAACTAGATCTAATTAATTATCGGTTGAAATTGGATAGATTATAGTAGCAACTATACTTGATTAGGACCGATTGGTCTATTAAGTATAGAAGAGTTAAATTCATAAATTACTTGGATGTCTGGTTGCTATGAGTCTTTGTTTCTATCGATACTTGAATCTTAATATTGTTGTTAAACTAAGTCTAGATTGTTTCTAGGTTGTTCAATGATTAAAGTTGTAAGAGTATTAGTTCGAATAACTGGAATTGAATTTGGAATATAATTCCATAGTAGATTATTCTAGAGAAAAGAGAATCAATGATCAATAATGATATTCATAATAGATATTAACTAGTTAAACATATTCTTCTCATACTTATTCATTCGTACTTATTTGCATCCATACACTAGTTTTAATTCAGCATTATAGTCTTAGATAATCATTCAACACCATAACACCCCCCTTCACTCTCTTACTTGACACACAAGCAAAGGCATATACACAAGTCCTTCTGGGATCAACCCATGCTTACCAAACCTTACTAAGTTTGGTTGGTTAGGTTCTTTGGTAGGTATTAACCAATGTAAACTCACCTCATCAATGGCCTTGCTCTTGTCTCTCCTACATTTACCCTTGTTATGGGTGGAGTCACTCTGATTTGAGCTCTTGAACTTGATCAATAAATCAATAGTGGACAGGGTGTTGTTCAAGGTCTGCACACTCTGCCATTGTAACTCATTTTTGGCTCATGGCTTGAGACCGTCCATAAATTTGAAGAATGACTCAGTCTCACCTAAATTTGAGACTTGGAGCATGAGCTCGAAGATCTCTTTTACGTACTCACAAATAGTGGCCCGTTGTGGGAGTCTACTAATCTTGGCTTGAGCCTTGTCGTTAGAATAGACGAGATAGATTTTTTTCCTAAACTCAACTTCAACCTCAACCCATGTCGTATTGGGAGACCCTTCGATATTTTCGTAAGTACGACGCCTCCACCAAAGCAAGGTCATATCGGCAAGGTATAGATGTATAGTTTACTGACACTCACATGTCTTTCGTCATATGTGATACCCACCCTATCAAAGTATTGCTCCATGTCGTAGATGAAGTTCTCAACGACCTTGGCGGATCGGATCACCTTGAACTCTTTCGGCTTTAGGATCTCCAACTTATGTGCTAGGGTCGCAGTGATCATGCATCCTCCCATTGTAATATTCGGGAATATTTTAATATTTTATTTTGAATTTTAGAAAATTATATTAAAAAAAAGTTTTTAACTCAAAAGTAATTAATAATTATTTCAGGGTAAAGTTTGTAGAAAAGAAGATTTGAGGGTAAAAAGTGCAATTGTGTATAAGTTCAACCGACTTCTTCAATTATATATATACATTGGTATGTGTTTGTTCAATTTCACCAGCAAAAGGCCGAGAGGGAGGAGAAAAGGGGAGAGAGAGAGAGAGAGAGAGAGAGGGGAGGGGTTTAGCCTGCGTGCAAGGTTCGTTCGTCGGGTCGGATTTTGGAGTTCAGGCGTTATTTGGTAAGTTTTAATTACTTAATATTTTGTTTAGATTTTACTAATTTTTTCCAGATCTGGCTTTACAATTGATTGGAATTAAAAATCAGTCGATTTATAGTTCTCAGAGGGTATTTTTAATATCGGATTTATAATCGGTAAAAGATTTCAGAATAATTTTAGGGTTTTGCTTTGTAATGTTATTAGGGAGACCTTTGATCCAGTTTTTCAGAAAGGTTTGAACTAGAAAAATATTCTTTTATATATCTAGTATATTCATGTCAAGTTTTAAAGGATTTGGAATTATACACAAGAAGTTATAAAACATCCCGGCTTTTCGTTGATTTTAGGGTTAGAGTTTGTAAGAGTTAAAAGGTTATTATTATTCATTGGGGTATATATATATATGCTTATAGTAGCGTGGGTCCTAGGTCGTGATCAAAGACGTGGGGCAAATATAGGCTATCTGTCTTAGACGGGGTTTCGCGTTGTTGGATAATTAGTGATTTCTTGGCGTTGGGAATTCGTCTTCAAGGTAAGTCGTTTACGACTTGCTCAGTTGTTGTTCAATACTTGTTAGACTTCATGTGGTGCTTGTAGGATTGGTTTTGGGGAAACTAGTCCCTAGATGATTATTTTATGAAAAAGGTTTACTTGTATATGATATGTGTGAAAAGGATTTCATTGAGCTTTCATCGAATGTGAAGCTTTCGAATATTTTCTCTGTGTTGGTACCGTTCTTGGCATGGCCATGTGCGTAGTCCTCTGGGTTGAAGTGACGGCTACGTATGGTTATGTGACAGAGAAATCGTGCCCCTTCAAAAGTAAAGCTATCTGTGTTTTGGGCAAGTGCTCCCGAGGAGGCTTGACCCGCGGTTAGAATGATGGAACTGTAAAAGGTGGGAGGTCGCGCCTCGGCACCTATGACATAGGGTTGATGAGCGCCATGGAATGGAACGGTGAGAGAATGGTTGTATTGTTCTGCTTGGAATTGTATGTATGAATGTGTATGGAAGTTTGATAGGTGATTTGTGTTTATGATCTATGTTTATGATCTATGGGAAGTGAAGTATGAATTTAGAACTGATATGTGTTGTAATCATACGAACCTTGCTTGTGTATATGTTAGTCAACTGATTGGTTTTTAAACGTCTTACTAGTACCGTATGGATTCTAGCTTGTGTTAGAATGGTAGCTGAGCCTTCGGGGACTTGTTTTTTTTTTAGTTTCAGGTAAGGACAAGGGACCCATGATGGAACCTCGGCTGAACGATGGAACAGATCGTTGAAGGTTGTGTCATTAGGATGGGTTCGGTTGGGAGAAATGGTGGTATACTTTTTGGTTGTCTTTCGAATAATGCGTTGTTTTGATAAAGAAAGGGTAGTTGTATGTTAATGAAATGTTTCTAGGAAGCGTTGTAAATTATGTTGTTTTGGATTTCATGCATGTTTTCTATACTTGGGTTTCATAAAAAACGGTTGGATGGTTTATTCATGTTTTCTCGTCGTGCCCGAGTTGCAAGATCCAAGTGAACTCGTTGTCAAACTAGCCTAGGTAGTACCTAGTAAGGTCTACTAACGAGTAGCGCCCCTATATAAAGACGGGGTGTTACAAATTGGTATCAGAGCGAGGTTGACAACAAGGGCACATTGAACTGAACAACGAGTGTACTCGAGGTCCAACCTAAAACTAAAACCGGCCGGTTATTTCAAATTATTTCATTTGGGGTAGTCATATTGCATTTACAGGGTAGATGACACGCCTTGACTCTGTCGTCATCAGCCGAAGGACCTCATGTAGATTAGTAAGTTATTTTGTTAACTTTAGTTAAAGATAGTTTAAATAGTAAAACATCCATTTACAGATGGCTCCACAAACTAGAGCTGGAGCAACTAAAGCAGGAAGGAAAGGTGGTGGTAGAGGACGTGGTAGGGGCCGTGTTGGAAACAGAGAAGAGGCTCCTGCCGTGGGGGAGCCACGCCTTCCTCAAGAGGAGGTTGTTGAAAATGTTGGACCTGTAGTGAATGACCATCAAAGGGGAAATGTTTCAGTTGTTAGGAACGGGCTCCCTGCTAATATAGTCAATGATAGGGCAAATGAGGAAGTACGTGGGCCAGCTCAAGTGCCACCAGTTGAGTTACCACCAGAGACGACTGCTGTTATCCGAGCTACACTTGCCGAGCTATTACAAAATCTGGTAGGTACTGGATTTTTGCCTAATCATAATGCAACCAATTCTGGCTATCAAGGGGCTGAGGTTAGGGCACCAAGACCAGTTTTTGCACAACCGGTTCAGTCAGGGAGACCACCACGTACTCCAAGGCCAATAGTGGCTGATGGCAAGGCGGAGCAAGGAAGGAGATATCGCGAGCCTCTTCCTGATAAGTGGCTTGCGGAGTTTAGGAAGACTGGGGTACCGAACTTTACTAGGGATCAGGAAGCTGATGTTGAGCAGTGGTTGAGGAAAGTGGCATCATCTCTCAACTCTATCCAGGCACCGGAAGAAAGAAGGATGTCTCTAGTTCAGAGTTTATTACAGGGGGATGCAGTTGATTGGTGGGAGTTGAGTCGTGATCATCTGGTAAATGTTACTTTTGAAGAATTTCAAGAGAGGATTCGAGATAACTATTGTCCTGAGGTTGTGAGAATGGCTCGTGAGACTGCTTTTCGGGATGCAGGGCCCGAGAACATTACCGTGGGTGAGACTATCCAAAAGTTTCAACGAGGTTTGTCAGCGATGCCCAATGCCGCTACTACACAGAATCTACGGATTGCAACCTTTCTTAAGCGGTTGCAACCCCAACTGCGTGCATACGTATCTGGACTTCGACTGAAGACTTTGAAGGAGGTTCAAGATTCTGCTTTAGCTTATTCTATGTCCACCTTGGGGACGGAACAATTGAGTGTACAAGTTAGTAGAAATAAGAAGCAGAGGGTGTTTGCTCCATCAGATTCTAGGAGAGATAATCGTTCGGGTGTGTCTCAACAAAACCGATCTGGATTTCAGTCACAAGGTCGCCAAGACCAACCTCAACAAAGTCAGTTTATTGGAGGATTGAGGGAGTGATTCAACTGTGGAGACACTAGTCATATGAGGAATCAGTGTCGGAAACCAGTTCGTAATTGTTTCAAATGTGGGAAGCCAGACAACTTACAAAAATATTGTAAGGTTGGAACACCCTCACAGGGATCTTCGCCGGTGTCGGTGAACCAAGGGATTCGTCGTCAGTTCCAACAGACTCAAAATGCACCAAGCCAGAGTAGAGGCCGTGGTGCGGGAGCTAGCACTACCGGGGGCAACCAGCCTCGGGTATTCGAGATGAGAAGGCCTGATGCCTTGAATGTTCCGACTGCCACAGGTACGATTTGGATTAAGTCTAAACCTATGCATATCTTGTTTGATACGGGTGCTACGCACTCTTTTGTGTCCTCTGCGTGCGTTGATAGACTAGGGTTGACTTGCTCGGAGGGTACATCCTTTATGGTGGGATTGCCCGATGGTAGTAAGGTGAGAGGAAATAGAGAAATACTTCATTGCCCTATTAGGATTGGGGGTAGGGATTGGTTTGCAAATTTTATTGTAATACAATTGTCGCCTAGTGATGATGTTATTTTGGGGATGGACTGGATGAGACGTTATAAAGCAGTATTAGATGCACATAGGGGTACAGTCACTGTGACTGCAGATGATGGGACAATACATGTATGTCAAGATCCAGAGCAGGAGGGTCCAGGATCAGTGATCAGTATGGTGAAAGCCGCTAAGTTGCTCAATGATGGGTGTGTGGGTTATTCGTGTTATGTTATAGAAGGAGACAAGAAAGGACCGTGTATTCGAGATATACCAGTAGTCTGTGAGTTTGAAGACGTTTTTCCGGAGGAACTTCCAGGGCTGCCTCCTCAACTAGAGGTGGACTTTAATATTGAAATAGAGTCAGGAACCAGACCAATTTCAAAAGCCCCGTACCGTATGGCTCCAATGGAGATGCAAGAGCTAAAGGCACAGTTGGAGGAGTTACTAGAGAAGGGATATATACGTCCAAGTGCATCACCATGGGCAGCTCCAGTATTGTTTGTGAGAAAGAAGGATGGTTCCCTACGTTTATGTATTGATTACCGGGAGCTAAACCGAGTTACTATTAAGAATAAGTACCCATTGCCTCGTATTGATGACTTGTTAGACCAGTTGCAAGGAGCTATTGTGTTCTCAAAGGTGGACCTCAGATCGGGCTATCATCAGTTGAGGATTCGGGAAGGGGATATTCCCAAGACGGCTTTCTGAACAAGGTACGGGCACTATGAGTTTGTAGTAATGCCGTTCGGATTGACTAATGCGCCTGCGGTGTTCATGGAGTTAATGAATCGGGTGTTTATAGACTATTTGGATAAATTTGTGGTTGTCTTTATTGATGATATATTGATTTATTCTCAAAGCACTGAGGAGCATGCAAAGCATCTTAGATTTGTTTTGGAAGTGCTAAGACACCACCGACTGTTTGCTAAACTGTCCAAATGTGAGTTCTGGCTACCAGAAGTTACTTTCCTAGGTCATGTTGTATCCGCTAAGGGAGTCATGGTAGACCCCTTAAAGATTGAAGCTGTGAAGGCTTGGGAACCCCCGAAGAATGTAAGGGAGGTACGAAGTTTCTTAGGATTGGCAGGGTACTACAGGAGGTTTGTTGACGGGTTTTCACGAATAGCCCAACCACTTACCAACTTGCTGAAAAAGACCACTCGTTTTGACTGGAATGATGCTTGTCAAAGGGGCTTCGATGAGTTGAAGGAGAAATTGACTTCAGCTCCAATACTTGCTTTTCCTCAAGGGAATTAAGGCTTTGTGATTTACAGTGATGCCTCAAAGGTAGGCTTAGGTTGTGTATTAATGCAGAATGACAGGGTGATTGCATATGCTTCCAGGCAGTTGAAACCAAACGAGTTGAATTATCCAACCCATGATTTAGAGCTGGCAGCAATGATTCATGCTCTAAAGATATGGCGTCATTACTTATATGGAAGTACATGTAAAGTGATGACAGACCATAAGAGCCTTAAGTACATTTTTACTCAGAGAGAATTGAACATGAGACAACGGAGATGGCTTGAATTACTGAAAGATTATGATTTAGAGATCTTGTATCATCCCGGAAAGGCGAATGTAGTTGCTGATGCTCTTAGCAGAAAAACACCGCAAGAACATATGTTGTGTCACGTGACTACCCAACCAGAGTTACAAAGAGAACTGATAAGGTATGAGATTGAGGTACAGATTCAGCGCTATCAAGGTAGATTAGGCCGTATAGATTGTCAGCCGACCTTAATTGAGGAAATACGACTTAAGCAGGAGACTTGTTTAATGATTCAAGAGTTGAGGCAGAAAGTGAGCCGTGGAGAGGCATCTGCTTTTGAAGAACATGTTGATGGTACTTTGAGATTGAATGGTCGATTATGTGTACCTCGAGATGAGGAGTTGAGACAAAAGATATTACAAGAGGCTCACGCTACTCCTTATTCAATCCACTCGGGAGCTAGTAAGATGTACAAGGATTTGAGGCAATATTACTGGTGGGATGGAATGAAGCCTGGTGTAGCGAAATTTGTAGCAAAGTGTCAGGTGTGCCAACAAGTAAAAATAGAGCACCAAAGACCAGGTGGAATGCTCGAACCACTTCCAGTTTCAGATTGGAAGTGGGAGGACATTTCCATGGATTTTGTTACCGGACTGCGGATTAGTAGAGGACATGATACAATATGGGTTGTCGTAGACAGACTGACTAAGACTGCTCGTTTTCTTCCCATTAGAGAGACCTGGCTAGTGTGTCAACTAGTAGAGGTGTTCATAAAACAAATAGTGAGATTACATGGAGTGCCCAAAACAATTGTTTCTGATCGGGATGGGCGGTTTACCTCCAATTTTTGGCAAAAAGTGCATAAAGCTTTAGGCACCAAGCTACATTTCACGACTGCTTACCACCCGCAGTCAGATGGCCAATCTGAGAGGACAATTCAAACATTAGAAGATATGCTGAGATCATGTGTACTGGATTGGGGAGGAAACTGGTCTGATCACTTGGAATTAGTTGAGTTTGCATATAATAATAGTTGGCACTCTTCGATTCAGATGGCACCATATGAGGCTTTATATGGGAGGAGATGTAGGACACCTCTATGTTGGGATGATCCATCAGACGTTGTAGATGGAATGCCTCAGATGATTCAAGAAACAGTTCAAAAGGTGGCATTGATTCGAGAACGTATGTGGACAGCACAGAGTCGTCAAAAATCTTATGCAGATAAGAGGCGACGACCATTGGAATTCGAGGTGGGAGCACATGTTTGGATAAGAGTATCGCCGACTCGTGGGGTTAGAAGATTTGGAGTGAAAGGAAAGTTGAGTCCTCGGTACATCGGGCCATTTGAAATTCTCGAGAGGGTAGGCGAGGTAGCCTACAAGTTGGCACTACCACCAACTCTAGAAGGAGTTCATTCTGTTTTTCATGTGTCGCAGTTGAGGCAGTATGTGCCTGATCCTAGTCATAGGCTCAACTATGAAGAGTTGGAAACTGAGCCAGATCATACTTTTCAAGAACAACCGGTAGCAATCTTAGGTAGACGAATGAAAAAGTTGCGAAATAAAGAGATACCCCTCGTGCTGATTCAGTGGTCCCGACGAGGAGTTGAAGAGGCAACTTGGGAGACTGAGACGACAATAAGTGAGAGCTATCCAGAGTTGTACCCGGTTTTAGTTGAGGCATTTGAGAATAGAAGTTAAGGGTGTTTGAGGGGTTATAGTTACGGGTAGTTGTAACTATTTGTGTGTTTTGTTTTACTTGACCTTGTGCGCTTGACTTGTTTGATGGTTGCTTGTAGTAGTCTGATTATGTGAATTACGTGTTGTTGACTTGTGTGGAAAAAAAAACTAAGCAACGTAATGAGTTCGTTTCGTATACCTCAGGAAGTTTCGGGACGAAACTTTCTTTAAGGAGGTAGAGTGTAATATTCGGGAATATTTTAATATTTTATTTTGAATTTTAGAAAATTATATTAAAAAAAGTTTTTAACTTAAAAGTAATTAATAATTATTTCAGGGTAAAGTTTGTAGTAACGAAGATTTGAGGGTAAAAAGTGCAATTGTGTATAAGTTCAACCGACTTCTTCAATTATATATATACATTGGTATGTGTTTGTTCAATTTCACCAGCAAAAGGGGGAGAGAGAGAGAGAGAGAGAGGGGGGGGGGGGGGGGGGTAGCCTGCGTGCAAGGTTCGTTCGTCGGGTCGGATTTTGGAGTTCAGGCGTTATTTGGTAAGTTTTAATTACTTAATATTTTGTTTAGATTTTACTAATTTTTTTAAGATCTGGCTTTACAATTGATTGGAATTAAAAATCAGTCGATTTATAGTTCTCAGAGGGTATTTTTAATATCGGATTTATAATCGGTAAAAGATTTCAGAGTAATTTTAGGGTTTTTCTTTGTAATGTTATTAGGGAGACCTTTGATCCAGTTTTTCAGAAAGGTTTGAACTAGAAAAATGTTCTTTTATATATCTAGTATATTCATGTCAAGTTTTAAAGGATTTGGAATTATACACAAGAAGTTATAAAACATCCCGGCTTTTCGTTGATTTTAGGGTTAGAGTTTGTAAGAGTTAAAAGGTTATTATTATTCATTGGGGTATATATATATGCTTATAGTAGCGTGGGTCCTAGGTCGTGATCAAAGACGTGGGGCAAATATAGGCTATCTGTCTTAGACGGGGTTTCGCGTTGTTGGATAATTAGTGATTTCTTGGCGTTGGGAATTCGTCTTCAAGGTAAGTCGTTTACGACTTGCTCAGTTGTTGTTCAATACTTGTTAGACTTCATGTGGTGCTTGTAGGATTGGTTTTGGGGAAACTAGTCCCTAGATGATTATTTTATGAAAAAGGTTTACTTGTATATGATATGTGTGAAAAGGATTTCATTGAGCTTTCATCGAATGTGAAGCTTTCGAATATTTTCTCTGTGTTGGTACCGTTCTCGGCATGGCCATGTGCGTAGTCCTCTGGGTTGAAGTGACGGCTACGTATGGTTATGTGACAGAGAAATCGTGCCCCTTCAAAAGTAAAGCTATCTGTGTTTTGGGCAAGTGCTCCCGAGGAGGCTTGACCCGCGGTTAGAATGATGGAACTGTAAAAGGTGGGAGGTCGCGCCTCGGCACCTATGACATAGGGTTGATGAGGGCCATGGAATGGAACGGTGAGAGAATGGTTGTATTGTTCTGCTTGGAATTGTATGTATGAATGTGTATGGAAGTTTGATAGGTGATTTGTGTTTATGATCTATGGGAAGTGAAGTATGAATTTAGAACTGATATGTGTTGTAATCATACGAACCTTGCTTGTGTATATGTTAGTCAACTGATTGGTTTTTAAACGTCTTACTAGTACCGTATGGATTCTAGCTTGTGTTAGAATGGTAGCTGAGCCTTCGGGGACTTGTTTTTTTTTTAGTTTCAGGTAAGGACAAGGGACCCATGATGGAACCTCGGCTGAACGATGGAACAGATCGTTGAAGGTTGTGTCATTAGGATGGGTTCGGTTGGGAGAAATGGTGGTATACTTTTTGGTTGTCTTTCGAATAATGCGTTGTTTTGATAAAGAAAGGGTAGTTGTATGTTAATGAAATGTTTCTAGGAAGCGTTGTAAATTATGTTGTTTTGGGTTTCATGCATGTTTTCTATACTTGGGTTTTATAAATATCGGTTGGATGTTTTATTCATGTTTTCTCGTCGTGCCCGAGTTGCAAGATCCAAGTGAACTCGTTGTCAAACTAGCCTAGGTAGTACCTAGTAAGGTCTACTACCGAGTAGCGCCCCTATTTAAAGACGGGGTGTTACACCCATGGTGGCTTTGCATGCACCCAACTCCCTCTTTAGTTGCCAAATCTCTTCACTCATGGCCATCATTGTGGCCTTGAGAACTTCGTTTTCCTTGGCTAGGTTGTCATGGGACTCGTTGAGCGTGCTTAGTAGCCCCCCTGAGCTCGCCCACAGAGGACTCAAGACCATATCAACGTGCACGACAACCGTCTCTAGGTATTTGTTCAAGTCCTCGATGGAGTCTTGCACCTCTCCTATGTTGGTGATTTATGAAAAGTCATCAATCCCATTGTGTGTATGATTGAGAAAAGGAAGTCACAAAGAAATGTTGATTGAGAATATTGACCTTATGACTTGACATGATATGATGTGAGAGATGTAAAGTGGTCATGGAAAAAAAAAAGTCCAATAGATGCATCGACACCGAGGCATTGAACCTCATGTGCAACGATGCATGACAAGGGCGCGCCAAGGTGGGAAGTGACGTGCACAACGCTCGGATGCGGCACAAGCATCGGTGTACAGTAGAGGCGCGCCAATGCATGATGTGTGCACATACACGACACAAGCATGGTGCTCGGGCGAGGCGCATCGATGCATGGCGAGTGGAGCTTGTGTGGCGCGTGCGTGTAGATGGCTGGGGTGCGCCTACGCCTTGGCTATGGCACGTCCATGCGTGCGTGGTGCTTGCGGCGCGCCTAGGGTTTTGGACAAGGCGTCGGGTATGTGTATTTGAGCGAGGTTTTTTTATTTTGGGCAAGGAAAGTTTGTCTATTAGCTTTTTGCATTATCATTTGAATAATTGGTAGCTTCTCTAAGCTTGGTGAATGTTTTAGACAAAGACCAAAAAATGAGAATAGCTTGGCACATAGTTATGACTGTTAGAACGGAGTTTTGAAGCTTCAAAATAGTTTAAAGTTAGCTTTAGAAGCTTAACTAAGCTCTTCACTCAAAGAACTATCTTGGTAGGAAGCTCGTGTAGCTAGGGTTTAGCTCAAGGAAGATCGAATTAGCTAAAGGTTAGCTCAAATAGCTTATAAGCAGCTCAATGAGCTAAAGCTCAGCTCAACTAGCTGAGGGCCAACTACACTAGGTTAGTGAGCTAGCTTGGTACCTAGCTATGCTAGCTTGCCACGGGCCATAGTGGGCCAGCCCATGGGGCGTGCTTTTCGGATTGATGGGCCACACATATGGGCTAGAGTTTGGGCACATAGTTTGCCATTTTGGGCTTTGTTTGTGGGCTTTGAGATGGGATTCTCTAGAAGAATTTTGGACAAATTTCTTGGGCCTTTTTGGGCTGATTTTGGACGGCTAAATGGACCAAGTGTTGGGCTATTTTGGATGCCTTCCATGATGACTAGGAGAGAGAGTTTGGATAAGGAGAGTTGGTTATAACTACCTTATACCTTCTTCTAAATTATGGGAACTTCCCAACCGCTTATAACCTCTCTAAAACCGACTTTTGGACAGCCACATGCACGCCTATTTAAGGGCTTGCGGGGCGTCAAAGAAGGGTGATGTGCAAGACACAAGAAGTCGGTGGAAGACACAAAAGTTTGGTAGTATCTAGGGTTTTTGTTAGTGAGCGAAATCACAAGAAAATAAACACGATTCATTGATATCATGGTGCGACTTTCTCAAGTGGAAATCAAGGAAGAACCTCAAGATCCATGGATGGATGACTTCGTTCGTGTGAAGGAAGAAGAGGAATCAATGGGCTCGAACAAGGTACGTTTTGTTCTTAATGGAATCGTCTTGCCAACTTTTCCATTGTCGTTGTTGGAACATTTTATCTCGCAACAATATTGCGGAATCTCTTGGCATGGAATAGGGGCAATATTCGTTGAAGGAAAATTCAAATTATTTGAGTGACTCGTTGCCATTATCCAAGACAACTTTATAAACTGTTTTATTTGGTCGATGGTGACTATCTTTATGGTCTACACCCAAATGAGACTACCCTTCGGAGTCTACTCAAACCGCCTTGTTATACAAGGGCAAACTTTACTTCAACTTGATTTTATAAAATGCTATTCTTATTTATATCCTCAAACTCAACATCATATGGACAACTCCACCCTTTGTAGTCGATCATAAAAACTAGTCACCCTATCCTTCAAGGTGTCCCTAGTCTTCTTAATGCTCTTCTTAACTTGGGTGCTAAGATCCCCAACCACCTCAGGTATGGGACCAAATCTTTTGTCTTTTCTACAAAACGCTGAAATAAATCTTCACCTTCGGGTTGTGTTGCAAGGGGAGGGCATGATGACACGTGAAATTGGGCTTTTTAGTTAATCAGTTTGGGCCTTTGGACAAATTTATGGAAGGATCAAGTCTCAAGCCCACAAACTACTCGCCGTGGGCCTTATCGATCCAATAGCCTTCTCCAAAAGTTGTGATGCCAACATCTCTCACATTCAGAAGAATACACAGGTGTATGATATACAAGTATCACTTATGCCTTGATTTTATTGCCCTTTTAGATGAAACAAAAGCTAAACATTATTGACAAGTTCATTTTTATATATAGAATGGTTTTTCATTTGTGTAATCAATGCAGACTTATTTCGCGAGTGATATACGAAAATGAAATGATCGTTCAAGTTTGAAAGAACTCTGCTTTACTAATAGGTTTGAATTTTGAGTTTTATGTGTAACACACAGATTCCGTTTGCTAAGGGATCATGGACCCCACCTTCATTTTTCCGCATTTATTAATTATTATATGAAGCAACTCTCGATATTATACTATAGGAAGGCGCACTCGATTTTATTTATTAATTATTTGGAAAGGTAGCATTCTTGTTAGATGCTTGCTTGGTTCATTACGTAACATTAAGCACGTTATTGGGATACTTAAAAAATGCTAGATGAAGTTTACTAATGGTGATAAACCTACCAATTAACCAGTAGGCTTTGACAAATGTAACCGTTTGTACTCTGCTGTAAGTTTGCTCAACTTTTGTCCCTATCAACTACCACATTTCCAAATCAATAGATTAATTAAAGCTTATAATTAAGCCACCCATAATTCATACTCTTAGTTTGATTCTAATCAATCATGATCACTATTGATTTTCAAACCACCACAGCTAAATGCATGTATACGTGTGAGAATGCATTTAATCAAGACATTTGATTAGTAGTGTTGGTGAAACAAAGGCAACAAGACAAAACTAGAATTCCAAGGCATTTCATCAGGAAAGTAGGCTTTACACGCAAGGACAAGAACAAGAACAAGAACCAGCACCATTTTTTTTTGATAAAAGTGGACACAGCGTTTCACTTATAAAGTATCACTATAAAATTGCTGCACGAGTGATAGTACTCTATGTATCACACCTATAGCTATAAACACATATAGTATATATTATTATGCCTCACATGCTGCACTAAAGTGTATATATCAACATTGATGAAAGTACAAAGACATGTATCCATAAAAAAAAAAAATTAAAACTAGGGTCTGTTTATCATGATAACATGTATAAATATGGATATATATGATCACTAATATTTATATCTTGCGTGTACATATATTTAGTTTTGATGCATAGCAATTAAGATGTATTTTTTAGTCGCTTTGATGTACACACGACTCTGATACACATAGGACATTTAGTTTTGATACACATACGACTAGGTTTGATGTAGAAACACATATCTAAGATGTCGGTTTTGATGCACATTTGACCAGTTTTGATATACACACGGATACTTTTGATTCGCAAATTAAAAAATCAATTTTAATGCAAAAAAAAACTAGATTTGATACACATCCTACACAAATATTCTTTATATATTTTTATGAAAAGCAAGCAAATAATTCGTCAAAATCACCATACTATGTTTTTCCCATTTTTAAGTAAAGTAACTTGTGTCCTTGATTTATCTTCCTAGCTCCAACACCTCATATTGGTTCTTATTTCACGCATAAGCATCTATTTACACGTGACCCTCATATAAAATTACATTAAATTACATATTATATAACAATATAATGATATATGATGTACAGTTAGACCTATCAATCGGGTCGGGCGGGTCGGGTTCGGGTTTCGGTATGTCGGGTTCGGGTCAATTTCAGGTCGGGTCATTTCGGTTCACAAATTTATCGGGTTCAAACGGGTCGGGTCACTACGGGTTTGTTGCGGGTTCGGGTCGGTCAACTGGTTAAATAACTTGGGTTTTACTATTTATTTTAACAGTTTATTTGTTAATTTTTAGTTAATTTTTTTTCATTCTCACTTATTTACCTAAAAAGTTATAGTATAATCTAACTTGAGCCTAAATATAAGGATTTGGATTTTGGATACAAGACGCTAAAATTTTGTATTTATTAATATTAATATTTAACCATAAAGTGGTATCTCACTATTTTAGGAACATTTTTGTATTGGCTCAAAAAAAGGAACATTTTTGTAACCAATCATGTGTTAGACTAAGGGGGTGAATAAGCACAATGACAAGTCCCAATTTCACATTCATGGTGCTTGGTGGCAGAAGAATTTCAACAAGAAATGATTGACCTCAAAGTTCAAATCGTAAGAGATTCAAAATTGATTATGAAGAAAAAATAACACATGACCTCATAGAGTTCTTTTATGCATATACTAGGAAACATATATCAATTCAGAATAGGAAAACTTAAAAAGTATGGTATTCCCCCATTTTGTATATATTTCAGCTTTGATAAAGTCATAATCATTTATGTAACCAAGAACATCTTTAATCGATTGGCTATTAATAATTTTAATTGGTTACTATTAATCGTTTGCCCAAACCTTGAGAAGTATATATACATCTTTTTCGGAGATATTAACTTATAACATCTTCAACTAATTGGTTTGTTTAATGTTAAGAATCTAGAAAATTAGTTTTTCAAGCAATCGATTGGAGTCAAGTCCAACTATTGATTAGAGAAAGGAACGAGACTGCAACCAAATTTGACTTGGTGTGAATTTTTTTTCACCATTCTCGCTTTTTAGTTTGACCCAACGGGTTGAACCAAACCCGGTCGGGTTTGACCCAGAAATTTCTCTAGTCATCGGGTTCGGTTAAAATCGGGTTTCGGGTTAATTTTTTCAGGTTATGACCCAAAAATTTTCGGACGGGTCGGATCGGTTTTTCAGTTCGGGTCATATTTTGCCTCGTCTATGTACAGTTCAACTAGAACCCAAGTAGTAGGCCATTACAAAAAAAAAATTGTATTTAATTATATCTCTTGTTTGTGACTTAGGCTAGACTGATTTCAAATTAGAGAAAGAAAAAAATAGGACTACTTAAGTAGAATTTAAAAGTAGCACAATACTAATAAAGATGGATATGTTTTGTTTCAAGCACTTGTTTTAATCGCTTATTATAATGTATTAATTTACATTATAATATAAAATAATACTCCCTCCGTTTTATTCTATTTGACACTTTAGAACAATTCACACATATTAAGAAATCCATTGAAAATATAAGAAATATTATTGGAAATCCAAATTTTTCTATATGTAATCAAAAATTAATTACTAACCCATCCTTAAAGCCAATAGAATGAAAGAAAAAAGTCAATAAAAACACTTTCCAATACATTAATTAAATAAATACTCCAAAATGACAAGTTTTAATGAACACGATTTAGCTCTAAAGTGTCAAATAGAATAAAACGGAGGGAGTATATTATAATATACGATTTAAACAGACTTTGTGTATACATTTTTTTCGTGTTTCTAGAAAGAAGGAAGCTAGGGATATATGATTACTTCATTTTAAAATACATTATCAATGTCTAAGATGGGAAATGAAGTAACCTAGCTACGTACGTTAGTGAAGGCAATATTATATTGAATAAATATTTGCTAATGTTTAGAGCGTGATCGCGATGAACGTTATATATGTTTGTGTAAGTTGGGTTTGTGGTGATAGTGTAGATGATTAAGAGGTGATAATAGTGTATTAATGGCATGGGATATGATTCAGCCATTGTGTCGTCAATGTCAAAACAGAAATGCATGTTACACCTATACACAGCTAGCTACTCTTGTATAACCAAATTCAATTTAGGTCTGATTTGGGTTACATTGTGTGATTTTCACTTTATATATCTTTGCATAATTAAAAGATTTCGCTTTTAGTTGTCAAGAATTAACTAAATAATGGCAGTTTCGATTCACAAGTTAAGCAAACTGTTACACTTTGGAAGTTGATTTATATTACAAATTATGCATGCCTTTTAACATTTCGAATTTTACGTCGTCATCTGATATTAGAGACAGAAAGTTAATTAACTTTTGCCTAAGGATAATTTTCAAGTTTCGTTGAATTAATATTTTGTTATCGAAACTCTAAGTGAGCCAAATTTAATTATAAATTATCATAACTATCATAACTATATACTAAAGTGGAGGTTAAAAAAATTATTAAACGACACATGTCGATTTTATCTTTTAGATTGGATCACACCACCCCTTTATTAAACCAATATTTGGTAAAATAATTAAATTTAATATAAAAATAGTGCAATGTACAATCTTATATCACTATAATCAATAATCCCATTCTTAATTTTAAAAAAAATAATCTTTTATTTTTGGATATGATAAATAGGAAAATTATTAAGATATTTTTATACTATATATTATACAAATATTAGAAGGGGAAGAGTTACGTGCGAATGGGCGCCCATGTGAGAATTGAGAATAAATCTCGTTCGTTCCTTCCAAAAAATCAACGTTCCTGATTAAACATTCATTAAAAAAAAAATTAAAATACGGCACGGGCGAATTTTCCCCGTATTATTCGCCTATTTTTCAATAAGATACGGCACGGACGAATTTTTCCCGTATTATTCACGAATTTTTCAAAAAATACGTTTTTATGAGACGTGTCCAATTTGTTCATCAAAGCGATTTGTTCATCAATATTGACCAATTGTTCATCAATAATAACTAGTTGTGCATCGAGTTTTTGATAACAATGTTCATCGATTTTGAACTATTTTATTTTTATTTTTATTTTTTAACCTTATTTATGTGTATAAATACAATATTATATAGTTTTTAATGCACATATAATTAGTTTCAATATACCAATATTTGTTTATTGGTATACTACTATTTGTTCATTGATATAACCTTGTTTGTTCATTGATTTACCATTATTTATTCATTGATATACCCATATTTGTTCATTAATATACTTCTATTTGTACATTGATATAACCTTGTTTGTTCATTGATATATCCCATTTTTGAATAGAAATATACTTATATTTATGTGTCAATACCATCAATTTTTACATTTAGGACTATTAATACCATCACTTGTACATTTAGGACTATCTATTTGTGCATTTTTTGTATTTTTTGTGCTTTTAAGGCTAATTTTGAATGCAAAAGGATAATACAAATGAAGTGAGGCTAACTTGTCAATACGAATGAAGTGCTCAATATAATACCTAAGCAAGATAAGTTTGATTTAGAAACTTGAATACAAAGAATAATAGATAAAGAATCTGACTTTGCAATAATATGGTGTATGCTAAGAGGTTACTAATGAACAAACATGCATTTAGCAATGAACAATTATATGAAAAGGCAATGAACATATGCATAAACCAATGAACAAATACGCACAAACCGATGAATAAATATGCCAAAACCAATGAACAAATATGAATATAACAATGAAAAAATATGCATCTATCAATGAACAAATATGCATAAACCAATGAACAAATTGATGTTACTAATGAACAAATATGCACAAACCGATGAACAAATATGTCAAAATCAAATTGAACAAATATGTCACAGTGTTGATGAACAAATCCACATTGTTGATGAACAAATTCATAGTATTGATGAACAAATCCACAGTACTGATGAACAAATCCACATTTTCGATGAACAATCTGGGCGCATGTCCTATTTTCTTTTTTTTTCAAAATACGCGAATAATTCGCCAAAAATTCGATCGTGCCGTTCCCCCCCCCCCCCCCCCCCCCTTTTAAGTGTAATGATCAGCGCCTTTGATTTTTCTTCATCCAATGGCTCTTGTTCTTTCTTATTTTGCACATGAGCGACCATTCGCAAGTGAACCAGACTCATATTAGAATATTTATTTTATTTTTAGATATAAAGCCTATGCTACATTTAGATAATTAAGTTTAATATAAAAATAGTGTAATGTACGTACAATATTATATCACTATAATTAAGTTTATTTTGAACGGTTTCATGTGTATAATAAATTGATAAGTTTTTTTCTTATTACTTATCTAGAGTTTGATTCAAATGAAACCAACCCTTAATATGAAACGGAAGGAGAGTTGTCAGCCGTCGGATCACATGATCCAATGGCTCAGATTACTCCTGTGTTTTTGAAAAATAAATAAAACAAATCAACAAGGTGGCAATTTTGTAAATAAACCCAACTTCTATACTCTTAACTTCACTCTCAAATATAAAAAAAAAAACCAATCGTACTAACCACACTACCACACGACGATTCCAATTGCCCAAACGCCCAAAGATCCCGACGGACGATTCCAAACTTCGATCGAAGGCTCCCATCTTCAATCGACGGACGATTTCAAAGGCTCCCAACTTCGATCGCTCACCTTCTCGATCAAGGCTACCGCTCGCGCTCAGTTTGTCGATCCAGGAACTTCCATAATGTTGGCGTGATTCGGTTTGAGCAACGCCCATCGCCCTCACCTTCGATCTCTCCCAGGAGATGCCTCCAAAAATAAATCTAAAAGGTAATTCGTAAACCCTAATTTTCATCGCCATGAGTGTTGTAATCAATAGTTTTAGCAATTTTCAGCGAGAAACTGCCAAATTATTTTCAGCGATTTTAGTTGTCGGCTCAGGGAGCGCATTGCAAAACAATAGTTTCCGTTTCGGCGAGCAAATTGAGTAGAATCAGTGAATTGCTTTTTCTACAGATTTGTGGTTCTTCAAATTATTATATTTTACATGGATGTGTAAAGTATTGTAGCGGCAAAGTGACTTTTTCGACTTTATTTTTGATTGTGTATTCATCTTCTGTCTCAGCTTTCATATTTTTATATGGTATGTTGTCATTCATTATTTTATATTCATTGTTTGTTTACTTCGTACTGATATTGATTTTTATATGTGCTACAACGCTGCTGTTGATCCATATGTAACTAGAGTTCTAATGTTTGCTGAAAATAGGGGGACTTTTTCTATTCAATCAAATAAGATTAGCAAAGCTGAGGTGAAAAGTGCATTGAAAAGTTTCAAAGTGCATTATGACATAAGAAAAAGTGCATTGATAAATGTCATAATAAAATTGAATCATCTGATTGAAAAAGTGCATTGAAAAGTTTCAAAAGTGCATTGTGACATAGGAAAAGTGCATTGATACTTGGCATTTGAAAAGTGCATCATCTGATTGAAAAAGTGCATTGAAAAGTTTCAAAACTGCATTTAAAAGTTTCAAAAGTGCATTGTGACATAGGAAAAGTGCATTGATAAATGACATATGAAAAGTGCATCATCTAATTACAAAAGTGCATTGAAATGTTTCAAAAGTACATTGTGACATAAGAAAAGTGCATTGATAAATGGCATAAGAAAAGTGCATCATCTGATTGAAAAAGTACATTGAAAAGTTTCAAAAGTGTAGTGAAAAGTTTCAAAAGTGCATTGTGACATAAGAAAAGTGCATTAAACAGTTTTGTGAATTCCTCTTCTACTCACACACTCTTAGATAGTATTAAAGTGCATTATGAAGTAAAAAAAGTGCACTCAACAGTATCAAAAGTGCATTCTTAAGAAATAGAAAGTCTCATTCCAAAATTGTTTAATTGCATTCAGATTCTTTTTTTCCTATGATTTTAAAAACAGGTACAAGCAATAATATATTGCCTCCCGAAACCGAAAACTAGAAGAAGGGCAGGAATTTGATCTCGGCTGAGTATCCTAGTTTGGTAACTAGGATTGTGCCATATGTGTTTACAAAAGCTCTGGAGTCCCTAAATGGTGTGCAAAAAGAGATCGTGAAGGCTATGGGTTTTGGCCATCTACTCCACTTTGAGATAAAGGACATCCCGAACAACCTTGCTTTGTGGTTGCTACAACATTTTGAAGGAGCTAGGTTTGAGATACAGTTTGATACAAAAGTGCATTGTATAGTATGAAAAGTCCATTCTTAATTAAGAAAAGTGCATTGTAAAGTATGAAAAGTGCATTCTCATTTACTAGTATTTTTCCTTTATGTTAAGTTCAGAAAAGTGCATCCTTAAATGTGAAAAGTGCATTCTTAAATATAAAAAAAGCATTGAAGAGTTTTAAAAATTATTTTCAGACTATGTTGATTTTTACTTCTTATATTAGATTACAATAAAAATCCATATTTAATGGATTTATGGTGCATGTTTAAAGGCATAATTGAAGAAAAGCTTATTAGCTCGAATGGAAGAGCAATGTGCTTACGCACAGAGATGTGAGTTCGAATACCATATAAGCTAATTTGATCATGATTTCCTTTGAAAAATAGTAGTTAATTAGTTATTTGTCGTACAATGATAAAATATAAATTCATTTACTACCTAGCTAGTTAGGTTGAGAATAAATGCGTTCAGAATTAATTTGTGTACGATATCGTATTAGCCCATGTAGGAATCGAACCTACATCTTTGTGCACAAAGCACACCGCTCTACCATTTGAGCTAATAGGCTACTTGTTCTAAAATAAAATTTGACCTTCATATGGTTTCAACTCGGATGGACATGTGGGCAAATAGTATGTCGTTCCCTCTTGAGATAGCTCAATGAAATATTCACCACTGTTTTTAGGTGATTCCTCATTCAGAATAGTAGCTGAAGAAGAGTTTGATGTCCCCACTACAACAACATAAAAGGGAAATATAAAGGTGTTAGTTGAAAATCAGTAAAAGTACATTGAAAGTATAATAAAGTGCATTATATACTAGGAAAAGTGCATTACCTAAACTACTAACTAAATCAGTGAAAAATAAAAGATATAAAAAGTGCTATTAAGTAGAAAAAGTGCACTCTTAAGTGTAAAAAGTGAATTATTAACTGTGAAAAGTGCAGTAAAAATATGTTAATTCAAAGACATGATCATTTGGTCCATATCCACCTTGAAGTCCAATGTCATAACCCTTACTACCAAAATCACAATGTAATTAACCATCATATTTTTGTATTATTAGGCTTATATAATGTATAAACTATGTTCTCTATAACAAATGAAATTAGATATACGGTCGAATATATGCTCTCTAAACACAAATGAAAAGTGCATTGTTAAGTATGAAAAGTGCACTAGTAAGTCTGAAAAGTGCATTCTCATTTACTATTAATACACTAATACTCCTTTATGAAAAGTGCAAGTAAGTATGAAAAGTGAAACAGTAAGTATGAAAAGTGCATTATTAAGTCCGAAAAGTGCATTCTCATTTGCTAGTATTACTCCTTTATGATTAGTTCAAAGTATCAACTAGAAGAGGAATTCATTGTTCAAAGTGCGTTATTTAAGTATGAAAAGTGCATATATGTATTAGCGAGTGGTTTGTTGACATCTTGCGGAAGTTTATTTTCGAGTATTGAAAATGTGAATAAGAAGTATATTCTCGTATTTAGCACGTGTCATTTTCGGGTATCTTCACTTTTAGCTTTAATTTTTTTTTTGTCCTTTGAGGTCTTTTTTACAAAGTTTACCACTTTTACTCTTAGTTAAGTTGATTAAATGGCTTTTTTGTTTTTTTTTATGTACAAACAAATTCATATATACTACAATTTTTATGCGTCCTTTTTGTTAAGTTGAGTTTAAGGCAAGTAGATATCCTTCTTTGTAGCCATTTTATTATTTTAAATCCGTTAAGGATGTTCTTCTATGTTGAAAACTACGTGTTTGTTAAATAAATGAACTTAGGTTTATTTATTTTCTTAGAAATAACGACATATTGCTTTTCTTATTCATACTACGCTAGTACTGAACTTTACGTCCGATTGTTTGTGGCCTCGCTTATTTCAATATCTTTTCGAGATTTGTTATGGATTAGTATAGAACTAGGGATGCGGGTTGCCCTAACATCTGTTTATAACCTATCGTGGGGTACGACTAACTACCCTCTCTTCCCTTGATATTTGGAGCATGATCTCGAATCCGCTCCTCTTTGAGGAGAGATGTTGCACCTTAGTATGGTGTTGGAACACCGTTCCCATTCGTGGACCAGGCCGTTGTAGCCCAAACACCTAAGAATCGTCAACTAAATGCAACGTTTTATGAATTAATAAAGATAAGTGTCTAGTTCACAGTAATAATTGAACAAGGATGATCGAGTACAACTTGGAAAGTCCATTCTTGCTCTTAGATTTAAACGATTGCCTTCCAATCTGAATGCTTATTCAGGCTTGTCAAGGTGGGTTTGGTACTTATGCGCCTTCGCGGCCACCTCCCCATCTGGAGCTCCGATTCTAATGAGTTTGATTGAGATCCAATAAAGTCGATGAAGGCTTTTCGAAACTTGAAAGTTCCCAACCATATTCATATTCATAAAGGAACTACAATTCTCGTAGTATCATTTTCCTCATCAAAATGTTTTATCTTTCGCTTCAAGATGAACTTTTTCCATTCTTATTAAGCTCCACATAAATTTTTTATCTCTCGCTTCAAGATGAACTATTTCACTCTTCCTTCTTTTATTTTACGCGCTCGTTAAATAGCATACGTCCTTGAAATGTTACAAAACAAATTATTCGCGCCTTCTTTGGATTATGTGTGTAGTTTACATAGCCTACGTTCTTGAAATGTTATGCTATCACTGAGATGTTTCTCTCTTTTGGGGACTTGAATTCTTTTTTATAAACATCTCTTCAAAGGTAGCTTGGTCGTTTTGAAAGTTCGATATGTCAAATCTCCATTAACAAGAAAGTCTTGAACTAGAGATGTTTTTCGACCCCAGCAATCTTCGTTGTCTCATCTATTTATAGGCAATTGGGAGGAGTTGTTATTGTGTATGTCCGTTGTGGGACGAGTGAGATGTCTTTATTCGATTAGTTTATAAGAGATGTGGATTATGATTGGTGTGAAAAGAGGCATGCCACGTTTGGTTGAGGATGCAGTTTCGACTTTCTAGAATTTTCCGATGTGGGACAAATCCCCGTGTTCTGTCTACGCGTTGTTTGAACTATACTTTCCTTCCCTGACCAAGGCCTTGCATTCTTCATTTTCCCCTTTAGCTTCCTAATGTGTGCATTGAACTCGAACGAGAGTTTTTAAATTTATGTAATGTTTTTGAATGGGACGGGAAACTTTGTTGGCGATGTGTGCTTCAAACACTCTCGGAAGCCATTCTCTCGTGGAACCCATCGAGTACTGACGTCATCCCACTCATCTATGTTATCCGTTACTGCACAGTTTTAATATTGCACCATCAATGCTAAAAATAACATTATTCATTTGGTTGGTTTGAAGTTAGTAGAATTACTCTATGTATAGAATTATTATTACTCTAATAAAAATGGGTGAATCCTATAAAAAGTAAATAAACATTAGCAAAATAAATTAAATCTAGGTAATTAATTTACTACCTTATGCATATCTTTCTTTTTGACAATTCTCATTTGACCAAAAACTCAAACCCTAAATAGACATAAAACATTGATAATAGCAAAAAAATCATATTTTCAATAAATTCACATTTATTACATTTGAATAGAAGCATGTAAGTAGATGATTCATGAATGGTTAGAGTAATTCATGTATGGGTAGATTCATCAATTAATCATCTCATGATTCATTCCTAATTTAAGTATATAGATTTCAAAAAAAAAAAATCCCAGTACCAGATGACGTACTATACTTTATTCCCACCAAAATTCAACATATCCACTATATAACTGAGTAAACCCGAACATAAATCATACACAATTAACCCACAAAAATGAAGACCACTCTTATCCTTCTTTTCATTTGTGTTCTTACCCCTTCTACAACTGTTTTAGGCCTTGTAATTGGTGACGACACAATAAGATCCGATGATGGAACCTCGCTCGTAATGCTTCGTTCCGGGCCCAAGGACCCGGTCGAGCCACCAACTAATCTCAACTCATGGAGGTCGACTGAGCAATCAACTTCAGGTACATTATTTTAAACTAATTTAGGTCTTGAGGTTCATTAAAACACAAAGTTTTCATTTATATACTATTACTCTTACTTTGTTGAAAGTATCTGAATATTACACTCATAGATAATCTCTAATATATAGTGGCATAAAGTTTTCCACACCAACTTTCTTGTTCCATTTATTTGTTAGCAATTTAATCATAGGCAACATAAACATAAATTTGTGTTATTTCACATTTTGTGATTGTCTTATACACCATGGTTCATGACAATATAATAGTGTCGACCGATAGAACTACGTTAGTGACCCTCCATTCTAGGCCCAAGGACCCAGTCGTGCCACCAACTAAGCCCAACTCATGGATGTCAATTAAGCAATCAACTTCATGTGTGTTATGTTGTCTATTTAGGTTGTTTTCTTATGGATGGATATCATTCATCCATTTTCAAAAAAAAATTTACCCATAAAAATATTAGTTAAAAGATCTACAAACCCGCGCCAAACTTCTTATTTTCATTCTTGTTTGTAAGTAATTTAATATTTGGTTGAATTTAGTTTTCTATAGTGTGATTTAAACTTTTTAATTTTCCTTATATCTACAGGTTCCTTGAAAAACATTTTTTATTTTTATTATTCATCCTATTGTTGAGATTATTTGAATATTTCACACTCACTCATAATCTCGAATATTTATTTGCATAAAGTTATCCACACCAACTTTCTTGTTCAATTCTTATCTGCTAGCAATTAAATTACGGGTAATATAGACTTTTTTCTGGGTAGAAACGAGTAGCATAGACTTAATTTTATGTTATTTCATATTTTGTGATTGTCTTAAACCTTGTGGTTCGTGACGGCGTAATAGTGTCTAGCAATGGACTCCGTTACTGACCCTTTGTTCTGGACCTAAGGACCCGGTCGAACTACCAACTAACCCCAAGTCAAATACATTGACTAAGCAATCAACTTCATGTACATTAAAGTTTATCAATTTAGGTTGTTTTTTTATATGGATATCATTCAAACTTTTTCAAAAATTATTACCCATAAAAATATTCTTCATGTTATTGCTGAAAGTATTTGAATATTACATTCATATATTTTCTCTAATAGTAATCTATAAATATAACTTCCTAATGGAATGCCAATTCAATTTCTCAAGCTGGAAGGATGATCATAATACAATCTAACTTGCTTGGTGAATAAGGCCTTCTTTTAAAATAAATTCACTCCAAATCACCATCCTCTAATTATTTGGGATAAATCTCCTAAAGAAAATGGGGGTGTTGTTGGGTTACGAACAACTCAAAATGCAAATATAGCCCTTCAAATGAAACTTCTTTGGAAATTGTTAACCAACCCTAAGAATTATCAGGTTTGATTAATAGATAAAAATGTTTAGGTTCACAAGAATTATTCCAATATCAAAAGAAAACACTTATTGTCAATTTGGACAACTGTTGAATAGTAGAGAATCTTTTTCGAAAAGCGTAAAATGGATTATGGGAAATGGTAACACTATTATTTTTGGTCAGATAGGTAGATTGAGGATTCTAATATTCTTTCTTCTTATGATAATATTAATCCAAGGCTTAAAATATCTGCTTTTATTACTAGTCATAAAACTTGGGATTTTCATGCTCATAGCCTTTTATTACCTCCTTCATTGGTAAATTTAATATCTAGTATAAGGATTCCTCTCTTTGAATTGAGGATCATGTTGTTTGGCTTTCATCTACAAATGGCCTTTTTTTGTTACTTTAGCTTCTTCTCTTATTAATGATGCAAGGGATTTTGTTTTGACCGGATATTCTTGGATTTGGAAAGCTAAGTTACCTCCGAAAATAAAAAAAAATTATGGAATGCTAATGTTGATTGTGTAGCTCATTGTTGTTCTCTCTATGATATTGAAAATGAAAACATAAACCATCTTTTTTTCATTGTCCCTTTACAAAAAAGATGATTGCAAAATTAGAAGGAAAACTATAGTATTCTCTTAACCTAGCCACAACAGGAAGCTTTAATGATAATTTAATTTCTACATTAATTTAAATAGTAATAGTGATATCCTTTGTTTTCTTTGGTGGTTTATCTGATATCATAGGAATGCTTTCATTTTTAATTTGTCTAGGATAGATTCTCATCTTTTATCTTGTGATTTAGCTTATAGTCAGCATATCCAGTGGGTTTCTACGAATTCTAACATTTATAAACCTAAAACCTATGAGCGAAAACAATCTACTAATTCTGCTTGGACTAAATCTCCTCGCCACTAGGTAAAACAATTTTGATACTTCAAAACAGAAAAACGTATCCACTTTTGCTAGTTTTATTATTCGGGACCATAATAGTGTAATTAAAGGTTTTCATCTTTTGCTACTCCAACCTATGTCAGTCTTAAAAGCTGAAGTTGTTGCGCTTTTTGAGGGTCTTAAAGTAGTGGTAACAAAGAATATTGAAAATTTTGTTATTGAGGGAGATAAGTTAATTATCATTAATTCCTTATAAAATGTTTGGAAAGTACCTTAAGAAATTTCGTCAATTATAAAGGACATCTGAAATCCGGTGTCGGGGATTCCTAATGTTATTTTTTCATTGTTTTAGAGAATGTAACTCTGTTGTTGAATTCTTAGCTAGAAGACATGTCAGTATTCCGTAACTTCGTCAAGCTATATCCTCAGTTCATGTGTCTTTTGGCTCAGATGTTAATTCTTTAGTTCGGTTAAGACTCTTGTTTAGTCTTCAACCTTTATTGTTTGATTTTGTGTAGATCATTCAATTCGCTATGATGATTTAGGTTGGCCTTGAATAATTGGGGTAACCTAATGTTTGCCTCGTAATAAGCTAGTGGCTAAAAAAACAAACAGATTATAATATACTATTTTTTCCCAATGATAAAGCTTCCAAACATATAATTGTCTTTATGGCATATACAATCCTTAACGAGCCACAACCCCATAACGTATCTCTTAGCAAAGTTTTTATTTTATTGATATATTATTTTTGAGTCTTTAAATCAAAAGGTTAGAAGAGTGAGTTTGTGCTTGTTCGTCGTTCCGGTTCGTTTTTAGGGTGAAGAACGATTTTGAAGAGGCTTCAAATCGAAGGGTTTAGACATATTTTGTGTTTCTATTCAACGATAATTGCAAAATTGCCACCATGTCTTTCAAATTTATAATTTTGTGTTTTTAATTTGAACCTTTGATTCTATTCATCTAATGGGCCAAATTCATTTTGATCTTTCATTTTAAACAATATTTTCACTCGAACTAGCCATATATAAAAGGAGGTCAATTCAAGTGCATATGTACGCTACAATGAAGACTACATACAAGTTTGCCAAATCTGATTATATATAACAAACTCGATTTAATTCTATGCTTTATACAATTTTTAAAGCTCTTGATTCTAAAAAAATGAATATAAAGAAGAGAGCAATTAATAAGAAAACAAAGATCTAGATCGAATACATCAATCAGAAACCTAAATATGAATTTATCTAGATAACAAAATGAAGAATCGGGATGTGAATAAGCAATTAGTAGGGAATCAAAAGAAGAGATCAATAAAAAAGAAGCATCAAATAGATTACCTTCTTCAAAATTTTACACAACTACTTATTTCAAATAAGAAGATAATTGAAGCAAAAAGAAAAAACCGCCCTTAAAGTTAAAAATAAAATGACGCATGTGTGAGCATCTGATACTTTAAATAATTATAATTCAATAGCCACTATTAGTTTACAATTTGCACAATAACCATGGGCGGATCTGAGGCGAGCAGGCGGGGGAGGCCGCCCCCACATCTGGTTGGAGAAGTGATTAATTTACACAGGGGATCCGGGAACGGAGGGAATTTTTGGATTTTCGACCCCACAAGGCAGCCCAGATGAGGCGAAGGTGGAGGTGAGCGGAGTAAGGCAAGAAGGATTGGAGGAGTAAAAGGTGGAGGGTTGTTTGTAAGTTTGTCGGTGATTCAATGAAGGAGGAAGACGAATCAGGTGAAGATTGAGGGCGAAAATAACATGACGTCGTTTTAGCCCTATTTTTTTAAAAATGACTTTACCCTAAAGATTAGGCTTTTTCATTAAACCATTTATACCCAATTCGTCATTTAGAATTGAAAAGCAAGAGTACACAAGAGCTCGAAAAAGCTAACAACTAGCGAGGGCTTTATTAGTAAACTATTAATTTGTTCAAAAGTCCACCCCCACTTTCAGACAATCTTGAATCCGCCCCTAACAGTAACCCCATTTCCATCTAATTCGAATTCCATGTAATGGATTCCAAATTGACAATACAAAATTGAAAATAACATCCTTTGGGAGATCTTGCCCATCGTCCAAGACGTCTTGAACATACTGAGTTGGATATGGACAATGAGAATATTTCATTGCTTTCGAGAATACAACCAAGCAGCAGATTTTCTAGCCACTCTTGATCTTAGTTCAAATTTTAAGAAGAAAAGTTTGAATATCAAAGAGTCCATCTTGACCATCTAAAGTCAGATCAATTTTTCTCGTGAAGAAGCTTTGTAAAATAATGCGTAAGAATGATCTATTTTTACCTTATTACTCTCTCCGTTTCATAATAGATGTTCATAGAGACTTTTTTTCTTGTTTCACAATAGATGTCCATATAAGATTTTTTTTTCCATTTATAACACTAATAATTATACCACATTAATCCTATACACTTCTCTCAAAAACAACTTTTAGAAGTAGGAAGTAATTTTTAATAGGGGAATTTTGGGGAATTTTTTTTCCCTCGATATATGTACAAATTTGTTTATGGAGATCTATTGTGAAACTGAAGAGCACAAGAAAGAACCTGTTGGAACAGTGGTTGTTCCATGGTTTCTCTTATTTTTGATGATAACAAACTTAGTTGATATAACTTGCTTTTACATGTAAGTGTTTCAGGAAAACAGGTACATGGTCACGAGTGACAGAACATTGTGAGGAACGATGGAGGAAACGAGTGACAGATTTACCATATCTTCTATGAGCGATCTTCTACAAGATTTACAGCTGTAGGCGGTTGCTTAAGGAGATGAAAGAGAAGATAAGGTCAATCTTCACACGATCTTATCTAGGGAAATCCGGGATCATTCGGTTTTGGGTAGAATCGACATGGTTGAGGATCCGAAATCACAAACAATTTTTTTCCTTATAGTGTGGGATTTGTTAAGTGGAATATCAGCGTAATTAGGCAAGAATTACGTGTGAGATCAGACTTAACTTATCTTATAAATAGCTAGGGTTAGCTAGGGTTAAAGAGTGTGGTTGAAGAAGACGAACTTGGAGAGAGAGCTTTTCAAGTGTATGAGTGTGTGGCTTTTTCTGGTGAAGAATCCACGAGTAAGTAAGTAGTTTACTTCCATTTAGGTTTACGCTTAGGGTTGTAGAAGTCTAGTTGGTTGAACTTCGGTCGGTGCCGTAGTTGCCAGGGAACTTTGGTTGGTGCCTTAGTTACTAGAGAACTTGACTTGCCTTGTAATCGTTGAAACTTAATAAAAGTATTCTATTGAAAATCCTCTGAGAAGGAGTCTCAGGGGTAGAGGTTTTTCTTTCTCGACTTGTTGGTCGGACAAAAAGTTTTCCTCTCTAAATTCTGTGTTCTACTGTTTATTTCCGCTCCGCAGGGAACCTTGCTAGTTCCCTGTATTGTTACTAACGCGTCACGATCCAACAATTGGTATCAGAGCAGGTTTGCTCTAGATTGTGTGTTAGTGTGGGACTACAGAATGACTTCAAACAACACTCACAATGTCGGAATTGGAAACAACAAGCCTCCATTGCTTGTTGCTGGAGAGTATGACCACTGGAAGAAGCTCTTCTCCACATGGCTCAAAAGCAATGACTACCAAGCCTGGTCGGTTATTGAGGATGGAGACTACGTCATTCCTGAAGCCAAGAAGAACAAAAAGACCGAATGGGGCCAAACTGAATGGACAGGAATGGAGAAGAACTATAAGGCACAAATGCTACTAAACAATGCCTTGGGTGCTGAAGATCTTCTAAGAGTAGTCAACTGTGAAACTGCTAAAGAAGCATGGGAAGCCATTGAGCAAATGCATATTGACAGTGTAGATATGAAAGAAAGCCATCAGAAAGATGCCAAAAAGGAATTCTACAACTTTAAGATGAAAGATGGAGAAACCATTGTCACATACCAATCTCGGTTTGAAGGCTTGGTCAATCGCATTAATCATCTTGGAATTGGGGATTCTATCAAACATGTTGAGAAAGTCTCTACAATTGTTGATGGCTTAGGTCCCAAGTACGTGGTCACTAGAGATCTCCTCAAGGAAAATCCAATAACAAAGACTTGCAAACTTCATGAGATCTTTGGAAAGCTGACTGACTATGAGCGATATGAGAAAGACAATAGTGGTGCTTCGAGCTCTAGCAAGGGTATTGCTCTTAAGGTGGAGAAGGCCATTGAAAACATCACTGCTAGAAATGATGATGAGCTAGAGAATGATTCTGATGTGGCTCTCATAACCAAAGCGATGAGATCTTTCTACAGGAGAGGCAAGAAGCAAGGTGCCATGAAGGAAAGAGTCAACTTTGAGAAGAAGGAAATCAAGGACGTTACCTGCTTCAACTGTCAGGAAAAGGGTCACTATGCAAAGAGTTGTCCCAAAGGTAACGACACTGGGAACGAGAAGAAGAAGACCTACATCGCTGCATGGGATCTTGACTCAAATGATGAATCTAAATCAAAGGTCTGCGCCATGACTCTGAAGATTGAAGATGTCGACCAAGAGGTAACTCCTGAACAATTTCTTTCTAGTATAGAGAATGCTAAACAATCTGATCTTTATCCCTATCAAAAAGCTTTTTGAAGATAACTTAAAGATGCAAGATGAAATAGAAGCTTCTGATGAGAAATGTCTTAATCTTGAAGAAAAATTATCAAAAACTACTGTTGCTAATGTTGTTCCTTGTTTAGAGTGTGAAGATTTAAAGAAAGATATTAAGACTCTAACTGAAACTAATAACGAACTTAGGTCAGATTTGCTTGTTCATCAACTCAAAAGGGAAGAATTAGAGCGTGAACTAAGTAAACGAACTCAGATTGAGTTTAATCCTGCTAGGTTTGGTATTGGTTATGGTAAAAACAAATCTGAATATCATCCTGATGACCTTACCTTTGAAGAGAAAATGGAAAGAAAAGCTAGGGAACTTCAATCCGCTAGAGATAAGGTTACTCATCTAGAGAGTAGAGTCAAGATTCTTGAAAGTAATTTAAATGATAACTCTGAATGGTATTCTGGAAAAACGGCTCATAAAATATACCTAAAACAGTCTCAAGGGAACCAGCATAGAGTTCCTTCTAAGGAACGAGCAAAGGAACGTACCCTCCAAAAACCACATCCTAAACGCTATCTCGGTGAATACTATAGGGTGTGCTATCACTGTGGTGGGGGAGGTCATGTTCAAAAAGACTGTAAGGTTAGATTAGAAATGTCAAACAAAAGGGCTCAAAACCAGAATACAAGGAACAACAAGAAATAGTGGTCTGGTAAGAAAAATCAAGGGTATGATAAATCTCATCAGAACAAAAAGAAACCGGCCCCACAACCGCAAAAGAAGCAAGATTCTAAAACTAACAAAGGGAAAAACTGTGTTGATCCCTCAAATATTGCTTCTAGTTCCAAGAGTCAACAGAAAGCTACTTTAGTTCAATCACAAATTTATCATTCTGTGAGCTATGCTAACTGACCCGGGAAGGCTAAGCAGGCATGGGTCGTTAAAACGTGATTTCTTTATTGCAGGTTAAAGTGAGGGGGAACATCCGCTGGATCCTTGATAGCGGGTGTTCATGTCGCATGACAAAGAACGAGAGTATTCTGTCCTCACTTCAAGTCAATGTTGGAGGAAACATTTCCTTTGGCAACAACAATCAAGGAGAAATCATTGGAACAGGTGAAGTCAAGCTAAATGATAAAACAAGCGTGAAAGACGTAAGCTTGGTGAAAGGTCTTGGTTACAACTTGTTGAGTATTGCTCAGCTTTGTGACCAAGTGAACAATGAGGTATCCTTTACCTCAGATGGATGTACGATCAAGAACATGAAATCAAATCTTGTGGTCTTGAAATGAAAGAGGCGCAACAATGTGTATTTTGTCGACTCAAGTTTCCAACCACAAGAAGAACTTTGCTTTGTTAAAATAGCCGACAAGACTGATCTCTGGCATATAAGGTTTGGTCATGCAAATCATCGAGGAATTCACAAACTCTACTCACAAAATCTGGTGATAGGACTTCCCAAAGTTCTTACAAAAAAGGAATGCTTATGTGAAGAGTGTGTGAAAGGGAAACAGAGCAAGTCATCTTTTCAGCCAAAGTTGTCAGTTAGCACCTCTCATCCTCTTGATATGGTACACATGGATTTGTGTGGTCCCATGTGGGTGAGAAGTCATGGCGGTAGCAGGTACATTTTTGTTATTGTTGATGATATTACTAGATATACATGGAATCTCTTTCTAGGTTCCAAAGATGTGACGTTCATGGCATTCAAAAGCTGGATCAAGAAGGTAGAAGCATCGACGGGACAAAAATTGAAGGCTATCAGATCTGACAACGGAACAGAGTTTAAGAATTCCATGTTCCATAGCTACTGTGATGAACATGGAGTGTCTCAGAACTTCTCTGCGCCAAGGACTCCTCAACAAAACGGCGTAGCAGAGAGAAATAATGGAACACTACAAAACATGGCTCGTACTATGATGTTGGCAAGTAACTTGCCTCGGTCCTTTTGGGAAGAGGCAGTCGGTACCGCTTGCTACACCATTAACCGAGTCACCATACGTTCCAACTTCTCTAAACCTCCATATGAACTAATCAAGGGCAGAAAGCCAAATATTTCCCACTTGAAAGTCTTTGGATGCAGGTGCTTTATTCACAACAACGGAAAAGACGAGCTAGGCAAATTTGATCCAAGGAGTGACGAAGGCATCTTCCTGGGATATGCATCCAATAGCAAGGCTTATAAGGTGTTCAATAAAAGGACCAAGAAGTTTGAAGAAAGCATTCATGTTGTCTTCGACGAGTCCAAAAATGGAGGGAACCTATCTAGTAACGAGGATGTACTGAAGGTTCTAAATTCAGATTCAGATGATGAAGTCGATCCAGATTCAAGTGCACAAATTCCAGATACAAATGCACAAGCTCCAGATGATGATGTTATGCCTCCGAGTCCTGACTTGGATGGAGATGACACAGAAAATGCTCTAGTTCCTGATGATGATACTTCATAAAATGAGGAAATTGGGGAAGATCATGGGGAAGGAACATCACATGGAACGACAAGCCAACAGGAACAAGAGGAGTCAAGATCAGATCCCACTCAGATTGAAGTCAGAAACTATCATCAAAAGAGGGATCATCCTGTTAACAACATCATCACTCCATACGATGAAGGTGTGCTTACTCGTTCTTCAATTAAGAATTTTTGTGCTTTCAATGCGTTTATCTCTCTTGCAGAGCCGAAGAATGTGAAGGAAGCATTAAAAGACCCTGACTAGATAGTTGCTATGCAAGAGGAATTACACCAGTTTGAGAGGAACAAAGTATGGAGATTAGTTCCCAAGCCAAAACACAAAATGGCTATAGGAACAAAGTGGGTTTTCAGGAATAAAATTGATGACATCGGAGCTGTCACAGGGAACAAGGCGAGACTTGTAGCAAAAGGGTACAATCAACAAGAAGGGATTGACTACGATGAAACGTATGCTCGTGTTGCAAGAATAGAAGCCATTCGTCTTCTAATCATCTATGCTGCTCACAAAGGATTCAAATTGTATCAAATGGATGTGAAGACAGCTTTCCTGAATGGGTACCTACAAGAGGAGGTTTATGTGTTGCAACCTCCAGGATTTGAAGATGTTGATCATCCTGAACATGTCTACGTACTGGATAAGGCTCTCTACGGTCTTAAACAGGCTCCTCGTGCTTGGTATGATAGATTCGCTCAGTTTCTATTAACCAATGAATATAGACGTGGTGTGATCGACAAGACATTGTTCCTAAGGGAACAAGACGGTGAGGTCTTAGTAGTTCAAGTTTATGTTGATGATATTATATTTGATTCTACTAACCCCAAACTTGTAGAAAGCTTCAAGAATCTTATGAGCAGTGAGTTTGAGATGAGCATGATCGGTGAGCTCACTTTCTTTCTTGGACTACAAGTGGTACAAAGTGACGAGGGAACAAAGGTACATCAACAAAAGTACATCAAGGAACTATTGAAGATGTATGGTATGAATTCTATAAAACGTTTTGATACCCCTATTTCTCCTAATACTCGTCTTGATGTTGATCTTAATGGTGTTGATGTTGATCAAACAATAACCGTGGAATGATTGGTTCCCTATTGTACCTAACGGCCAGTCGGCCAGATATTATGTTCAGTGTGTGTCTTTGTGCTAGATTTTAAGCTAATCCTAAAGAAACAAATCTGAAAAAAGTGAAGAGAATTTTGCGCTACTTAAAAGGGAACGATGGGTTATGTCTATGGTATCCAAGACACAACTCGTTCCAACTTGTCGGATTCTCGGATGCAGATTTTGCAAGTCACTTGGTGGATAGGAAGAGCACATCAGGCATGGCCCAATTCCTTGGTCTTTGTTTGGTGTCTTGGGAATCGAAGAAGCAAAATTCGGTTGCTCTTTCAACGGCTGAAGCGGAGTATGTCGCATCAGCTGCATGTTGTTCCCATGTATTGTGGTTAAAACAACAACTGGTGGATTTTGGTATGTCTCTTGAAACTATCCCTATTCTATGTGATAATACAAGTGCAATCAATATCTCCAAAAATCCTGTGGATCATTCTAGAACCAAACATATAGATATTCGACATCATTTCTTAAGAGATAATATTGAAAAAGGTTTTATCAAGATGGATCATTGTAGGACTGAAAATCAAGTGGCAGATATTTTCACCAAGGCTTTGGACAGAAAACCCTATGAGCATCTGAGGATGTTGCTAGGAATGATTTCCTTGGAGTAAACAAGTCCCGGTCCTTTATTCCCTCAGTACCTGGCTAAAAAGGTAACATCTCACGTAACTACGTATCATTTGACAAGTTTTCTAATGGCTTATATCTTTCCTCTATGCATAGATGTTGTATATATTAGAAATTGTTAAGTGTTGCATGCTAAAAGGAACTAAAACTAAATTGCTTACATCCAAGATTTTTTTTTTGGCCCAAAATAACCAACTTGATCTATTCTATCCCTCACTTCAAGCCGAAATGATGGTTGGCTATAAGCTGTCCCTTAAGCCTGGTCCAAACAAACATTCCATATGAACCCTCTTGATTACCTTGAAACAGGGAATAATTGTTTTGATGTCAAAAATATTCCTAGCCCACAAAAGGTTTGAATGGAACGTCTCTTGTCCCTTGTCCTTTCAAACATAGCCTTTTATCTACTCATGGTAACGAGGTATGGAACTAGTGGTTGAGAATAGTATCACATTAAAGGAACGTCTTTGATTACAATTGAAGACTTTTTTGCAAGGGAACATACGTCAATCATCGCAGGAAACGCAGTTATGATATAGCCGTTTTGACTGCTTGTTTGAAAATTTCCAGCTGTTGCACAGTAATTTTGCAGGGAATGATAGGACGTTGGGCACAATCGAGAGTTAATGGCGGTGAAAATTCATCATTATGGAAACTCTTAGCCGTTAAGATTTGGATAGAAGATCTTTGGGAAGATCATGATCTTTATCAACAAGGAAAGAGGTGTGCTTTATAATCTCTTCTCTCGGTCATTATTTTCTTACCGCACCTCTGATTTACCTCTCAAACCCTAATCTTGTTCCAAGCTTCCATCTTTTCTCTTTTCTGCTTCAATGGCTTCCTCCTCAAACACCCCAATCCTTAACTTTGAGGGTCTCGATGCCATTGAGATCGCTGCTCTTCAATCCCAACTCGAAACCCTCAAAAAGGCCAAGCTTTCTTCTCCCACCCCAATCTCCAAACTCGAAACCAAATTTGATGTTGTCTCCGACACTGGAGTAGCCGTCGCTGAAAGGGTCTCATCGGAGAACGAGATCCGGGATGAGAAATCTGAGAAGGATCAATCAAAAGTTCCTTCGGAAAACCCCTCTGACAAGCCCACTGAAACAGGGGAGGTATAGGAGAGCAAGGATGCGACGGAGAAGGAGGAAGTGAACTCACTTCCGAAGGAAACCTTGGATGATCAAACAAAGGTGGAATCTTTGCCTGTGGATCAGCGACCAGGATGGGTCAAACCAACGAGCCGAGGAAAGCGAAAGGCGAGAAAGAGTGTTCCTCCCATACCATCTCAGATCCTTCACATATCTGATTCGGAATGCACCCCTTCCCTTGCCTCCAAAAAGCCGAAGGTTACTCCCTCAGGAACAAAGTACAGCCTTCGCTCCACCGTCCCAAAGAAACTGGTGGAACAGGAATCCTCTGAGGAAGAAGATCTCGAGGAAGATGAAGAGGAGGTTGGCTCTGAGTCTGCAGAGGGAGAGGTAGAAGAAAAGAAGGAGTCTGGTGATGAAGGAGATGAAGAAGAGGAGGAGTTGGAAGAAGAGGTTGTAAGAGACCTCAAGTCTGCCAAGGCAAAAGGGAAATTACCGATGGAACCTGAGACTCGTTCCAAGAAAGTCTCAAAGAAAGTCGTCGCTCCTCTGGTGATCGATGAAGAATTCCTGAAAGGGCATGACTTGGAGGAATTTTGGGACCTTCTCAAGTTTCAAGGATGGGAGAAGATCTGTGACTCTGGGGTCAAGGTAGATGTGTCTGTTCTCTCTCAATTCTTTGGTTCCTATCAACTGGCTGATCTTTCCACTGGTCCAATGGGTTTTGCTACTGTTTGTGGGATGGAAATTTCTTTTTCTTTGGGATCTGTTGCTACCATTCTGAAGGTTCTTGTTGAGGGGTATGGGGATGTCCATACTTCGAGCAACTGGTCAAGGAACAAGGCTCAATTAATCAAGCGTGTCATGGGCAAAGTTGTTGATGCTGGTCCTTACTCTACCACTGATTTGAGCTACACTGCAAGGATCGCACATCAGTTTCTCATCAAGGTTGTTGTTCCTAGGCTGGAGAAAATAACTACGCTCACTATCAATGATATGATTCTGCTGGACAAGTTTCTAAAGAGGGAACGTATCAGTCTTCTGGAGATAATGGTGAGGCAAATGGCTAAGTGTACTGAGAAGAAATATAGCCTGCCTTATCCTCGTTTTGTGAAGGCTATACTGAAAGAGAGAAAGGCTTACAAGCCTTCGAAAGAGGAGTTCTTTGGATTGCCCTTGGAGATGCGCAATATCTCGCGGATGAACTTTCAGGGTGATTCTAAGGGAACAGCTGCAAAGAAGACTGCCCAGATGGATGTTGGGAGCTCTTCGATGAGTGAAGGCGTTACTGCCAAGATGTTAACTGAGTTTCAAAAGATTTCCTCTCACCTGAGTACCATCATTGGGTACTTGGCTAAGAGAGACGCTGACACTGCTGATGTTGATTCCACCTCCTCTGAACCATGAGTTGGACCCTCTCTAGTTCCCTATCCTATCTACCGCCAATTCAAAGTTTTTTTTGCTTCTTGGATGTTAAGACTTTTATGTTTTTATGTTTTCTCTGGCTGTGACCCCTACGACAATTATCTATAATAATAACTATCTTTTGCTTATGAATGGTTTAAGTTTCAATTGCATTTGTTCATTTGCTCTATGTTTTTGCTTGATGATTGTTGCTCTTTTGATGATGTCAAAAGTGGGAAGTAAGGAAAAATGCAGAGATTCGTTCTATCCAGGAAATACCGAGGGAACTTTGGCTAAGAGGGAATATGTTGTTAAACTCTGAAGAGTAGGAACAACAGTGCATCTGTTAAGGGGGAACCATACATGAATTTTTTTTCGATCTATATTTCTATTGGTTTCTAGACATGCACTTTTGTATAGGTTTGTCATCATCAAAAAGGGGGAATTGTTGGAACAATGGTTGTTCCATGGTTTCTCTTAGTTTTGATTATAACAAACTTAGTTGATATAACTTGCTTTTACATGTAAGTGTTTCAGGAAAACAGGTACATGGTAACGAGTGACGGAACATTGTGAGGAACTATGGAGGAAACGAGTGACAGATTTAGGAAGCGCGTCTCGGAAGGAACGCGACTTTCTATAAATGGCAAGTTACCATATCTTCTGCGAGCGATCTTCTACGAAGATTTATAACTGTAGGCGGTTGCTTAAGGAGATAAAAGAGAAGATAAGGTCAATCTTCACACGATCTTATCTAGGGAAATCCGAGATCATTCAGTTTTGGGTAGAATCGGCATGGTTGAGGATCCGAAATCACAAACAATCTTTTTCCTTATTGTGCGGGATTTGTTAAGTGGAATATCAACGTAATTAGGCAAGAATTACGTGTGAGATCAGACTTAACTTATCTTATAAATAGTTAGGGTTAGCTAGGGTTAAAGAGTGTGGTTGAAGAAGACGAATTTGGAGAGAGAGCTTTTCAAGTGTATGAGTGTGTGGCTTTTTCCGGTGAAGAATCCACAAGTAAGTCAGTAGTTTACTTCTATTTAGGTTTACGCTTATGGTTTTAGAAGTCTAGTTGGTTGAACTTCGGTCGGTGCCGTAGTTGCTAGGGAACTTTGGTTGGTGCCTTAGGGCTTGTTTGGTTGAATGTAGGAAGTGTAATTCCTAGGAAGTTATTTCCCAAGAATTAAATTCCTATGATTTGAAATTCCATGGATTTGAGAAAATGTGTTTGGTTGAATTGTAAACTTTAGAATTTAAAATAAAAGAATTTATGATTTTACATGAAAAATGGGGGAATTGGAACTTACCAAGGGGAGACTAAGTAAGTCAACTTCCTACAAAACACAGAAAGTTCAAATTCCCAGGATTTTAAAATCATGTGATTTTTTGTCATAATTTTTCAACCAAACATATTTATTTAGTCTTACTTCCCATGATTTTCTAATTCATGTGATTTGAAGTGTTAACCAAACAAGCACTTAGGTACTAGAGAACTTGACTTGCCTTGTAATCGTTGAAACTTAATAAAAGTATTCTATTGAAAATTCTCTGAGAAAGAGTCTCAGGGATAGAGGTTTTTCTTTCTACGACTTGTTGGTCGGACAAAAAGTTTTCCTCTCTGAATTCTGTGTTCTACTGTTTATTTCCGTTGCGTAGGGAACTTTACTAGTTCCTTGTATTGTTACTAACGCGTCACGATCCAACATAACCTAATATATTTTTATTTATTAAAAATTTGAAAATAACAAAAATATTTTTTTTATTTGGAAAAACTGAATAGTAGTAGTACTAGATTCGAATTTGACTATCACCACGTGGAGATTACTGAGTGTGCAAAAATAATAATTAAGCAATTAGCCATTTCAACGTGGTAGCGAAGGCAACTAACGTTTGGAGGAAGGTAGAAAGAAGACTGGCGAAGACTGGAAAAAACAGAGGGGTGATCGGAGCCGACACGTGGCTGGCGGAGAGATCGGACGGACAGGATGGATCCATTGCCCGCCCAGAGTGGGTCAGGGTGGTCTCTTCCTTTATGCTTCGTTTCAGATTTTTCAAATACTGATTGAAAATTGAAATACGGAATACTCCTCCTTCCCCTTTCACTTTCTTCCTTCCCAATCTGAGAGTGAGTTCTCTGTCAAAAAGAGGAGAGAGAAAATCAACCCCACCTCCTCCAACGTTCCGCCATTAATGTTCATCTTCCGTTACCACCTTATCTATTCCTCCTCTCTTCCTTTGAGCTGCCTACTATCCTCTCCAGTTTCCGCCATTCCCGCTTCACTCCCTCTCTCTGGCTTCCTCCCGTTCTTTTGCAGCGTCTTCTTCACTTCATTCGCTGCGAGATCTGATTCCGCGGTGGCTTCTGTTCTTTCGTTTGAATTTTGAACGTGGAAAGCTGACCTGCATACTAGGGTTTTCCTTCTTTCTCGACAAGCTCGCCTGCTTTTTGGTCTAGCTGTTTCCGAGCCCCCATTCTCTCTGACTTTACGTAGAATTCGAGACCTCATCGCTTTGATTTCAAATTGTTTCTAAATGATCGAAAATGGAGCAGTTTCGGCGGAGGAAGAGGTCGCAATCTGCTAGGGTTCCATCGTCGTCGAAGGTGACCGCAATTGCTAATCGGAGCTCCGACAGGAATCTGAGCACCTGTGATGGACCTCAGAGAGGTAGCATTGTGTCTCAACTTATGTTATCACTTTCTTTCTTTTGAATTTGCTTTGTGGTGACTGGTGAATAACATAAAACAAATGGATAAAAAATGTGGTCTAGTTTGGAACAAGGTGGGGATGGGGCTTCATTTGGCGTTAGTTAGCTTCATTGTAGTGGAAATCGTCATCATTTCGCCTGCTTTTGGAGTGATTTTTTCGGCTATAATGAAGCATTTTTACACCACTGCTTTGTCTGGTTCCTGCTTATACTTTTGTTCTTCTTTCAACGCTTACGTTTTCCTTTCTATCGGTTTTGCTTCCTGTTGAGAAGGTACTAATTCCGTGGGAAGGAAAATGATGTCCGAGTTAATTTGTAGGTTTAACCTTGAAGTTGCGTTATAGTACTATTTTCTTTTCAGTCCATTCCATCAGTATCTCGTAATTGCTTCTCCATAGAAGGGAATGTACCTGGTTGAGTTCTAACCATTGCCTTCTCAGGCTATGCCAACTGCGAACAATACGTATATTTTTTGCATTGGCTGTTTAGGTTAGGTGCCACTGTGGATGTTGATTTATAAATGTTTTGTTTTTTGCAGGAAGCAATCTGACTGCAAACTATAAATTTCCAAATGTAGAATCTGATCCTAGGTCTTGTGATTGGGATACGATTAGGGGCAAACATAAGGTAAGTTGTCCTCTTGTTATATACAGCTGCAATCATTGTTTTTGTCCTGTGTAATGATTTAGTTCTCCTTTGTTGATGATGGCTTATAAATTACTTTCCCTTTACAGATTGCAATTGAACCAGGTATGAGAACTTTAAAACGGCCAGCTGGCACCTCAATGAAGAGTTTATTGGCTGATGAGATGTCCAGAGAATCTGAATATACTACACGAGCTCCAGGTGTGATTGCTAAATTGATGGGTCTTGACGGGATGCCTTCCCAGCAGAGTTTTTATAAACAAGCAAAGAGATCTTCTGATGGTTTTCATCAGAAAACTGCACCAGCTGGACCACTCCGACATAGGAAAGCTTGTAATAACCAATCATGTAAGAAGATTGCCAGAGAACAGTATAAGGATGTTTATGAAGTCAGAGAGAGTGCAAGAAATCGAACTGCTGGCTGTAAATCTCAATTGCCTGCCAACATGACGCTTGCTGACGATGAGATAATCACTATGACTCATAAATTCATGGATGCAAAACGTCTTTCTACGGATAAAAACCTCCATCATTCTAAGGAATTCCGTGGTGAAACCGAGGCTTTTGACTCTAGCAATTATCTGTCACAGAAATACCTCGGGGAACCTGATTTATTGTTTGCAAAGCATCTGCATAACCTGCATGCTTCTCAGGAAACTCCCTGTGAACAAGTTCGGAATTTGAGGGTGTCAAATATGTTGAACAATAATATCAATGCAATCGGACGCCTCACAGACATAGAAGCTTCAAACAAGATTGATATTAGCATGTCCCGTGAATGTCAGGTGGGTCTACATCATCACGTATCTCATAATCGAGCAAAAGTTTTAGATTTAGATACGTCTGCAACTTTTTGTGCTGAAGAAAGTGACTTAGCAAACCCAACTGAAATTGTTCTTTTGAAACCGAATCTTGAGGGGCTAAGGAGAAGTGCCAAATTTAGTTCATCCTCTAATTCTTGTGAACATCTATCTGATGGTGACACACATAAGAATGGTGGGTGTAGAAAGGCTGAATCAAGAGGTCAAAAAAGGGTACCAATTTCTTTGGACATAGATGCCCATAAATCTCGAGAATCAAAGGAGTTAGCGAGGCAAATTACTCGGCAAATGAGAAATAGATTGGGTGACTCCTTCAACATGCCTTCCTCTGGATGTAGAGGATATTCAGCAGATGATTGTTATCATGAAAGGTCAGGTTATGACTCATCCTATGAGTCATATGCAACATTTCTGACCTCCCATACATCTGCACGTCCAGGTTTCCATAGAAAATCCTCAGCATCATGTTACGCTGAATCGTCAGTTACTAAAGAAGCCAAGAAAAGACTGTCAGAGAGGTGGGAGATGTCTCAAAGATCTGAGAAATTTAGTGTTGGCACCAAGGGTAGTACATTAGGTCAAATGCTTGCCATCTATGACACTGATGTGAGGTTGCCTAAATTGGCTGAAGAGATGACCCAAGGTAGGCATTCGAGCAGCTTTAGTAAGAATAAGAAGTTTTCAGGAGTTGAACCTTTGGGTATCAGCAGTAAAGATGGCTGGAGGGATGGCTGTATTGGAACTTTGTCAAGAGCTGAACCTCTCCGAACTGCTTATGATCGTTTTGGAAGTCCTAAAACTTCCATTAGGTATGAAGCCTGTGGTGCAGAAAAGTTCTTAATCCCTAAAGAAGGTTCCAGGAATAGTAGGGAAAAGGAATTAAATTGTCATGAAGGATCCTTGACTAGAACTGTAAAATTGTGTGATAAAAAGGTAATTGATGCACAGGAATCTCGAGTGGGAAGAAAAGGAAAGAAGAGGATCTCTCCATTAAAGAAATCATCAGTATGTGAACCTGTAGTTCTGGAATCATCAACTTGTCGGCTAGATACCATGCTGACCCTTGATTCAGAAACGGTGAACGAACATGTGCAAATCCCTGGATGTATGGGTTCTAGTGATGATGTGATGCCTGCACCAGAGTCCACTAGCTTGCATGTAAAAAATGGATCTAGTAGCAGTCGGTTGCATGAAACTGCTCAGGTTTGCTACTCTTCTCTAAGGGTGATTACTTTTATCTTACTTTCCAATTCAAAGGGGGCGCATCCTCATGCTCATTGGTTTTTATACACTGCCTTTGAGAAGGATTTAGTCCCTATATCAATTTTGGTGCATTCTAACTAAATTCAGTTATTATTGTCACATAGCTGAATTTCAGTTTTTCTTGGGTCTATCGGGTGTACCGAACCCCCTTTCCCTTGGGCGGCAGGGGTACCCCCATCTTGACCCCCCAGATTCCGCTGTAGCGGAGCCTCACTGGGTCAATGATGATGATGATGATTACTTTCCGACTCAAATGGGGTTCCATTTCTGTGGGTAAATGTGTAACAGAGTATATAATTAGGATGAGAACTGTGCTCATGTCCTTTCGAAAACTTATGATCTGTTCCATTTCTAACGCCTCAGCCATTCAGCTCAACAAGAAATCCTAAGCAATCCACTCTGTCTACTCCACCCTGCACCCACAAAAGACCTTGAGAATAATTGATACAGAATATAAGGCTCTATGTTCTTTGTTTCCTTGTGCAAACAGGTTTTAACTTTCTTGCCTATTTGGCCACAATAATCTTTGTCTGTCTGGTGGCAGAGATTATTCTGCTTCTATCTGCATTACCTTATTCATGCTTGGGGTTTTCTCTTTGCCTTTGATTGCATAATTGTTTGAGTTGTAAGTTCCAATTCATTCACCATCATGGTCTTATAATAATACAGTGCATTTGAATGACATTATAGGAGTCATCAAAGGCATGTTGTATTGACAGTTCACAGTACAGTGGTGCTCAACCTGAATCTCCAGCTAGCAATAAGGAGGCTGACCACCCTAGCCCAGTTTCAGTACTCGATGCTCCTTTTATGGAAGATCTTTCATCTGGCTCTGAATGTTTTGAAAGAGTCAGTGCCGAGCTTCATGGTACAAACTTCTTTATTCAATTTTTGGAAGTAGTGGCATTTAATTTTCCTTTTGTCATACCCTACTTTGCATATGGAAATCTTGTATTCCAGTTGTTAAAGTGATATATTACAGGCTGTGCTTTTGCTTCCAATTTGCTAGAATTCCTGGATTCTGAAGTTTCTCTTTGTGATAAAATTTTTTTTTCAGTCAGTGAAAATTGTTGGATGTAACCTTTTTCTATGACAGAAAGGACTTCTGGCTGCATGAAACTTATGTTAATCTTTTTAGTACTAAACATAGTTACATTGGACCATCAGATGTGAAATAGTACTTTTTACTTCTTTTGACAAGTGAATAGTCAAGATTTACCATTCCATTCTGAAAAATGCTTTATTCTGTTTAAATTTCAAACTTGAGGGTCTTCTAATTTGATTGGAACTCTAATGATTGTTGCTTCCCTCCATATTTGCAGGTCTCAGAATGCAACTTCAGCTTCTCAAGCTGGAAACCGGATCATATACCGCAGCATCTATTCTCGTCTCAAGTGATGAAGACGAACCATCTCCTAGCTCCTCAGAAGGAGCAAAGCGTTATGCTGATAACTGGGAGGCCTCTTACAAGGCTGACATGCTAGCTGAATACGAGTTCGATGGCGCCAGTGGTCCCTTAGTGGGCCCACACGTCTTTGAGAAGCTAGAGAAGAAGTATAGCTATCCAAAAGCTAGTTGCCCGAGATCAGACAGGAGACTCTTCTTTGACCACATCAACTCTTGCATACTAGAGATTTCCCAACGCTTCACTGATCCTCACCCATTGGCGAAGCCTGACAAACCCTGGTTCGAAGTCGAGCTATGCAGACTATTGGAGGCAGAATTGAAGCAAGGGAAAGAAGAGGTGGCATTTCTGCATAGCAAAACGGAGTGGATGAATCTGGGAGAGTGCATTGAAAAAATAGGCTGTGAAATTGGGGAGATTTTGCTCAATGAGCTCGTATTGGACGCATTGGCAATATAGAGATGCTTCGGAGCAAGGTAGATAATTAGTAAATGCTTCTAGTAGCCACTGCTTTGGTATGGGATGGATGATCAAGTATAGCTGCTAAGCGTCCTTTTTATATAGCCTGTAAGTGCCAAATATAACCAGGACCATTTAGCAAGTATTTTTCGAACTTCGGCGAAAAGTACCTAATAGTGTTTGACAACTAATATCCCAATCTAAATGATTTGTGATATGCAGTCATAAATCACAATTACTACTTTAGATTTGATACACCGCTTCAAATAAAATGAAATCTTCATTGCAATATAAGAACGTTATATAATGCAATGTATTGATTCATGAACTTGTGCTTTTCCAATATTTTGATTCATGAAACTTTTGCTATTTTCAATGTTTTGATTCATCTACTTTTTCTTTTCCGCATTGCTCATTAAATATCGGCAAATACGGAAAGAATTCAAAATTAATTTTCCAAATCTTTGATCAGTATGTATCATGAATTACAAAACTTTTTTTCTTCAAAAACTGCATATGATAAAATTACTAGTATTCTTAATTTGCCACGCTATTCTCTACGAATACAGATCCTATAATCCTTGAAATCTGTATATAGAGATTCATTTGATAAATTGGCTCCTACTGCCTTCACCTAGTCTTCTTCACTATAAAAACTGAAGAATCAGTCAAAGTTTTTGTTCAAAGCTGAAACAAGTAACGTCACCACATTTGAATACTGTAGAGAAGTGAGACGTGCAATGAGGAAGGCTGCCCTTGCACTCGTTTTTCTCTGTGCTGCAATCTCAACTTCCCAAGTGTTGGCCGATTTGGCACGTGACAATGAAGCACGTGGTGATGAAGAGTTGAGAAAGCCAACACTCAAGTCGGCTAGGTTTATCCCGCGTACCGAACCCGGCGTTCCACCACACCCTAAGCAAGATGTCATCAAGCCGGATCATGATGTGCCATCTGGCCCAAATCCAGGAGGCCCACCACACTCTACCCGAGACGTACTTGAGCCAAGTCATGGTGTGCCCTCCGGACTAAACCCGGGTGGCCCACCGCACTTGAGCCACATTGCCTTAAAGCCGACACATAATGTGCCGTCTGGACCGAATCCGGGTGGCCCACCACACTCAGCTCAGATTGTGTTCAAGACGACTCATAATGTGCCTTCTGGACCGAATCCTGGTGGCCCACCACACTCGGCCCACAATGTATTCGAGCCAAATCACAATGTGCCTTCTAGACCGAACCCAGGTGGCCCACCCCACTCAGACCACACCGTTTTCAAGACGACTCATAACGTGCCTTCCGGACCAAACCCAGGTGGCCCACCTCACTCGGGCCACATTGTGTTCAAGCCGACTCACAATGTGCCGTCTGGACCGAATCCTGGTGGCCCACCACACTCGACCCACAATGTATTCAAGCCAAATCACAATGTGCCGTCTGGACCGAATCCTGGTGGCCCACCTCACACAAGCCACATAATATTCAGGCCGACTCACAATGTGCCTTCTGGACCAAATCCTGGTGGCCCACCACACTCGGTCCTCAATGTATTCAAGCCAAATCACAATGTGCCGTCTGGACCGAATCCTGGTGGCCCACCTCACTCAAGCCACATAATATTCAGGCCGAGTCACAATGTGCCTTCTGGACCGAATCCTGGTGGCCCACCACACTCGGCCCACAATGTATTCAAGCCAAATCACAATGTGCCGTCCGGACCGAATCCAGGTGGCCCACCACACTCGGCTCATATTGAGTTCAAGCCTACTCACAATGTGCCGTCTGGACCGAATCCAGGTGGCCCACCCCACTCAGACCACTCCATTTTCAAGCCGACTCATAACGTGCCTTCCGGACCAAACCCGGGTGGCCCACCACACTCGAGCCACATTGTTTTCATGCCGACTCACAATGTGCCGTCTGGACCAAATCCCGGTGGCCCACCACACTCGACCCACAATGTGTTCAAGCCAAATCACAATGTGCCATCTGGACCGAACCCTGGTGGCCCACCCCACTCGGACCACATTGTGTTTAAGCCAACTCACAATGTGCCGTCCGGACCGAACCCAGGTGGCCCACCCCACTCACACCACATTGTTTTCAAGTCGACTCACAATGTACCGTCTGGACCAAACCCAGATGGCCCACCACACTCGGATCAAACTGTATTGTAGGCTCGTAATGTGCCGTCCAGGTCAAACCCGCTCCACAATAGCTAAATCAAACCGTAAAATTCATTATGGGGACCATTAGTCGTCGTTTACTTTGGGTTTAAAGATCCAGAAATTTGTCGTTCTTCCTTTTTTAAAGTGAATCGCAATAAATGTGCTACCGATGAGTTTTTTTGGATCATATGATATAGAGAACGAGAATATATGATCACGTATACTAGTTCATATGATCATGTATGATAGAACGAGAATACATATAAAAAAAATGCATTCATATATTATTCATGCGTTATGACTTATGACTAATGAGAACGAGAATATATACAAATTATACAATGTTAGCTATAAAACAGTTTTATTATTATATTTTGTGTCCTGTCCATATTTTTATTAGGAGTATATGCTTATAACATCCATTATAAATTAGTGAATAATGCTCAAAAAAATTGGAGTTTGATTATTGAGCAAAAAAATATTTGCCAATGTTTGACGCGAATACAAATTAGAATAGTTAAAACGATTTTGTTGGCCTTTGAACCATAGGATAAAAATCCAATTTTAGATAGGATTTTTCTAAGCAGAACCGTTTTAGAAATATATCTTGAATTTTATATTTAAAATGTTTCTATTATTTTATAGGGAAATTCCTTTTGGTGTCCCTAAGTTGGATGATTTAAATAAATAACAAAAAAAAAGAGGCTAATTAGGTGGATATTGAGGAGGGTGTGAAAATTATGTAAATAGCAAAATTCCCCATCACCCACCCCCCACCCCACTCCTACCGAGTTGACTCGGTCGTTGACCGGGTTGACTCGCCCGTTGACCGGCGTTGACCGACCGTTGACCGGCATTGACCGGTATTGACCATCATCACAATCATCACTATCATCATTTTCAAAACCGTCATCACAATTTTTTCATCGTAATCACAATTTATTTCATTGTCATCACAATTTTTTGATGACAAAAAGTGTAATAAAAGGTAAAAAAGTGTCATCAAAATGTCTTGATGATATTTTTTGATAACAAAAAGTATCATTAAAGACATTCAACCTCATAAAAAAACCGTCATCCCCCGTCATCACAATTTTTTTCACCATCATCACAATTTTTTGATGACAAAAAGTGTAATAAAAGATAAAAAGAGTAATCAAAATGTCTTAATGACACTTTTTAATGACAAAAAATATCATCAAAGGCATTCAACCACATAAAAACAACCATCACAATTTATTTCACCGTTATCACAATTTATTTCACCGTCATCAAATTTTTTTTATCACCAAAAGTGTAATAAAAGGCAAAAAGTGTCATCAAAATGTCTTGATGACAACTTTTTGATGACAAAAAGTATCATCAAAGGCATTCAACCATATAAAAACAACCATCATCACACGGTTCGAACCGTCATCAACTGTCATCACTTGTCATCATTACTTGATGACGATTTAATTGTCATCAACTATCATCACTACTTGATGTCGGTTCGATTAATTTGTCATCAAAAGGGCCTTGATGACAAACAAGTGTCATCAAACTATCATCACTTAAGCGTCATCAAATATGCGTCATCACTATCATCACTGTCATCACTACTTGAGGACGGTTTGATTGTCATCAACTATGATCATAAGTGTCATCTCTACTTGATGATGGTTCAATTCTCATCAATTATAATCACTATTTGATGACGGTTCGATTAATTTGTCATCAAAAGGGCCTTGATGACGATGATCTTGAAGACAAACAACCGTCACAAAGTGTCATCACTCAAAGTTTGATGACAATCGCTACTTGATGAAGGTTCATCGCTATTTGATGACGGTTCGATTGTCATCAATCGTCATCGCTACTTGATGACGATTCAATTGTCGTCAACTGTCATCACTACTTGATGACGGTTTTATTAATCCGTTTGTCATCAAAAGGGCCTTATGAAAAACAAGTGTCATCAAACAACCTTGATGACATTGATTTATTTGTCATAAAAAAGGCCTTGATGACAAACACCTGTCATCAAGTGTCATAAAAAAATTGTCATCAAGTATCATCACATGTTTTTAAACGAGCTTGATGACATTCAACCGCGTAAAAAAACTATCATAAACACATAAAAATAAAATTGTCATAAAAAAATTATTAATAAGTGTAAATGTAATAACTGTGGTTTTTAAGGATATTTTTCAAATTTTCTCGGATATCCTTTTAACCTCTTTGTCCGTTTTAATGCTTAATCCAATATTTTTGTTGGATATCTTAAAATCATAAAGAAATGATTTTATGGATCGATGTGAATTCTGGGATTTTTCAATGGAAAAAGAATATTTTTTGGATAAGCCATCCTTTTAATTATGTACAGTAAAGGTTTTAAAATACGAAATGGAAGCCTTAAAAATTAAAGGTAGCGTGATAAAATCATGGAAAATTGATTTTATTGGTCTACATAATTTATGGGACGTTTTTCGTTTAGTAAGTTTTTCCACCCGAGGTACATAATTTTACCGCTTTAACGCGAATTCCGTTCCGAGACGGATTTTGTTTTAAAACCCATCACTTCTTTGCCTTAATAATTAAGGAAGGAACCAGAGAGAAAGTTTCAGTAAGGGGCTCGAACAAGTGGAAAAGAGAGAAGGGAGAGTTGAGAGAGATTAGGACGGAACGAAGGTCTGAGGAGGAAGAAATCTACATCGTCGGTTGCCTTCCTCTTCTCCTCCGCCTTTTCTGCCCCGTCCACCTCCTCCTCCTCATCTTCTTCCCCTCTTCTTTTTAATTTTTGGGCTCGTTGCTTGCTGCAACTAGAACGAGCGAGAGAATCAGGAGGAGCGACGTACTCGGGAGCAACTAGAACCAGAGGCTGTTTTCACCCCCTTCGAGTTGGAATTTGGACTCAGAGTAAATATAAATTGTAGCTCTTCGAGTTAGCTTTCCAGTGATAGCAAATTCAGCTTCATCTGAGCACTGTAGCTCCCAAACCATGCATTGCAAGATAAAGGTGTCAAAACAAGACCTTCAATGCATAGCCCGAGTTTAAGCGTTCTTTTCACACAAGCTCTTGGGTCTTGGTTCTTCCAATCTTCACTTGTATCACTCTAAGCTTCCTCAAACTTCACCATAGTCCTCTAAGATCCATCCTGTCCATGCTTGTTTACCTAAAGATCTGTAAAACCGAACAAAACAAGCGCAAAACCCGAATTTCCTAGAAAACCTAAAAACTAAAAAACTAAGCTAAACTAAGCTAAAACCATGCAATATAAACATAAATATGCATCCTAATCACTACCTAAATGCAAGCTATCAGTATCCCAATATTGGAGTCATGACTCATGTCTCGATCCACGTTAGAGGAGGACAATGGTGCACTCTAGCTAAGTGCAAAAGGAACTGATGTGGGTCAAGTGGTCATGGATGAAATAGGCCCTCTCACCCTGACGACATCAGTTACAAGGATTTTATCGGCAGCAGTTTGGGTCGATTAAAAGTTATTAAAATGAATGTGTAATGCTAAAATCACAAAGTGAAGAGAGTGCGATAGGCACGTTTATGTAACTGAATGGTTAGTTCTTTTGATAACCATTCTTGCTCCTAATTAAGGATGATTCTTAATCAAACTTTGATTAAGTTAAGCTGATTAGTCGTTGAAGACGACGGTGAATGTTGTGTGGCTACTATAAGTTTTCATTAATCGTTTATGCTTCTTAAAGGAACCACAAGCTGTGGTGTTCTCCCTCTTGATTATGAAAGTCTCCTTCTTATTTTCTATAAGAATGCTAACTGTTGGATCATAATCCAAGTCTAATCGGATTTTGATGCCAATATGTTTAGTTACAACCATAAGAACCAATTTAGTTTCTCCACTTGCTTAGTCTTTCATTAGACTAACCCGTCCATCTTCTTTTCTTTTGTATGGTCGGCTGGTGTCCACTGTTGGTATACAACATATCAGGCTCTTCTTGTAAGTTGATTCAAGTGGTGGATCCAGAGGTTTGAAGCTCTAGAAGTTGAAGAAAGGTTTCCAATGGCTATACTCGAGTGAAGTTCTTGGTTAAGTTGCTGCAAAGCGAAGTGGTAAAGAAGTTAAGAACTTACGGAAAACTTTTTAAAGACTTTGTTCAAATAGAAGGTTGTTCTATTTATTTATTCTTTTTAAGTTAAGGTTTGTATAAGACCTTTTTCTTGCTTTTCCGCTGTAATATTTAACTTAATTTTGTTAGGTTTTAAATGGTTTCTTTTACCTTGTTCTAGTATGTTCTGTCAGGTTAAAGCCTTGGGTAATTCTGATTTAGTCCTAATCAGGGTTACTGGCGGTAATACCTCCAAGGTAAGTAAGGGGGTGTTACAATAAAATTCCACTTTGATACAGTCAACTAGTAAATTAGGGAGGGGGTTTACAAGGAATTTGACCCAAAAATTGCTAGTGTTACTTTCATATATTTTAGGCAATTGGGCAAAATTCTTAGTTCTAGGCCAAGCGGTTTCAAAGCACAATTCACACACAAAAAAGGCTATATATACTAAAGGTAGAATTCAAGCTTCCTTTTTCAATCTACAAAATGTAGAATTCAAAGCTGATTATGTAACGGGCATTCAGAGCCAATATACAAATTGTTATCATTAGACTTGTCAATAGGGTCAATGGGGAAAATTCAGCAAGTTCAATCATGCAAGAGATCCGTTTACAACTTGAGCAACAAGAGTTCAATCATGCAAGCGAGCGCAGAAAACGGAAGAGGAAAAAAAAGGTCTTAGATACTTAACAAAAACCTAATTATTGAGGGCTTACCACCAAACGCCTAATTAGGATAAATTTTTTTGCTTTTCAACCAAATTTGTTCCTCTAAGTTTTTTCCTTTTCCTTTTGGTGCCCAAGAAAAAAAACTTATTCCTCTTGGTACCCCTGAGGTTTTGGCTTTTCCCGTTAACGCCTCTCTTCGGTTCAAATTAGCCAATTCAAGCTTACCATTATGTTCACCACCCTTAATTAGTATGATTTGACATTAAAACATCAAAATTTATAACCAAACTACATCAATTTGAATTTTTAAACAATTTTGTAAACAACCCCTTAAAATAGAAAATTGTTTAAAAATTCAAATTAATGTAGTTTCTTTATAAATTTAAGTGTTTTAAGAGTTGAATCCTACTAATTTAAGGGTGATGAACATAATGGTAAGGTTGAAATTAGATAATTTGAACTGGAGAGGGGCGTCAACGGGAAAAGCCAAAACTTCAGGGGTACCAAGAGGAATAAGTTTTTTCTTGGACACCAAAAGGAAAAGGCAAAACCTTAAGGGGCACCAAAAGAAAATTTCCTATTTTTTAAAAGGGTTTAGACTTTCCTATGTAGGATTTTAGTTTCTATATTAGGATTCTTATCATGTGTCTTTTGGGTATAGGATTGAAAAACCGTAGTTAAAAACGGAATGAACTATGCCTCTATTAAACAAATTGGTTTCCATATTAGTACAATAGTAGATGACTAACTACTAATTTTGTATAAGTGTTCCCTTCAGGTGTCCCAAACCAAGTTATTTCTAAAAAAACTTTGGGGAATAGATTTGTCAATAGGGTCGGTTCAGTCAATTACATTTTTTTTGTCAGAAAAATTTAGGGTGAGAGGATGGTGCCCCAGTCCAAGGACAGGGAAGACCCAAGGGCTCAGAGAGCTCTTACAAAGGGATTTACATTTGCCTCACCTCAAGGGGTTCAGTCAATTATGTTACATGTCAAGTTGGATCATGTTATATCATTGTACATTTGTACACGTTCCTTTTGACCAACGGGTCAATAGAACCATATTTTGACTTGTTTTTGTTCGGTTTCAATATAGTTTAAAATTATTAACATAATAACATATTTACTCTATATGCAAAATAAATAAAATATTTTAAAAAGTAAAATAGTATTGAATAGTATTTATTTAATTATAATTGAGAATGAAACACCAAAATCATGATTTAAATATAAATTAACTTTAAATACATTAAAATTTATGAAAAAAAATTATACAATTATAGTGTATGGTTAATTTTTCAATGCATCCAAACATATTTAAAGTATTCATATCTTACTCATTAGATATTTTTATTAAAATACACATCTACAAGTTGACTGAGTCGGGTTCCGGATTCGATCGAATTCGGATCATACATTCTCATGTAGAATCGGGTTTTTGTAGTTGATGGAGTGATGTTGATGGAGTGATGTTGAAAATAGATACTTATTTTTGAAATAAACTAGTATGTGTTCGGTAATAGTTGGTACTAATTGAATTATCTCGGTGAAATATTTGGGAAAAAGAGTCGCAATGGCAAATAAAAATGTATTCAATTTAAAATACAAAATGCTAATTTTTCGTTAGCATGTATTTAAAAAAAATAAAGTGGGGGAAAGGAGGAAAAGAGGCAAAAATGCTAGAGGTGGAATTTGAACCATTAACCTATTGCATTTTCTACACTCTCTACACTCAGGCCCGACCCAGAGGGCGGGGCAGGGCCCAGGGCCCATAATATTTAGGGGCCCAAATTTTTTAAAATGTAATATATATAAAAGAGTGTTTAAAACATCATAAATTACAAGTTGGTCTAGTGGAATAGTGTTCTTATCTTTTATTAAAGAGGTCTTGGGTTCAAATCCCACCACTTTAACTATACTATTAATTTTTAAATGTGGGCCCTATTATATATCTTTTATTTAATTTATCTTTCTTTAATATTAATCAATTAGTGTAGTCATGTATTACCATTTATTGTAAATGATTCTTATTTATATAATTGTCTATATTGGTTACTTTTTATTAGATTTAAAATATACGACATATGCATTTAAAAAATCTTATTTCTTTGATTCATACATTGTTATATGATGATAGCACGGTAGCACCCAATTTTACGTATGTAATTATGTTAAATTTAGCAAATTATTTTATAAATTCTTTGTATCTTAATATTATAACAAGAACAAATTTATACGAAAGTATTATAAAAATTTACGAAAAATGTCTAAAAATTATATAAAAAGGTCCCTTTTATTGTAATTCGCCCCGGGCATCTAAAATGTATGGACCGACCCTGTCTACACTCCTCTCCTACTACCATGATAGAACGCTTTTCTTGTTACATAAACAAACTAATTTTATTATATTCTTTCCCATCGAAAAAGTTTGCAAGAAGCACCAAATGATGTCATCCTTCATATATCATGTGAGGTCATGGAGTCACATCACCTCCATCTTCACCAATCTCTCTTCTTCTTCTCCTACAAGGCACCTCCACATGCAACCAATCTTTCTCCTTTCTCCACTCTTACAAGGCACCAAGTAATGATGGTGGCAAGGTGGATGCTCCCATCATCCACTAGAGATGGATAAAAGTGCGGGCCGAAATGGCCATGCCCGGCCAGCCGGGCTAAACCTGCCCGGACCATGGGCTGGTCTCGGGTTTGGGGGAAGGGCCCGACCTTGCCCAATTTTTTAGTTGAAAAACAAATTTAAAAAACCTGGCACGGGCCTTGCCGTCCCGGCCCGGTTGTGGCTTGGCCCGTCCCGTGTCCATCTCTATCATCCACTATATAAAGGGGTGCGGGCAAGAGCTAGATGCAAACCACTCTCCTCTTCTCTTCTCTTCACTCTTGTTCTTGCAAGCTCCAAAGAAATCTCATAAGTTTAATTCCCCACCTCACTAGAAATCCTCCCATATTTCTGTTTCTTTGGCCTCCCCTCTTTCGGCTATCCTCTCCACCCCCGACCATCGACTGCCACCGTACGCCACCGTTCATCGCTAGTTGTGCCACCGCCGGTCGATCACCAAGGAAGGAGTGTAATGATCATTTCCACTAGTAAATAAATCTTTAATAGATTTCTTAAAAATAATTGTTGGTATATAAGAGTATCTTTTTAAGGAGAATAAATATTTAAAGGCTATTACTAAGTTCATAAGAAAATAATATATGTTGCATGCTCACTTAGAGAATTTTTAATTTTCATAAAAATTATAATTGAATCTCTTAAGGAATTTCTAATATTATTCTTGTAGCATGCAAACTAAATTATTAAAAATGAATATTTCTAGAATAAATCTCATTCATATAAAAGGAATTATATGAATTAAATATAAGAAATGAAATAAAGGATTAATATATTTCATTTCATAAACCAAACTCGGTTATTACAAAAATTCTAGGGAACATTATCCATTCGTGACTTCGAATCGTTCTCAAGACAAAACCGAGGATAAGACAAGTGAATATTCTCCCTTGTAACCTTTTTAATATTTCGATTCTGTTAAGGATATTCGTTTATGTTGGGAACTACTTGTTTGTTAAATAAATGAACTTAGGTTTATTTATTTACTTAGAGATAACGACATATTGTTATTATGATTCATACTACACTAGTACTGAACTTTAGGACCGATGATTTGCGGCCTTGCTTGTTTCAATCTCTTTTCGAGATTTGTTATGAATTAGCATAGGCAATATTGTCCACCGGCTAGATGCCTATAGGATGAAAGAGACCTACATACTCGGGATGAAAGATGCCCGGTATCCTCAGGACGGAAGAGGCTTGAACACCCAGGATGAAAGAGACTTGTATACTCGGATGAAAGAGGCCTGGAATTCCTTCGTTTCCTTTATGTAGATCGGCCTTCGTAGCCACCCCATCTAGAAATTGTCAGCTAAATGCAACGTTTTATGACTTAATAAAGATAAGTGCTTAGTGCACAATAATAATTGAACCAGGATGGATTTAGTACAACTTGAAAAGTCCATTCTTGCTCCCGGCTTTTTACGATAGTCTTTCCAATCTAAATGCTTACTCGGGCTTGTCTAGGTGGGCTTGGTACTTAAGTGCCTTCGGGAAACCTCCCCGATCTAGAGCTTCGAATATGATGAGGTTGGTTTTGAGGTCCGACAAAGACAATGGGGGCTTTTCAAAACTTTTGATGAAGTAAAAGTTCCTAGCCATATTATGATATTCACCTCTCCCGCGGACCTGCCGCCACCCCCCCGTCGCCCGCCACACCCTTATCACATGCTACCCCCATGGCGCCGCCCATTGGGATGGTAGCGGGCGCCGCGACCACCCCCGCGGCGCCCGCTGCCATCCCAATGGCGCCCGCCGCCACCCCAAATCTCGGTCATCCTATGACAACCCGGTCTCGACCGACATCCATAAACCTCGTCGCCTATTTGACATTTTGACCTTAACGCTCAAACCACCCCCTCCAACAACCTGATGCCTATACCAATCTCACATGAAACCGCCCTCTTAGACCCGAATTGGACCAACGCCATGCAAGACAAATATCGAGCTCTTATGAGAAATGGAACCTGGGTGTTAGTTCCACGTCCCCTAAAGGCTAATGCGGTACGATGTATGTGGTTGTTTTGGCACAAGTTCCGATTAGATGATACTCTTGAGCGCTATAAGGCCCGACTTGTGGCTAATGGTCGTTCCTAGGAGGTCGGGATTGATTGTGATGAGACTTTCAACCTGGTTGTCAAACCGGCCACAATTAGGACTGTCCTTCACATGGCTGTCTCTCAGACCTGGCCCATTCATTAGTTGGACGTTAAAAATGCCTTCTTACATGACCAGTTATAGGAGACTATATACATGTTTCAACCCCCGGGATCCGTTGATTCTGCTAAGCCCAATCATGTCCGCCTTCTAACTAATTTCTTATCCAAATTTAATTTTAAGTTTACATAATTAGACGATGTAAGGAGCTTGATTCCTAGGTAGCCTCTCTTTGATTTTATGAAATCTGAAGAGCCCTGCCCATATTTTCGACGAATAAAAACAAATTAAAAACAGAAGCACAGAAAGATCAGCTCATCAGCACAAGATCAACCCATAACTACGGGCTAAAAACACAATTTAAGCCCGTAATTGCTTAAATTTGCTTATGTTTGGCATTTTTGGCAAACTACATTTTGCTGAATATACTCGTATAAACAAGCGAACTTTCAGATACTACCAAAATGGTAGCCAAAGCTATTGTTTTTGATCAAAATGAGTAAGGATCCATCTCAAGCCGGAATCTCCCCTTCTTCCAGTTCATCATCATTAGCTACAGCGTCAACTCCTGCTCCAAGACCCATCTCAAAATCAAAATAGTCGTCCGGATTATAATCTTCCAGCAGAAACGGGCTTGAATCTATCAAATCTTGATCCAACTCAAACTGATCATCCGACAGTTCCAAAACCTGAGGTTTGTTGTCTTGGGCAGTAGCATTTCCTGCTGTTTTCTGATTACTATTCTGCTCCTGTGAACCCAGTTTCACCTCCTTTACAAGATCAAGAATTTGGGGGGCAGGGAAGATTCCGTCTCCTTCTTCTTGAATCTCTTCTTCCCTGAAATGAACGCCGTCCACTTGGCTCGGGTGATTATCTGGATCATGTGGCTTTGGCTCATTTTTAACTGGAATAGGTCTAAGGTCCCTAACAACTTCAAAATCACAACTGTCAGATGGGAGGAAGACATGTATAACGGGATACTCTAGTATCAGCAAGTTGGATAAGAGGTGGGAGAATGGAGAATTTATGTCTAGTTCACGAAAAGCTGATCTATTCCCCTGCAAAAGAAAGGCAAAAGATAAGCAGCTTAATACATATTTTAAGGACAACTTGATGACACAACAGAACTTAAGAAGATACTAGGAACAGTTAAGCAACTTTCGGAAACTGAATCCAAGTTTTTTGACTCAAGAGAATGGATGATTATACCTTTGCTGGGTATTTGCAGATGAAAAACTTGAGGTTCTCCAGCTGCTCATCACAGAATTTCCGCAGCTTATGATTCCAAGGGCTTGGCTGAAGATGTTTTTCTATTACGGAGCGCAATATCATGTTCTCATGAACCCTGCAGACACAACAGTTTAATTCATCTTCAATAACTTTACAGATAGCTAGTGTTACAATTACAAAGCAGTGATGCACAACTAATTGCATAACTATGTATGATTAATTTGTAAATTATGAAATATGTGTCTACACAAATTTTGAAACTAAACCATTATGGTAATTTTCAGGGAAAATATTGATGAAGTCAGCTCACCCATGTTCAAGTAAAACAGCATCTGTAGAATGAAAACTCCACTCAATTGTCCAAGATATGCTTTTATTCCTGAGAAAAAAAGAGGCAGTCTAAATTACATTTCTACGGATATACACGAAAACAAAAAATACAATACAATAAAGGAAATACTCAATTGCTTGCTGACTAACTAGATAGTTTTCAAGACTAATTCAATCCATCTAACATTACTCATTCCTTATTTCCTCAAACTCATAACATAAAGCTAGTTAGCAGAAGAGCTATTATAAGGCAAGACAGCTGACCTCTAAAGAGAGAACTATAGATGATAATAGTTTGTATATATTCAAAATTCATATGCAGAACAACTTATACAAGTGCTATGTACCAGTCCTATAGCTAAAATGTCATAGTATAACAAACTACTCATATAGGATCTCAGAAAACCCATCTCACAATGCACATTGCCTACATACTTAAATCAGTTATCTCTTACATTGTGTGACATTATGCTATAACAAATATAAACAGAAGAAAAATAGGCATCACTTTGGTAAAAAAAAATGCACCCAATAAAAATTCAAGGACCAACTTTTGCAAGCAAACAACATAATGATGAATATTGGAAGAATGTTAGAAGATTCAATAGATGATTCTCTACTAGTGAGAGTAAGACACTGAATGTTTTTTAGCCATGACATCAGGGGTATGACCACTTCACTGAAAATCATAAGAATGCCATAAGCAGGTTACAAATCAAGAAATGCAGTATTACCAAAAGGAAATGCAAAAGTCGGAATTCACACAAGTTCTTAGTAGCAATAACCTAGCTTTTGCCATTAGAATATCAAACATTGGCAAGTAAAGAATGTAGATTCTACATGATTCAAAATAGCCCAAATCACAATTAGAACTTACTCAGAGGAATATGAAACCTCATACCCAACAGCATAACAAACAACACAGAATTTATTTAATTTTAAAACAACAAAAAAAAATGAAGCATCCAATATCTTACCTATAATTATGATTGAGTCTGGATTTATTTCTCTCCCTTCTCAACATTCCAGTAGGGAGAAACCATAGCTGAGTCTTCCTCTTCGCCGCTGCATTCTGAAGGCCCTTGAGATGAGCAGGCAACTTAACCTTCGGATACACACGGAGCTTAACACGCGTTCTCTGAGCGGCTTCAGCTACCCTTTTCACATCCTCAAGCAAATTGAAATCTGATTGAAGTAAAACAATGAGAAACACTTCACTTCCAAATACTGCTTATTAATCATTATAAAAGCCAAAACCAAGATACCCAAAAATCTGAAATTCACAACAACTCTGCTATCTTCAACCTGGGTTCCCTAATTTATTAAAAACTTCTAAGTTTGATTGGATCAATTTTATTTTCTCTTTCCAAAAATCCACCAAATTGAACTGTTGAAAAGGGTAGAGAAAGGACCTGAAAGGAGGAGACTATCATCGAATTGAGACAAAGGCACGTAATGGGTCTGATCCCTCTTGCCAGAACAAGAAGTTCGTTTCTTGTGGGATTTGACACAGGCGAGGCTACAGCTTCGTAAAGAGCAACCAGGGCATTTGTACTTCGAAGAATTAGCTTTGCACTCTTCGCATACTGCTTGCTTTGTGGAAGCTGCTGTTCCTTCTTCCGCCATACTAAAGCCGGTTGTAACACACGGAGAAGAGGGCTTTTTTTAAAACGCTAGTTTTGTTTATCACCTTCCACACTCTTCAAACAAACAAAAAACCCAAATTTCACAAATTTAGTGATACGAATTCGAACACCGGGACATATTAGGGAGCGGAGCACCGTAGTAAATCGCTGTTTCGAAAAGAAAAACGAACTTACCATTAAAATCGATCAGTGAAGGCGAGGGCACGATGAGCAGAACTGAGGCCCTGATATAATGAGAGCGGCGTCAGTTGCATTGAGTTGGGCTGGGTAGCAAAAATAAGGGTTTGAAAGAATCAGGACAGGCTGGACAGAACACTTTTTCAAGAGAGAGAACTAAAAACAATTTTCAGCCGTTTTATATGAGTGTAAATTTTTTTGTAATTGATTGTACATAATTCTATTATAAATTGTGTATAATGTGTATAATGTGTAATTGATTGTACATGACTTTTGTTTTAGGATAAATAAGGAGCCAATAGGAAAAGAAAGCTGATGAACGCGACAATACGTCTCACATCGAAAGATTTAAAAGTATCACAACCACCTCCTTGATCAATCATTGTATGCCACAACCTGAACCAATCAAAGCCCCCTCCCCATTTCAACCAATCAAATAGGGACAAATCGCTCATCCCACATTGGAACCATATAGAAATTACTCTCCTCAAAAGTCTATAAATAGGTGAAGATGGCGAAAGTTGCAAAGGTTAGAAATCAATCAGACTAATTTCAGGAATCGATCATCCCACATTTTGACGACTTTGTAACTTCAGAAATCAATCAGACTAATTTCACACATTCATAATCCCGCAAAAAAAAACTTTTTTTCTTCCCACTTAAACTCAATCCATCAATCAAACAAGATCCATCAATCAAACAAGAGAGTTAAGGAGAGATGTTTGAACTTGTTTTAAAAATTATTTTTTACCTTAGCCGAAAAAAAAGCAAACGTAATAAAATCTCTTTTATTTGTATAGTATCATTCAAACAGTGGAACTAATACTATTAACCATGAAAATCCCTTGTATTCTATATAGCATCATCCAAACTGTGTATCCAAATAGTGGATCAAATCCATGAAAACAATATGAAAAACAATAGACTTCTGCTATTTATCATCCAAATATAGTATTTGAAAAGTTGCGAGTATCATCAAGGGAAGAACTATAGAAGAGGGTTTTTACAATCAGCAACAATCACTTGTTACCTGTGCATCAAGGGAAGTGTAGAAGAGGGGTTATTACAATCAGCAACAATCACTTGTTACCTATTTCACCATCAGATGAAGAGGTGATAGTAATTCCAAACATTTCTTCATTGTCCCGATCCAAGATAGGCCCAATTATGATCTTCTTATTGCCTCTGATGCAGATCTCCCTCCTCCTGAAGAGGAGCAGAATTGTCATTTGACCCAATAGACTTTGGGTCAAAGTATGAAGCAGGCTGAGCACAAAATACAATAGGATAACCCCAAACCTCACACGAAGACCGAACCTTGGATCCCCACGAACTCCATACCATAAAATCCCCATTTTTACATCTCTTATCTACCTCCCAACCAATATCGACATTCCAATTTACATGATTAAAGTGTGCAAATGAGGATAACTTGCCATCACTATTAACATTGACCTTAAAAGCCTTGTCGTTGCCAAAACTATGGGAAACTCCAACAGAGTAACTGAATTCTCCACTGTACAAATTTCTGCTGCTAATATCTCCAAAAACGATAGTCTATTTCACCAGGCCTAAATAACGACAAAAAGAAGCCCTTATAAACCATGTGTCACCATCCATACTAGAACACCACATTCAGTTTCAAGATGTTAGAAAAGCAAACATACAAAGCAAGTTTCAAGATGACAGAAAAGCAAAACATAAGAGAATTTACAATCACACTGAAGCACACCAGGCTAGATTGCGACGACCAGCATGAACACCAATAGCAACAACAGTGCCACCTTCACCCCCTAACTCCATGAGATCTCTCAACAATACCGACCAACTTGCAGATGTTTCCAACACATTTGAAGGTACACATCTCTCGTACATACTCCATCTGTCACATACAAATGGACAAAACTACATCAATACAACTTCAACTCCAACTTATTTTGACATTAAATTTTTTTAAATATGTTATACCATTCGAGAGTCCTTCTCCAAAAATTTTCTCATCAAAAGTGAAGACACCAGCTGCAAACATGGTAGAGTGTTGCACCATTGATTCACATAATAACAAAAAGAGTAAGGAAATCATACATTTTGAGAAAACTAAGCCAATCAGAATAAAACTAGATCTCTCACCAACATGCAAATTGCTTCACACAACAATTGGAATAGCAATAAGCACAAATACATAAAGGCATAATCACTACTACAATTCAAGCCAATGACAGCGGGTTGTGGTGGCAGTTGGGCAATTGTAGCGATTTTGGTAGCGGTCAAGAATATAGTGGCGGTTTATGGTGGCGGTTCGAGTTATAAGTGTAACATCCCCGACAAAAAAAAACATACGTCATTCTGCATTCATATAAGGTTAAGAGCATACGCATAGCATATTGGCATGATATATAGTGAGTTTTTAAAACTAATATTTATTTTCTAATTGAGTTTATTATAGTTTAAAAAAAAAATTAACTAAAAGTTAATTAATAATTATTTCAGGGTAAAGTTTATATAGTAAAGAAGATTTGAGGGTGGAAAATATAATTTTACTAAAATATATGCCGACTTTGATCAATATTTATATATGAGAGATCTTCAAATTTTGTGTCTTTCAAGCTACTTAAATAAGATAAAAAAAAGAGAGTTTGCAGGGAGAATTCGAAAAGAGAGGAGAGAAGAATTTGAATGTTTTGTTGTTTGTTTGTTGGATCTGGTACAAGATCTCTTCTATCGGGTTTTAATATCGAAGTAAAGCTTGATTTGGTAAGTTTTTAATTAGTTAATGGTTTATCTGGATTTTATTGATTTTTCCAGATCTAGATCTACAGTTGCTTTTGTTTGAGAAATCAGTTGATCTATAGTTTTCAAAGGGTGTTTTCGATATCGGATTTATATTCGCTAGAAGATTTCAGAGTGATTTTAGGGTTTCTCTTTGTAATGATATTAGGGAGCCCTTTGATCAAGTTTTTCAGAAAGGTTTGAACTAGAAAAATGTTCTTCTATATATATAGTTTATTGTTGTCAAGTTTTAAAGGATTTGGAAAGATGTACAAGAAGTTGTAATGCATTCTGGCATTTCATTGCATTTGGGGTTAGAGTTTGTAAGATTTAATTGCCTAATTTGCATTGGGTTACATATAGGAGCCCAAGTAATAGACCGTGGTCAGAGTCAAGGGGGAGAAATATAGTATCTGCCTTAAATAGGTGAGTATAGACTAGAGATTCAACCCTATATGCTATATGGATATATGTGCTATATGAGCTATATGGATTTATATGCTATATGTGCTATATGGATACGTGTACTATATGAGTTATTTGGACATATGTGTTATATGTGATAGCTCTGAAATTTTCAGAGTTGTTTGCACCGAAAGTATGTTAACAGATGACACATGATATATGATTACAGAATGCACTTGATTGCATAGCATATTGCAACGAGATTAAAAGGACCTGTGACTGTCTTGCCCTGAATTGTAATTTAGGAAATCTACGGATTTCTGTGTGAAAGCGACCTACGGGTCATACAGGATCTTCAAATCATACAGGACCTACGGGTCAATATTCAGGAGATCTTCGGATTTCTTTGTTAAAGGGACCATAAGAGTCCATATACAGTAAACCCGGGGCAGATTCAGGCTTGAACAGTTCACAGAATAATGAATCGGATACATCTGCATTTGCATATGCATAGTAAATTCTTAGATGACATATATACAATATGTATATATATGTACATGGACTAAATGTCTTGACTCTGTGTGAAATAATTGATGATGATTTATATTCACTGGGTATGCGACTCACGTAAATCGCAAAACAATTTTTCAAATTCAGCTAGTTCTTACTGATGTGTGTCTCTGTTAGAGGTCACATTCATACAGGTCGGCCGGCTGAAACTCAATGCAACCTTCTCCTCCTCATTTTGCATAATAGACATATGGGTTGTAGACTTGTAATAGAAGTTACAGTAATAAATGTTTTATTATAAAAGTAAAGACATAGAGATGTGTGTGTGCAACCTTATATGGTTGTTACTTTCTGAGATGTGCTGATGTGAAAATAATTGCTTTATGTGAATTATCTCTTTATATAAGAAATAAGTTTTACAAAGTCGTCATAGGGTATAAGGGTGTAACACTAAGGGCGGTTTAAGTAGCGGTTTTTTAATACTTGGCTATTGGAGCGGTCATTTGGCTCTATTGGGGCAGTTTTGAGGCGAGTTTTTTTATTTATTATTCCAACCCGCTAATATTATCACTAGGCGCGAGGAGCAAAATATTGGGCACATTTTATTCTTTTTGAGGAAGTTAGACCTAGGTCTGGTTTGCAACCCGGCGGTTCCGGTTCCCCATAAATATGGAACCAGAACCGGAACCGGGCATGGCCCGGTTCCTCGGTTCCGGTCCCTGGTTTCGGTTTTCGCCGGTTCTGGCGCCGGTTTCAGTTCCGGTTCAGAACCGACAATTTTATAATTAAAAAAAATTAAAAAAAAAATCCGGTTTAAATGATCCCAAGTAACCCTCGATGGCGACGTGGAGATCGGATCAAGGCGATTAAGGAAATTGTTCTTCAAAACAAAAAAAAAGTTGGATAATTAAAGGGCTTGGGCTTAAAAATAAGTTGCCTACGTATCCTCTCGCGGTTATAGAAGAATCAAAGCCCACGTAGTTCTCTTACCTTTCGATATGAAACCCCGCTTTGCTTACCATCTACGTCGATCCATCAGAACTAGCGGAAGCTGTAATACGCGGGATTGAGTTTTATTTACTGATGATTATATTTTGGGCATTTTAATTCTCTTCCAACCCTATTTTTTAATTTGGGCTGGATGTTGACAAGGGCCAAGCCCAATTTCCGTTCCATTTTGTTCTATCCCTAATTTGGGAGACAACTTTTCTCACCTCCTTCTCCTGGAGGAACGACGACACACGGAGCTCCCTCGTCACCTTCTTTTGGAGCCGCCTCACCGATTTCTCTGGGTTTTTTTCCATCTCGATTCCTCCCTCGCTAACTGGTTTCCAGCCTCCAACAATCACCTCACCCATACTCACCTCACTTCTCATTCTCGACCTCTTTTCTGCCTCTTGACGAGCGCTCCAGTCCGGTGACAACCTTCACCGGGGACCTCCGAGAAGCCGGTTGTTGTCACGGGTCTCCTCTTCCGTTGATAGTCGTCGTCGCGAGCCTCGAAGAAGGCGTCGTCGTTAGTAGTTCTCCTTTGTTCGAGTTTACCGTCTCACAATCAACGTCGTCTTTCACCGTCCTGCGTTACCATTCTGTAATCAGTTGAGGCAAGAGGTTGTACTTCTTGACTAATCCCGTTTCGTTCATATCCAGTTACATGTTTTTCTGTTTATGTAAAGACTCGATCGATATGGTTTAGTTAGGGTCGATAGTGGTCCTTATAGTTAAGTATAGTCAAATTCTGGTGGGTAGATGTTGTTCGATCAATTCAGGGTTCGAGTTAGGGTAATAGTGTTGTTCACAGCAAGAAATTTTAGTGGGTATGATTCCTTGTAATTAGGGAGTTAATTAGGGTTCGGATGTTGATCAATTTCATTCAATTAGGGTCATTCTCGGTTTACAGTAGAAGATATGGTTGAAAGCTGATGTTTAGTTTAACATGGTTTATTGATGCAATACTTGTTCAAAAGATTCAATCGGTATATTTATTTATCACTCTTAACAATCTTGTTCGTTGTTGCCTTTGGCACCTAGTTGAGTTGAACTTAACTAATTAAGAATTCCTTAATTTTGAATGGCTATTGAGACTTGCACCTTAATTATCATGGGTGCCTGACCCAATTTTAAAATTAAAGCTGGGAAGTTCGGTATATATTATGTTCACTGACCCTTCTAATAATATGTTGCTTACTAGAATTTTTGAATCGGTCTATTTATGTGGGTTGTGGCTAGAATGGTAGTTTAATATATCACTTGTCCAATTCTTCAAATCGGTCATTAACCTACCCATCTTACTTAACTAGTAATCTAGGTTGGAAATGAACGGTTGACAAGAGTGGGTTGGCTCGGAAATCGTAAGAATTAATCTAAAAGCGAAACCCATCAAGAAACTTCAATTAGAATGAACTTTTAGTTTTTAGGGCGTTAAGCTTGTGTTTCGCTTCTCTTCGAATGTTATAGTTTTGATTATTGAATTGTTAGGATTCGATAGCGTTCGTGTGTGACTTGTTCGAGGTTCCTTTCTTGCGCTATGTGTTTGTGTCTCGCCTTCGAGGTAAGTCGCTTGCCGACTTACTTAGTTTCCGACTCGTTATGCGTTGAATAAGTAGATTGAATATGTAGCCCTTATTTTAGAATCATTCCATATTACGTGCTTATATATATACAATTGAAACTATTGAAAATCGCTTTTAAACATTTTCGTTATGCGTGCACTGGGATCCACAGGTATGGTCATGGGTGTGGGTACGCTGAGGAGGAAGAGGCCCCCGGGCATGATCATGCGGCAGGAAGGAACCCCCTTCTAAAAATTGAATAAAATAAATTGATTTGGAAAACGCTCTAGTAGAGGTTTAGCCGGGGAAAGAAGGGTGAATGGGGGAATGGACACGTGTATAGGACGCGCCCTGACCGTGCGCCATAGATGAGAGGCTGGAGGGTGCCATATGTATTTGAAGAGAATGTTTGATTGCTATTGTATATGAAGGATTTTGTTTGAATGGTCTTAAATGCTTGCGTGATGCGTGCTTTGGTGAAACACTTATAATCGCTACTATTATACTTTGACGTGGTTATGAATGTTTCCATGTTTGACTACACTGTGTTGGCTACTATTGTTTTTCTATTGTGAACATGATTGTGTATACCTTTAATATTTGTACATATATGCAATTTGATTTTACTAAAAATGTTTTTTTACATATTTGATTTGCTTGTTTGACCCATACCGGGATCGTAGGCTAATGTGTTCAATTTGTGGCGTTTTAGGTAAGGATACCGGCATGGGAATTATGCCAGGAAGTTGTATCCCGGATGGTGGAGCTCGGTCTTGACGTGTCGAGTCGTAGATGATTGGCTTCAGTATTTTAGTCTTTTGGTTACTTAGACTATGAAATAATGCTTTGATAATGATTCTGTTTGGGAGTTTGTGTTGAGTGTTTGCCTTTTTGACTAGCTTTGGCATCTTTTGTCATGTTTGATAGAATTATGGCTTTTGCATGCATGAGTTTTATGAAATGAGTTTTAAACTTCTAGATTGGATGATTTTGTGAATTTACTCGCAGTGCTTTTGTTGCAAGGTCCAAAATAGTCGTTTGTTGTCAGTTTGTTCTAGTAGACCCATTGTGAGGTCTACAACCATCTGAGGCCCCAGGTATCCGCTAACGGGGTGTTACAGATTGGTATCAGAGCCAGGTTGGCAACAAGGGCACTAGGTCCTAACAAAAGATCTGTGAGGTCCAATTTATAGTTATGAAAAATTTAAAACCTTTTTACTTAGGCATGCTGCATTTTGGGTAGGGGAACACGTCGAGACCGCTACATCATTTGGGAAGAACCTTTGTAAGCATTCTGTTTTTTAATTACAGCTATTACTTGTAAAATCTAAGTGACTTATTACATTAGGTATCACTTAGTAATGGCAAGAGGTAGAGGTAGAGGAAGACCTAGAGGTAGAGGAAGAGGAGTTACCGTTGAGCCTCATGTTAATCCCTTGGCTGAGGGAACTGCAGAGAGTCTGGGACTAGTTAGAAATGCTAATCAGGGACGAGGTGATGATCGATCTGATGTCGCGCTGAGTAATGCTAGATTTGGAGGCCCAGATCCTGTAGGGCCTAGGGCTAAAGCTAATGTCAATTTTCAAGAGCTGCCAGTTGCTCCAGCTACAGAAGCACCTCCCACTGGTCCACCTGGGCTACAAACTTTAGTCCAAGAACAAGTTCTGTCCTTCTTGCAAGTTCTTTTTGTGGGTGGTCAAGCACCAAACCCCGTCGCTGCCGCTTCCCATCTGTCTGGTTCAAGGGTACCAAACCCCCAAGGGTCTGATGTGAGAGCGTCCCATTCTAGGATGTCAGTTCTACCAGCACCCCCAACTAGGGTGCCAAATATTCAGAGATCGCCCCAACCCGTTCAGGAAGTATCTGAAGAGTCAGTTCGAGTTGAAAGAGGTCGTCAAGACTCCGGACCTAACAAGTGGCTGCATGAGTTCAGTTACATGAAACTTCCGTTTTTCAATGGAGCTCATGGGAAAGACGTGGAGTTGTGGTTGAGGCAAATCACTTCTGCTCTCAACACGATCAAGGCACCAGAGGATTGAAAGGTGTCGCTAGCTCAGAGCTTGCTTCGAGATAATGTTTTTGATTGGTGGTCTCTGCAGATTCTGGACCACGAAGTGAACTTTAAAGAATTTTCTAAGATGTTGACAGATGCGTTCTGCCCTGCTGCTCTAAGGGATGCTCGAGCTCAAGAGTTTGCTGATGCAAAGCCCGAGAACATTTCAGTGGAAGAAGCTGCCCTGAAGTTTCAGAGAGATTTAACTTATGTGACTAACACTGTGACCACAGAGAAGCAACGCATTCATGCTTTTGTTAAGAGGATGCGAACAGAGATTAGACAATATGTAGCTAGGTTCGAATGCTCTACCCTGAGAGATTACCAGAATAAGGCAATGGCTTATGAGATGGCACACCCAGCTTACAAGCGATCTGATGCCACCCAAGGTAGTAGCAAGAGGCAAAAGACTACAATAGGATTCAAGGGTGATGGGAGGCCGAGTTCCATGCCTCAGGGAGGTAACAACTCGGGCATGAGGCAGAACCAACAAGGCCCATCTCAACGGTCGAGTGGTGCAATGGGAAACATACAGTGCTTCAACTGTGGAAGCCATAATCATTTGAGGAGTGCTTGTCCCCGACCACCGATAACTTGCTTTACTTGTGGAGAAAAGGGTCACCGTGCTGACTTCTGTTGCAACAAAGGGGTTGCTCCATCTCAGGGTTCCTCACCTGCTTCTAGGACAACTGGAGAAAATCGATCACAACCTACCCCTCAGACTTATATTATGCCAGGTCAAGGTCGGGGTAGAGGCCGTGGTAGCACAGTTGGGGGTATCACCCACCTCGTGTGTTCGAGATGAGAAGAGCTGAAGATCCAAATGCTCCGACAGCTACAGGTACGATTTGGATTCGATCTGAGCCTGTTAAGATTCTTTTTGATATTGGTGCTACTCATTCTTTTATTGCAACTGCATGCGTAGATAGATTGCATTTGACATGTTCTGTGGGTACTCCTTTTGTTGTGGGTTTGCCAGATGGTAGTAAGATAAGTGGGGACAAAGAGATCCTTCAATGTTCAATTCGCATTGGGGATACGGATTGGCTTACATATTTCATTGTCATGGCCTTGCCAAATGATGATGTCATTCTAGGTATTGATTGGATGACTAGATACAAAGCTGTTCTAGATATTCATAGTCGTACAGTGACAATAACTGCTAATGATGGAACTCAACATGTGTTTTGGGGGCATGACCCTAAAAAGTCGGGAACTATGATTAGTGCTATGAAAGCTGCAAAGTTGTTGAATGAGGGTTGCGTAGGATATTGGTGCTATGCCCTTCAAGAAACCAAGGATAATCCGAGAATTGAGAACATTCTTGTAGTGTGAGAATTCAAAGATGTTTTTCCTGATGAGTTGCCAGGGCTTCTGCCTCACAAAGAGGTGGATTTCAGCATTGAGTTAGAGCCGGGGACAAGACTTGTTTCGCGGGCTTCTTATCGTATGGCACCCGTAGAGATGCAAGAGTTGAAAAAGCAACTAGAAGAGTTGGTAGAGAAAGGCTTCATTCGTCCTAGTGCATCGCCTTGGGGTGCTCCGGTACTTTTTGTAAGAAAGAAGGATGGATCAATGAGGTTGTGCATTGATTACAGAGAACTCAACCGAATCACTATCAAGAAAAAGTATCCACTTCCACGTATCGATGATTTGCTGGACCAATTGCAAGGAGCAGTGGTGTTCTCCAAAATTGACTTGCGGTCTGGATATCATCAATTGAGGATTCGAGATGAAGACATTCCCAAGACGACATTTCGGACACGATATGGACACTACGAGTTTGTAGTGATGCCGTTCGGTTTGACGAATGCTCCAGCAGTGTTCATGGAGTTAATGAACAAGATCTTTATTGAATACTTGGATCAGTTTGTGGTAGTGTTCATCGATGACATCTTGGTTTACTCTCGGAGCTAAGATGAGCATGCTAATCATCTAAGGGTTGTGTTGGGAGTTTTAAGACAACACCGTTTATTTGCCAAGCTTTCAAAGTGCGAGTTCTGGTTGCCTGAGGTCACATTTCTAGGGCATGTGATCTCTGCAGATGGAGTGAAAGTTGATCCAATAAAGATTGAAACCGTAGCCTCTTGGCAACCTCCCAAGAATGTAAAGGAAGTATGCAGTTTCTTGGGTTTGGCAGGATATTACAGAAGGTTCGTTGAGGGTTTCTCATAGATAGCTCAACCGTTGACCAACTTACTTCGTAAAACTACCAAGTTCATATGGACAGAGGCTTGCTAGAGAAGCTTTGAAGAGTTGAAAAGGAGGCTAACTTCTGCGCCCATTTTAGTACTTCCTCAAGGCTCAGAAGGGTATGTGGTCTATAGTGATGCGTCGAAACTTAGCTTAGGTTGTGTGTTAACGCAGAAGGATCGGGTGATTGCTTATGCTTCTAGACAGCTTAAGACTCATGAGCTAAATTACCCTACAGACGACCTAGAGTTAGCGGCTGTGATCCACGCCTTGAAGATTTGGCAACATTATTTGTATGGGACGACTTGCCAAATTTTGACAGATCACAAGAGCCTCAAGTACATTTTCACTCAGCGAGAACTCAATATGAGGCAACGCAGATGACTTGAATTGATTAAGGATTATGATCTAGAGATCCTTTATCACCCAGTCAAGGCAACTGTCGTCGTTGACGCACTCAGTAGGAAATCATCACAGGAGCAGATGTTGTCTCACTTGACCGCTCAACCCGCTTTGCAAAGGGATTTGATAAGAAACGGGATTGAGGTATGGATTCAGAGATATCAAGGCCAGTTGTGCTCCTTGGACTGTCAACCTAGTTTGATAGAAGAGATCCGTCAAAAGCAAGGGGCTTGCTCGATGATTCAAGACTTGTGTCAAAAGGTGCGTCAAGGGGAAGCACCCGGTTTTGAAATTCGAGATGGAATTTTGAGGTTGAATGGGAGAGTATGCCTACCCCGTGATCAAGAGCTGAGACAGAAAATCCTTCAAGAGGCCCATGCTACGCTCTATTCAATACATCCAGGAGCAAGTAAGATGTACAAGGACCTTAAGCAACATTACTGGTGGGATGGCCTGAAACCTGATGTGGCCAAGTTTGTAGCACGATGCCAGAATTGTCAACAAGTTAAGATAGAACACCAGAGACCGGGAGGAATGTTCCAACCCCTCTCCATTCTAGAATGGAAGTGGGAAGACATATCTATGAATTTCGTCACAGGTTTGCACAACGGTCGGGGACATGATGCCATCTGGGTAGTAGTGGACAGATTGACGAAGACGGCACGTTTCCTACCGATTAGGGAGACATGGCCGGTTCCTAAACTAGTGGATGTGTTTGTAAAGCAAATAGTGAGACTACATGGAGTACCAAAAACAATTGTATCCGACCGAGATGGTCGCTTTACATCAAAATTCTGGCATCAGGTGCACCAAGCGTTGGGTACAAGACTGCATTTTACGACAGCTTACCACCCGCAAGCAGATGGACAGTTAGAGAGGAGGATTCAGACGCTTGAAGATATGCTAAGAGCTTGTGTCCTCGACTGGGGTGGTGGTTGGTCAGAGAATTTAGAGTTGGTGGAATTCGCATACAATAACAGTTGGCACGCCTCGATTCAAATGGCTCCTTATGAGGCATTGTATGGTCGAAAGTGTCGAACGCCGCTTTGTTGGAATGACCCCTCTGACCGAGCGGGTGAGATACCCCAAGTGATCCAAGAGACAGTTGATAAAGTTGCTTTGATAAGAGAACGCATGTTAGCTGCTCAGAGTCGTCAGAAATCCTATGTTGACAAATGAAGGCGACCTTTAGAATTTGATGTTGGTTCACATGTGTGGTTGAGAGTGTCGCCTACTCGAGGGGTGCGGAGATTCGGGATTAAAGGGAAGTTGAGTCCTCGCTACGTTGGACGTTTTGAGATCTTAGAAAGGGTCGGAGAGTTGGCCTATCGCTTGGCGCTTCCTCCATCCTTGGAGGGAGTTCATCCCGTGTTTCATGTGTCTCAGGTAAGGCAATACATATCCGATCCCAACCACAAGCTCAGTTATGAAGAGTTGAGAATCGAGCCAGACCATACCTTTGTTGAAAATCCGATAGCTATCTTGGATTGTCGAATGAAGAAACTACGAAACAAAGAGATTCCTTAAGTCCTAGTGCAATGGTCTAGGCGTGGAGTTGAGGAGGCTACTTGGGAGACCGAGGCAAGTATACAAGAGAGTTATCCCGAGTTATACTCTAAGTTGATAGAGTCCATGGGGAATGGTTAGTACTTGAGTTTTTATTGCACCATATCTAGTACCTTAAATTGCATGATTGTTAATTCGCTTGGTTGATTGTTGCTTACTTGATTGGATTGTTTGGGTGATCGTTTGCTTTTACTTGACTGCTTGGTTGCTTATGTGAGTTCAATGATTCTTTGACATGTTAGAGTAGATACTATGTTGACTTTATGTTCTGAAAGCACTCGGTTCGATTGATGAATACTTTACTTTCGTTCTTGTGGTCGTTGAGAAATGGTTCGAGGACGAACCTACGTTAAGGGATGGGGATTTGTGAGACGATAACCAATCTCCCGTTCTTATTCATATATTAACTTATCTCTACTTAAGTTTCAAGGACGAAACTTTCTTTAAGTGGGGGTGTATGTAATACCCGGGATTGAGTTTTATTTACTGATGATTATATTTTGGGCCAATTAATTCTCTTCCAATCCTATTTTTTAATTTGGGCTGGATGTTGACAAGGGCCAAGCCCAAATTCCGTTCCATTTTTTCTATCCCTAATTTGGGAGACAACTTTTCTCGCCTCCTTCTCTTGGAGGAACGACGACACACGAAGCTACCTCGTCACCTTCTTTTGGAGCCGCCTCACCGATTTCTCTGTTTTTTTCCATCCCGATTCCTCCCTCGCTAACTGGTTTCCAGCCTCCAACAATCACCTCACCCATACTCACCTCACTTCTCATTCTCGACCTCTTTTCCGCCTCCTGACGAGCGCTCCAGTCCGGTAACAACCTTCACCGTGGACCTTCGAGAAGCCGGTTGCTGTCGCGGGTCTCCTCTTCCGTTGATAGTCGTCGTCGCGAGCCTCGAAGAAGGCTTCGTCGTTAGCAGTTCTCCTTTGTTCGAGTTTTCCGTCTCACAATCAACGTCGTCTTTCACCGTCCCGCGTTACCATTCTGTAATCAGTTGAGGCAGGAGGTTGTACTTATTGACTAATCCCGTTTTGTTCATATCCAGTTACATGTTTTTCTGTTTATGTAAAGACTCGATCGATATTGTTTAGTTAGGGTCGATAGTGGTCCTTATAGTTAAGTATAGTCAAAGTCTAGTGGGTAGATGTTGTTCGATCAATTCAGGGTTCAAATTAGGGTAATAGTGTTGTTCACAACAAGAAATTTGAGTGGGTATGATTCCTTGTAATTAGGGAACTAATTAGGGTTCGGATGTTGATCAATTTCATTCAATTAGGGTCATTCTCGGTTTACAGTAGAAGAAATGGTTGAAAGCTGATGTTTAGTTTAACATGGTTTATTGATGCAATACTTGTTCAAAAGATTCAATCGGTATATTTATATATCACTCTTAACAATCTTGTTCGTTGTTGCCTTTGGCACCTAGTTGAGTTGAATTTAACTAATTAAGGAGTCCTTAATTTTGAATGGCTGTTGAGACTTGCACCTTAATTATCATGAGTGCCTGACCCAATTTTAAAGTTAAAGCTGGGAAGTTCGGTATATATTATGTTCACTGACCCTTCTAATAATATGTTGCTTACTAGAATTTTTGAATTGGTCTATTTATGTGGGTTGTGGCTAGAATGGTAGTTTAATATATCATTTGTCCAATTCTTCAAATCGGTCATTAACCTACCCATCTTACTTAACTAGTAATCTAGGTTGGAAATGAACGGTTGACAAGAGTGGGTTGGCTCGGAAATCGTAAGAATTAATCTAAAAGCGAAACCCATCAAGAAACTTCAATTAGAATGAAATTTTAGTTTTTAGGGCGTTAAGCTTGTGTTTCGCTTCTCTTCGAATGTTATAGTTTTGGCTATTGAATTGTTAGGATTCGATAGCGTTCGTGTGTGACTTATTCGAGGTTCGTTTCTTGCGCTACGTGTTTGTGTCTCGCCTTCGAGGTAAGTCGCTTGCTGATATCTTGCATTTAGGTAGTGTTTAGGATGCATATTTATTTTTATTTTGCATAAGTTTTAGTTAGTTTTAGTTTAGTTTCTAGGATCTTGTGTTTTCGGGTAGTTGCGCTTGTTTTGTTCGGTTTTGCAGATCTTTAGGTAAACAATCATGGATGGGATGGATCTTAGATGATTGTGGTGTAGTTTGATGAAGCTTAGAGTGATAAAAGTGAAGATTAGAAGAGTTAACGCCCAAGAGCTTGTGTGAAAAGAACGCTTAATCCCGGGCTATGCATTGGAGTTCTTGTTTTGACACCTCTATCTTGAAATGCTTGGTTTGGGAGCTATAGTGCTCGGATGAGGCTCAATTTGGTATCAATGGAAAGCTAATTCAAAGAGCTACAATTCATATTTTTATTCCGAGTCCGAATTCCAACTCTAAATGGGTCAACACAGCCTCTGAAGTGATGCCTGAATGCTGAACCGAGGCAATTGCGCGGGATGACTGCTAAAAGCGCGGCCGCGTAATTCAGCACCCTATCCCGAGCAATCCCAACTGAGGGGTGATTGCGCAGGATGGCACATTGCTCGGCCGCACAATTATACGATCCCGCGCAATCGGGAATTTCACGCGGACATCATTGGCCGACATTTGGGCTTGATTTTCGGGCCTAGGGTTATATCATATACGAGTATAGCTTAAAGATAGATCTTTTGAGGATTATTTGGAAGACATATATAAACCTTATGGTAGTTTATTTTAAATAACTTTTGTCATACTTTGGAAGCTAAGGTTTCTTTGATAGGTATAACGACCATCGAAAATTCCTCATCAAATTTGGCGCCGTTGCCGGGGACTCGTCGCTATTTGTGTTTTTACTTTTGTGCTATTATTGGTGTTGTGAACCTATTTTACGGTTCATAACACCCGTGCTACTAATCTATGGCTTTGTTCTATTGTAGACAGCTGCAGGATGAACACTTTCATGACTATTTTTCAAGATTTCAAGATCATGTGTTTCAACTTGGTGCTTGGAGATTACAGTATAGTGATAGAGAGGTAAACATGGGAGTTATCAATGGTATGAATTTTGAGACAAGGGGATTGGCAGATTACATGAGCAATGGGAGGCTTTTATATGTGGGACTTGAGGAATGCTGGGATTTCTTATGTTTCATGAGCCATCAAAGCTTTCTGGTTAAGTCATCTTCCCAACCACCCCAACCGGTTGATAAGTCTCTTGAGGATATAATCAGGGATATCTAAAAAGGGGCGAATGCTATAATCATGGAGCACTGTGAGTCATGTTCTTCAAGTTTTCATTCCACAATCTCATGTCCTTTTGAGTTGTGTGGAAATGGTGGTGGAATCACATTGGAGTTAAACGATCATGAGACAAACACCCAAATTCAAGTTAAGGAGCAATCTAAGACACTTGATGTGGGTTATGAGGATGAATTTGATGTCCAATATGAAGTCACACCTATAAGGCAAGTTGAGCAAATCATCACAGAGCCAAAGGAAGTTTGTGCTGGCATAGATATTCTTACAAAGCCTAGGGAGCCTGAGTCATCTTCACTCACGTGGAGTAAATTGCTTGAGGGTTTTACGGTTTTGGAAGAAGACTCTTTTGTCGACCAAGATGACTTCTTTGCTGATGAAGTAGATAGCCATGAGGGAGAAAATCAACATGATATACCGTTAAGGTTCCCGTTGTCATGGTGCACCCAATGTTAGGCCTTGACATCCCATGCTTCAGTTTCCCCACCTTCTCACATCAGGAGCTTATGGAGTTCCAAGATGAGGAGCCATGTCTACAACACAAGGTGGAAGGTGAAAAATACACGGAGTTCATCTTTGAAGAAAGTGGTAGTGATTGCAAATACTTCAAACCATATTGTAAGTATTTTCTAAAGCCACCACTTCTGCTGAATTTATTTGAACAAATGCCATATCATGCCAACTGGGCACACATGATTGATAAGTTAAAACGATCTTTGAAAGTTATATTATGCATCTTTAATTTATCATGGTGTTACTTATGTTTTTCTGAGATGTGTGCACATGGATTTGACAGGTTGCTAAGGGCATTGACAATGTCTAATCTTGTCAATTTATGCTAAGGGTCAAGCTAATGACATTAAACAAGCGCTTCTTGGGAGGCAACCCAAGGTTTAGAGTAGTTTTGTTTTTTGTTGAGAGGGTTTCTTGACAACAAATAAATTTATAATCAAGACCCCGCTGAGTATAGCGAAGTCAGGTTCGTCCACGAGAGATAGTCAGTATCAAGTTTTGTTCCTTAAAGCGCAAGCAAGAGAGAAAAACTAGGGTTTTAGCAAGAGAAAGAAGAATTCTAAGGTAAAGGTATCACCACAACAACAATCATGCAATGCTAACACTCATGAAACATAAAGATCATGTTTTAATCACATAAAGGTGTCAACTTTCGTCAACCTAAGCAAGTAAATCAATCAACTTTCGCTAAATCAACAAACTTACTATCTAATCTCTTCTACTTCAATTAGGATTGATTCGCTTTCGCTTCAAAACCCTAAATTGACTTTTCTGATTCAAAGTTTCCGCTTACGCTTCAACTATGAATGAGAAATTCCTATCCACTTTCTTTTCAAGGAGTTAAGAACAAGAGAGAAGATTCATGCAATAAAAACAATCAAAACATGATCATAAACAAGCATGCACAACCATTGTTGGGTTTAACCCCAACCTTAGAGAGAAAGACTACTCACAAAGCATAATTGAAAACATCTAAATTAAATAAAATAAAAAGCTTACAACTTTAATCCAAACAAACTTAGTTCTTCTCCACAAACCCTACTTGTCTCTTCCCTCTCGCCCCTCTCTTCTCTCCTCCTCCCTTACTTGCCCTCCAAGGCAATTGATTGTGTGTAGAATAACAAAGGGTAGACAAGAGTATTTATAGAGAAACTATTCTATCTTAAATCTATCTTTAAGGAAATAAATCTATCTTAAATCTAATCTATAAGGAAATAATATCTTCTAATAAGATATATCCCTTCTATCTATCTAATAACATAATAAAAACTTACTAAACTAAAGATTAAAAGATAGAAGTCTTCAATTAAACACCGACTCGGACACGCTGCTGCTCTCGCTGCCTCGTTAACGACCTTGACAGGGTCGTTAACGACCCTTGAGTAAAACTTGCGTAGAAGATTCGTTACAACTCCGTTTGACTCGATTCTTTTTCCTATGTTCTTGTAACGAATTTCTCTATCTCTTTCCAAGCTCAAACTTGATCTTCAATAACTTTACTTGAGCGCTTAATCTTCATCTTCTCTTCATGCTTGAGTGCTATCTTCACCGTCTTTACTCCTTTCTTCAAAAATTGCTCTAAATAGCTTCTAAAAACCTACAAAACACCACCAAAGCTTATGTAGACTCCATATCTTAAGAAAATACGAAAACCTACACAAACGACTCAAAATAAAACACAAAACTAAAGAAAAAGACTCAAAACACACAAAAACACACCCTAAAAACATGACTAAAAAGGCGGACATCAAAATACCCCATACTTAGACTTGCTTGTACTCAAGCAATCAACAAGACAAGAACCAAAACCATCAACACATATATCAAGTCAATGCCCTTATCAAAAAGCAACATCATAAGAACAAGTATAAATAGATAGACAAGTGAATCTAACATCATCACACATATATAAGCAACCTCAAGAAAACGCAACTAAGAATCCAACCTCACAAGGGTAATGTGTTTCACTCAACTCTCAAGTGTTTGGGCTTAGAATAACAACTCTCAACTCAATCCAATATGCAAATATCAACATAGCCATTGTTACTTATATCACCAAACTCTCCACCAGAGATGTCAAAACACATAAAAATCATCAAGAGAACTTAGGCTCAATGAAAAACTTCATAGAAGCTTCCATTCGGCCGGGTTGTAATGGGGCTTGGTAATGACAATAAGGCGTGGAAATATTTTGGTCATGTGGTGCTAATAATATCCGGGAATCAAAACTCCTAAAAACTCACATCTCCAAAAACTCTCATAAAAGATTATACCAAACTCACTTTTCTTTGTGCACTTATACTTCACTCATTAACCCCTTTTATTTCAACAAATCTTGCTTACAAACACTTAGGAAATTTGGCTCATGCACATTTTTTTCATTATTACTCAACTCTTTCTTTCATTTTCTTCCTCCTTTTTATGATTTTCATTTTTTTTATGCGGGAGGTCGGTACCGAAGCTGCAGAGTCGGTAACGATGTAAATTCTGCTCATCATTTTTTTCTTCCTTTATCACTTCCTTTGTAAGTGCATTCAGGGAACCAAACTCCTTTTACATAACAAACTGCAAGACTTATCACTTACCCAACCCAAATTACCCCACACTTGAACCTAAACATCTCACTCAACAAAACCATCACCATAACCAACACTAAGTCCTAATCCCCGGATAGGGTCAAGCTTATATCAGCTAGGGAATTATTTTGTGGAGCTAAAAATAACAGGCTTCAGGCTCAACTTGGCTATCAAAAAGAGGATAATGTAAGGGTGGATATGGATTAATAGGGCTTATGAAAATAAGTTCTCCATCATATGACCTACATGCAATGAACTAATATCTCATAAAGGTCTCAAGTAATAGATAACCATGCAATGACAAGAGATAATATGCATAAGGAGAGTAAATCACACAAGAAAAGAAGAGGGATTCTTGATGTTCTCCCTATAAGGCCAAAAATAACTCACAAGGTAGATTTTTTTGGATTTCAGTCACTTCTACCTAAGATCATATGTGCTCAATTTCATCACATGCTAAATATCCACATAAAAACAATTTTTCAACACGATTTAGGCAAAGCTATCCAAACATGCTATGGAATTACATGATCGAGCAAGTTAAAGCATATCATAGGACATCTAAGTGGAATATTATCAATCCTAAAAACAAAAATATAAACATAAAACTGACACAAAACTGAGTTTTCTTTTCCCATACCCCATACTTAAACCAAACAGTGTCCTCACTGTTTAAAGCAAAGACATATAAAAAGAAAGAGGATAAGAAAAAGGATACTCATAAAATAAAACTTGAAGCTTATTTGGAACCATTGATCACGTGAGGAGTTTTGATTTTCTTTCTCGGTTTTGTAAAGGTCGGTACCGACCCTGTGAAGGTCGGTAACGAGCTTGCGTGCTTGTCCACCGATTGCCTTTGATTGTAGCACTTCTTCTTTTTGTACCTGAGTCACATTAGAAAAACTTCTATCCTACTACACTAATCAAACCTAAAAACAAGTCAAAAGAAAGCTAGCAAAAAGATCTAAGAAAGAAAGAACTAAAAGCGAAATCAAAAAGCGGCTTGCCTCCCGTAAGCGCTACTTTTATCGTCGTTAGCCCGACGAACTTACCTTAGCTTACCTAGGGCGGCTGCCATCCAGTATCGAAGGGATCATAAGAAACCCCATACTTGTCCTGAAAAACATCATAGCTTCTTTCCAAAATATTCGGCCCTCTATCATCAATAAGTATGCTCGGTAATCCTACAACAGGGTTAGTATAATCCGAAAACCAAGGAGGTTTTGACTCCTTCATAGGACTAACAGTAGGATGTAATATAGAACTAGGATAAGATAAAGGATCATGACCAGAATTGATTGGATAAGAACAAGAAAACTTACCAGGGTCATTCGGGAAGTGGCTCATTACCGAGGTGTAGGGGGTCGTTAACGACCCTGCTGGATCTGGAAGTTCCTCGATGTCATGCCTTGATCCACTTCCCACCTCGTACTTCTTCAGGAATGGGTCGTTACCGACCCAGGGTGGGTCAGTAGGCTCCTCTATAGTTGTGTCTCCATCGAATTTGCTCTTTTCTGTACTCAGAGAGGGGTCGTTACCGAGCCATGGTGGGTCGGTAGGCTCCTCAGTACTACAACTAGCCACTTCACTTATGGATGAATTGAAATGGAATTCAACCTTCTCTTCTCCAATATCAAATGTGAGAAGTCCTTTTCTGACATCTACTCGCGCCCCTGCGGTGGCTAAAAATGGTCTGCCTAGAATGATTGGCACCGCAGGGTCTTCATGCATATCTAGCACAATGAAGTCGTTTGGAACAAAGAATTTTCCAACTCGGACAGGAACATCGTCAACGACTCCAGTTGGTTTTACAGAAGATCCATCCGCCATGTGGAGTTTCATCTTGACAGGCTCTAGTGGTCCCATGTTAACCTTGGTCCAGATGGAAAGAGGAAGCAAACTAGCACTGGCTCCCAAATCACATAAAGCTTTAAATTTGTGGTCGCCTATGCCAATCGTGATGGCAAATCTCCCTGGGTCTCCAAGCTTTTCTGGTAGAGCTATTGATCTGACTTCATCCTGCAACTCTGTAATGGACCTTTTCCTGCTAAGAATATCCTTCAAAAATTTTGTGTAAGCCGGCATTTCGCTTAGGGCGTCAGCGAATGGGATGGAAATATTAATGCCCTGAAGAATCTTCACGAAACGCTTGAACCTACTCTCAGTAGAGTCCATAGATTTCTTAGTTGGAAATGGAAGAGATTTCACTATTCTCGGAACCAAGTTGGGCTCGAGAGGTGAGAGTACCGGGTCGACACTGGGGTCGTTTGGTGTCCTCGGCGGGTCGTTACCGACCCTGATGGGGTCGTTAACTACCCTGGAATAGAGAGGAAGGCTCGGTTTAGAGAACATACCTGTGGTAGGGTCGTCAGGAACCCTCGGAGCCTCGTCACCCTGGTTTGTGGGCTCGTTATTTGCCCTCGCTGGCTCGTTAACGAGCTGGGTTGTGACATCCTCTTCCTTCTCGTACTCAGCTTGGACTCTCTCCGGCAATGTCTTCCCGCTTCTGAGGTGTACCGCTGCTATTAGGCCTCTAGGGTTCTCCTCGGGGCGGCCCGGGAGTTGTCCTTGTGGTCTTTGAATCCGTGCAGCTAGGTCCCCTAGTTGAGAATCAACACTCCTCTTCCAAATATCGAACTCTCCCCATCTTTTATCTTGTCGGTTCAGTTTATCTTGAACTTTATCAACTTTGTTGTTCACTCCGTTAATGCTTTCCTTTATTTCCTGAACCAATGATGGAGTCTCCTGATAGTCCGGAGGTTGGTAAGGAGGAACCCTTTGTTCTTGTTGAGGAGGTTGGCTCCATTGGTCATATGCATAATTACCCCTGGTGGGCTGATTGTAATTCCTCCATGCATAAAAAGTGTCATCTTGGTTCCTATAGGGACCTCTCATGTAATTATCCTCTTCATATGCCTCAGCAGCTATGATTTCCCTTTCTCTCTGGATCTCCTCAATCTCTAAACAGAGTTCAACAATCTGCTCAGCTAGTTCTTCATGTGTAGCCATGACTTTGTTAGCTTGACGACCTTCAGCTGACATACACTGTAAGCAAAAACAAAAACAAAAACGAAATCAAAAAGCAAAAACGGGGTCTCGGACAGGGTCGGTAACGAACCTGGGGGGGTCGTTAACGAGCCTGGAGTGATCCCGTAAAACAAAAACTAAAAAGAAAAAAACAACTACCTGTCGACAGGGTCGTTAACGACCCTGAAGGGGTCGGTAACGAGTCGACAGTGACCTAGAAACTAAATAGAAAAAACACAGAAAACTAGGTTGCCCAGCAGGGTCGGTACCGACCCTGGGGGTCGTTACCGACTCGGCAGAGTCCCAAAAAACGTAAAAAGAACAAAACTTGGCACTATTGAAATCTCCCCGGCAACGGCGCCAATTTGTTGATAGGGTTTCTTGACAACAAATAAATTTATAATCAAGACGCCGCTGAGTATAGCAGAGTCAGGTTCGTCCACAGGAGATAGTCAGTATCAAGTTTTGTTACTTCTCACGCAAGCAATCAATTAAAGGTAGGGTTTTTATCAAGGAAGAAGAATTCTAAGGCAAAGGTATCCCCACAACAACAATTATGCATGCCAAACGCTAATGAAACACATAGATCATGCTTTTATCACATAAAGGTGTCAACTTTCGTCAACCAAAGCAAGTAAATCAATCAACTTTCGCTAAACTAATAAACTTACTATCTATCTTTTCTATTTCAACTAGGATAGATCTGCTTTCGCTTCAAAACCCTAATTTGACTATTCTGATTCAAGGTTTCGCCTTCGCTTCAACTATGAATGAGAAATTCCTTTCAACTTTCGTTTCAAGGATTAAGAGCAAGAGAATAGATTCATGCAATAAAAACAATCAAGACATGATCACAAACAAGCATGCACAACCATTGTTGGGTTCAACCCCAACCTTAGAGAGAGAGACTACTCACAATTCATAATAATTGAAAACATGTAAATTAAATTAAAAAGAAAGCTTACAACTGAATCCAAACGATAGTTCTTCCCCACAAAAACTCGTCTCTTCCCCCTCTCACACGCCTCTCTCCTCCCCTTACTTGCCCTCCAAGGCAATTGATTGTGTGTAGAATAACAAAGGGTAGACAAGAGTATTTATAGAGAAACTATTCTATCTTAAATCTATTTTTAAGGAAATAAATCTATCTTAAATCTAATCTATAAGGAAATAATATCTTCTAATAAGATATATCCCTTCTATCTATCTAATAACATAATAAAAACTTACTAAACTAAAGATTAAAAGATAAAAGATAGAAGTCTTCAATTAAACACCGACTCGGACACGCTGCTGCTCTCGCTGCCTCGTTAACGACCTTGACAGGGTCGTTAACGACCCTTGAGTAAAACTTGCGTAGAAGATTCGTTACAACTCCGTTTGACTCGATTCGTTTTCCTATGTTCTTGTAACGAATTTCTCTATCTCTTTCCAAGCTCAAACTTGATCTTCAATAACTTTACTTGAGCGCTTAATCTCCATCTTCTCTTCATGCTTGAGTGCTATCTTCACCGTCTTTACTCTCTTCAAAAATTGCTCTAAATAGCTTCTAAAAACCTACAAAACACCACCAAAGCTTATGTAGACTCCATATCTTAAGAAAATACGAAAACCTACACAAACGACTCAAAACAAAACACAAAACTAAAGAAAAAGACTCAAAACACACAAAAACACACCCTAAAAACATGACTAAAAAGGCGGACATCATTTTTCAGTTATAATCTTTTGCTTTTTAGGTAGTTTTGTGTGTGTGTTAGATATCCTAGGTCTGAAGATTGATAACCCGAAGAAGCCTTCACCACCACTGTCGGATTTTCCGCCGCATTACCCAGATAGCTAGTTTCTTTGTGAGTTTTTCTCTTTCCTTTTCTTTTTACTATATTTTGGAGACAAAGTATGTTTTAAGCATGGGGGAAGGGAATTACTTGTTTGCATTGCATATAGTTTGAATTAGTTTAGGTCATGTTTAAAATTTTTGCATGCATTGATTAAAATCTTGAAAAATGAAAAAAAAACAGAAAAATTTGAAAAATACAAAAAATATTGCATTTAGGTTCTTATTTCCCCATTGTTTGATTCCTTTTGTTTCTCTGAGTTAAGTATAAATTCTAACCCATGATTTGCATGATATACTGAAGTTGATATGATATAAGCATGATCATTGATTATTTACATTGATTATAGGTTGGAGCATGTGTTTAGCTTGAGTACTTGATTCATTCTGAAGTTCTAGACAAAAGAAAAATAGCCTTGTGAGATATTTTTGGCCTTTCATGATTATTTGTTCTCTACATTCTTGAGTGTATCACCATGATTATCTAGCTCTAGAACTTGCGTCATGACCCTTTGTCGAGGCTGCTTATATGATTGAATGCATGATATTAAGATGATTGGGGCAATGTTTCTTTATTAGCCTATTATTTCCCTTTCTACCCTACAAGATCCATGTTCTTGACACCCCTATTTCTTTTGAGCTTGAAGCCTATTTTTGTTAGCTCCACAAAATTTTCCTAGCCGAATAAGCTTGACCCATTATCCGGGATTTAGGACTTTAGGCTGTGATTGTATTATGTGTGAGTTTGGTATAAGTATGGAGGAGTTGGAAGAAAAGGTGAAAAAAAAAGGAAATACAACTCTTGTGTGAAAAGTGAAAAAAAAATGAAGATGAAAAGTTTTGCAAAGCAAAAGAAAAAAATGGAGCTTAATTGTTAGTAGTCTTCATTAGTATGAAAAAAAAAGAGTTAAAGAAGAGGCGAAGGAAGAAAGAAAAAAAAAGAAGAAACAAAGAGCTTGAAAGTGTTGATGGAGTTGGTAAAAGAAGTTGGGAAGTGAAGTAAAGAAGAAAGTGTAAATTTTGGGTTTAGATTAGTTCTTTATCCCGGATTTAGCACCACATGCCAAATATTATCCCTTCCAAATTTCTCTTTACCTTGGCCCCATTACAAGCCGGAAAAAGACCTCATGATTTTTGTTATGTATTTGATCCCCAACGGTGGAGATTTAGAACTCTGATACAAGCATATGGTAGTCTAATTTTCATGGGTGATTTTTGAGTGAAACACATACCCTTAAACACTTGAGAGTTGAGTGCAAACACAATTTACCTTGGTGAGGTCTAGAATGAATGAATGGTCTTTATTTTTTGCTTACCATAATGCATGTTAGGAAGTCTTGGTCGGGTTTTTAATTATATGTGAAATGCTTGTTTGATTTGAGATGGATGTAAGATTGCATTTCTATGGTGTGATTTGGATTTATGTCTTGCTTGAGGACAAGCAAGGGTTAAGCATGGGAGAATTTGATAGCTTTCATTTAGGTAGTGTTTAGGATTCATATTTATGTTTATTTTGCATAAGTTTTAGTTAGTTTTAGTTGGTTTTAGTTTAGTTTCTAGGATCTTGTGTTTTCGGGTAGTTGCGCTTGTTTTGTTCGGTTTTGCAGATCTTTAGGTAAACAATCATGGATGGGATGGATCTTAGATGATTGTGGTGGAGTTTGATGAAGCTTAGAGTGATACAAGTGAAGATTAGAAGAGTTAACGCCCAAGAGCTTGTGTGAAAAGAACGATTAAACCTGGGCTATGCATTGGAGTTCTTGTTTCGACACCTCTATCTTGCAATGCTTGGTTTGGGAGCTATAGTTCTCGGATGAGGCTCAATTTGGTATCAATGGAAAGATAATTCAAAGAGCTACAATTCATATTTTTATTCCGAGTCCAAATTCCAACTCTAAATGGGTCAACACAGCCTCTGAAGTGATGCCTGAATGCTGAACCGAGGCAATTGCGCGGGATGACTGCTAAAAGCGCGGCCGCGTAATTCAGCACCCTATCCCGAGCAATCCCAACTGAGGGGTGATTGCGCGGTATGGCACATTGCTCGGCCGTGCAATTATACGATCCCGCGCAATTGGGAATTTCACGCGGACATCATAGGCCGACATTTGGGCTTGATTTTCGGGCCTAGGGTTATATCATATATGAGTATAGCTTAAAGATAGATCTTTTGAGGATTATTTGGAAGGCATATATAAACCTTATGTTAGTTTATTTTAAATAACATTTGTCAAACTTTGGAAGCTAAGGTTTCTTTGATAGGTATAACGACCATCGAAAATACCTCATCACTTCCCAACTTACTTAGTTTCCGACTCGTTATGCGTTGAATAAGTAGATTGAATATGTAGCCCTTATTTTGGAATCATTCCATATTACGTGCTTATATATATACAATTGAAACTATTGAAAATCGTTTTAAACATTTTCGTTATGCATGCACTGGGATCCACCGGTATGGTCATGGGTGTGGGTACGCTGAGGAGGAAGAGGCCCCCGAGCATGATCATGCGGCAGGAAGGAACCCCCTTCTAAAAATTGAATAAAATAAATTGATTTGGCAAACGCTCTAGTAGAGGTTTAGTCGGGGAAAGAAGGGTGAATGGGGGAATGGACACGTGTATAGGACGCGCCCTGACCGTGCGCCATAGATGAGAGGCCGGAGGGTGCCATATGTATTTGAAGAGGATGTTTGATTACTATTGTATATGAAGGATTTTGTTTGAATGGTCTAAAATGCTTGTGTGTTGATCTAAGGGATTGTATGTTGTGGTTATGCGTGCTTTGGTGAAACACTTATAATCGCTACTATTATACTTTGACGTGGTTATGAATGTTTCCATGTTTGACTACACTGTGCTGGCTATTATTGTTTTTCTATTGTGAACATGATTGTGTATACCTTTAATATTTGTACTTATATGCAAATTTATTTTACTAAAAATGTTTTGTTACATATTTGATCCGTACAATCGAGGGAAGAGAGGCACCTAGCTAGGGTGCACACGTCCCTCCTTCGGGTAAGAGCAGACATAGATCATGATCCGTACAATCGAGGGAAGAGAGGGCATGGTGCCATACCACTCGACATGTTATATAGAGATGTTCGGGCCGAGCCCACACCCCTTATTAATCTAACTACGCATTTCATAACGAATCTCGAAAAGAGATTTTAAACAAGCAAATCACACAAGTCTAGCAATAATTCCTATGTTCATTTTTATTTAGCAAGCAAAGTGTTCCCAACATAGAACAAGTTAACGGAAATTGAATTATCGAAAGGTTCAAGTAGAAAGTCCACTTGCCTTGGATTTCTTTCGAAACTAATCGTAACTCGGAAATATAGCTCCTAGAGACGTCGAGCACTTCGACCTATTTGATCGAAAGGAAAAACGAACGGAAACTTATTAAAATCTTTATTTTAATATTAAAAACGCTTTTCTCTTATTTTTCTCTTCTAAGAGAAAGAACACTAAATCTAAATTATTCTAGTTAACAACTTAGATATGGAAAACAAAATAATAATCCTTATTATTATTTTCAAGACAATGCTTTTTATGATTTTAAAATATTTATTTTAAAGACACATGTACAATGTTATTTAAATATAACGGAAAATCCTTTTAAACCATATGCAATAACTAAAACCTACTTAGAATATGGTTTTCATATATGTTACTAATTTACATGTCGAACATTCTTTTATTTCCAAAAGTTTATTTGACAAGGCATAATTTGGACATGCAAGTATATTTATTTATGAATGAACTCTTTTTTTACAATTATTAACATTTTATACAAAGTATTTAGTAAAAATTATTATGATCAACATAATATTAAATATCATGAGTGATATATATTATAAAATATAATAAATTCTCTAATTGACATGCATGCATATATTACCTTGTAAAAATACTTAAATTTTCTACATGCAAGATAATATACATAAATAAATAGGGTATGATTATATAAATTCCTTTTTCTTTTATTAAAAGGAGTATATGCATATTTATTTCTTTACCTAGTGAATATAACTAGGTTGCATGCAAGAAAGGATTTTTTTACTAATATGTTCATAAAAATCCATGCACAACTATTTAATTTACTTAAGTGGATAAAATACCTTATAAGTTTATTTTAACCTCTACATGGTTCAAAATATTTTATCAAATCATTTTAACTAGAATTGACATGCAAAGAATTTTAATTCATAAATTCATCAAAACTTCTTTAACAAGACATGTAAAGATATTTTTATTTTAATTTGATCAAAACTTGTCCCTTTTAACATTTATTCGAACTAGGGAAATAAAAAGTCATATAAAAATCCACCAAGTGCTTATATGGACATGCATGAAGATTTCATGCATGCAAACTTTGATTTATACAATTTATCAAAACTTTATCTTTATAAAACCAATAATCTTTGTGTAAAAAGGGAGATAAGTCTAAGCCTTTTAATATAATTAAAAATCAGATTTTCCAAGTTAAAATCACTTTTATAAGTTTAGGATTTATTAGAATTTCCCATATAACTTGTAAAAATCATTTTCTCTTCAATCCTTTGCATGCATGTTGTAATTCATAAGAAATATGTATTAGTTTTATAAATCCCATAATCTGATTTTTAAGAGATAAAAAGGGAAGATGGGCTCATTAAAAAAAAAATACAAAACAAACTCAGCCCATATTTGTGTAAATAAAAAAGGCCCAAAGGAAAAACAATATACCCCTTCTCCTTTAGAATAACACGCAGGAGGAACCAGTAGAGAAATCAGACGGAACGACGACGCAGCGAAGGGGACGACCACCAGGCTGGGACGACGCCGGCGTCTCCTGGGCGGCGCGCGGTGGCCGGCGTGGCTGGGGGACGGTGGCTGGCAGTGGTGAGAGTGGTGGTGGTTCCCAAAACAAGTAAACCCAATTTTTTTGTGGTTTTTGAAAAAAAATCAGATTGTATTTTCAAGGTTTTTGGGTGTGTAATTGAGAGTTTTGGAGAGTGGAGGAGGCCTTCTCTGAGTTGTATGAAGCCTTTAAATAGGCAAGAAGTGGAGGATGAAGAATCATGGCAATCATGAGTATCAATCTTCTCCCATGGTGAGTGGAGAGAAAGAGATTAAAAATCCATTAAATAATATAATGGAAGAGAATATTGTCTGAGAACAAATCCTGCCAAAATCTCCCCTCTTAAACATCCGAATTTGTGCTTCAACCGGATCGAAAATCGGTTTTGGTTAAATTTCTACTGTAAAGAATGGGTTTATATACTACTGATTGTGTTATAATATCAGAAAAACAAACTAGCTTAATGGTAGAGGAGTGGGAGAGTGAGTAGGAGGTCAAGGGTTCAAATCTTACCCATGTCTCTAATTTTTATAAAAACCCTTTTGATGATATATGGGCTTTTTAAATGGGCCGGGCTAAGGCCCATGTCTTTTCTTTTCTTAAAGAAAAGAAAGGTTGGGAAATTAAGAGAAACGGAATTTCCGTTAGGATATGAATTTATTAAATTCCGTCTTCAATAAATTTATTATTCAAATATAAAAAAAAATAATAATTTTTTTTTTATGAGATTATTTACTTAATAAAATAATCAAATATTAAGAAATAAAATTTATTTTCTTAATGAAAATTGCGGATATTACAGTAAGGGTATGCAAAACATTAGCCCCCACCTTTTAGTAGCACCGGGGCACTCAAGCTCGAAGAGGAGGATGATTGTGGAGGTAATGGAGAAGAACTAACACTAGATGAATATTCGGTAATCAATTACTCAATTGATTTTCTAACTTTACTAAGTATATCCCCAACACTAGCAATATCATAATTAACATCCAACTCTAATGCATCATAATAACCATTTAAAAACATTTCTAAACCACTCATCTTTAACCTAGGATCAAATACACAAGCAACAAGATAAATATCGGGGATAACTTTATAATAGTTCAACCATTTCACCTTCATAGCATCCATAGCACCACAAAGTTCGGGGAATTTATGCCCCTCACAAAAACCGCCCACCACATTCAATGCTTCAAAACTAAATAAATGAGCACAAGGTTTATAAACATGACTAAAAGTTAATGTTGCATCATGAAATATTCTCAAAACTTCTATGATTGCATAACAATAATCCCAACATTGAGAAATAATGGCATTGTCGAAAAAATATATGGACGCAAAAGAAGTAAAAAATTCTTTGTAAGGCATGCATGCATGAAGTAGTTTAAAAGTGGAGTTCCAACGGTGGAAAACATCTTTTGGAAATGTTCGGGGTGGAACACCTTTTTGAGTACAAAACGCCATCCAATCTTGGGCGGTTCGGGGGCTAGCCCATGATGTCCGCATTTTTAGTCATGTTTTTAGGGTGTGTTTTTCTGTCTTTTGAGTCTTTTTCTTTAGTTTTGTATTTTGTTTCGAGTCGTTTGTGTAGGTTTTCGTATTTTCTTAAGATATGGAGTCTACATAAGCTTTGGTGGTGTTTTATAGGTTTTTAGAAGCTATTTGGAGCACTTTTTGAAGAAAGGAGCAAAGCCGGTGAAGATAGCACTCAAAAAGGAAGTGAAGATGAAGATTAAGTGCTCAAGAAAAGTCATTGAAGATCAAGTTTGAGCTTGAAAAGAGATAGAGAAATTCGTTACAAGAACATAGGAAAAAGAATCGAGTCAAATGGAGTTGTAATGAATCTTCTATGCAAGTTTTACCCAAAGTTGTTCGAAGTGCTGAATAGGGTCGTTAACGACCCTGTCAAGGTCGTTAACGAGGCACCGCGAGGAGCAGCGTGTCCGAGTCGGTGCTATTAATTAGGCTTCTATTTTGTTTCCTCTTTTATGTTATTAGATAGATAGAAGGGATATATTTTATTAGAAGATATTATTTCCTTATAGTTAGATTTAAGATAGATTTATTTTCTTAAAGATAGAATAGTTTTTCTATATATACACTTGTCCCCTCTTTAGTTTTCTTATGAATCAATCATCAAAGTTAGAGGAGGAGGAGGAGGAGAGAGGCGTGAGAGGGAGGTGTTTGTGGAGAAGAACTATCGTTTGGATTCAAAGTTGTAAGCTTTCCCTTTTATTTAATTTAGTTGTTTTGATTATGATTTGTGAGTAGTCTTCCTCTCTAAGGTTGGGGTTAAACCCAACAATGGTTGTGCATGCTTGTTTATGATCATGTCCTGATTATTTTTATTGCATGAATCTATTCTCTTGTTCTTAATCCTTGAAACGAAAGTTTAAGGGAATTTCTCATTCATAGTTGAAGCGAAGCAGAAACCTTGAATCAGAATAGTCAAATTAGGGTTTTGAAGCGAAAGCAGATTTATCCTAGTTGAAGTAGAAGAGATTAGATAGTAAGTTTATTGATTTAGCTAAAGTTGATTGATTTAGTTGCTTTAGTGAACGAAAGTTGACACCTTTATGTGATAAAAGCATGATCTTTATGTTTCATAGCGTTTGGCATGCATAATTGTTGTTGTGGTGACACCTTTACCTTAGAATCTCTCTCTTTCTTGTTAAAACCCCTTGCTTTGTTTGATTACTTGCGTAATAAGTTACAAAACTTGATACTGACTTTTCCCCTGCGAACGAACCTGACTCTACTATACTCAGCGGGGTCTTGATATAAATTTATTTGTTGTCAAGAAACCCTCTCAACAAATTGGCGACGTTGCTCGGGAGATTTCAATAGTGCCAAGTTTTGTTCTTATTACGTTTTTTGGGACTCCACCGAGTCGGTAACGACCCCCTAGGGTCGGTACCGACCCTGCTGGGCAACCCAGTTTTTGTGCCTTTTTTGTTTATTTTCTAGGTCATTGTCGAGTCGTTAACGACCCTATCTAGGCTCGGTAACGACCCTGTCGACAGATAGTTGTTTCTTTCTTTTAAGTTTCAGTTTTTACGGGATCACTCCAGGCTCGTGAACGACCCCCCCAGGTTCGTTATCGACCTTGTCTGAGACCCCGTTTTTGCTTTTTGATTTCGTTTTTATTTTTGTTTTTGCTTACAGTGTATGCCAGCTGAAGGTCGTCAAGCAAACAAAGCCATAGCTACACATGAAGAACTAGCTAGTCAGATTGTTGAACTCTGTTTAGAGATAGAGGAGATCCAGAGAGAAAGGGAAACCATAGGTGTTGAGGCATATGAAAAAGCTAATTACATGTGGGGTCCATATAGGAACCAAGGTGATACTTTTTTATGCATGGAGGAATTACAATCAGCCCACCTGGGGCAATTATGCATATGACCAAGGGAGCCAACTTCCTCAGCAAGAACAAAGAGTTCCACCTTACAGACCCTCGGACTATCAAGAGACGCCATCATGGGTGAATGGACTCTATGACGGGATCAATGGAGTAAACAATGAACTCAATGGAGTCCAAGCTAACCTCAATTATCAAATGAAACGGTGGGAAGAGTTTGATATTTGGAAGAAGAGCGTTGACTCCCAACTTTGTAACCTTGTTGCACGGATTTCAAGACCTCAAGGGCAACTTCCAGGCCGACCCGAAGAGAACCCTAGAGGACAAATTGAAGCCATACACCTCAAAAGTGGCAAGGAGTTGCCAGATCGAGCCAAGCCTAAAGACACTAAGCACCACAACGAAGATGATGCCCCGGTCAGGCTCGTTACCGACCCCAATAGGGTCGATAACGAGGCTCCCCAGCTTGATAATGCGCTATCCATGCCAGGTAAGTCTTCTGAACCAATCGGTACTGGCCCCACCAGAGTCGGTACCGGCCCTTCTACAACACCAATCGACCCTCTCGTCGATTCGGTAGGGCTTCGATCCGGGTCTCTCTCTATCCCGAATCCGTCAAAAACTCTTCCTTTCCCAATTAAGAAGTCTAATGATGTTACGGAAGGAAAGTTTAGACGGTTTGTTAAAATTCCTCAAGGGCTAAATATTTCAATTCCATTCACTGATGCCCTTAATGAAATGCCTGTCTACGCTAAAATTTTGAAAGAGATTTTGAGCAAGAAAAGATCTATCTCAGAGCTGCATAATGAGGTCCATTGCATAAAGCTCCCTGAAAAACTTGGTGATCCAGGTAAGTTTGCAATTTCAATTGGTATTGGGACTCACCGTTTGAAAGCTCTATGTGATCTGGGTGCCAGTGCTAGTGGATTACCATTATCTATCTAGACCAAAGTTAACATGGGACCACTAGAGCATGTCAAGATGAAACTCTACATGGCGGATGGATCTTCTGTAAAAGCAACTAGAGTCGTTGATGATGTTCCTGTCCGAGTTGGAAAATTCTTTGTCCCAAACGACTTCATTGTGCTAGATATGCATGAAGACCCTGCAGTGCCAATCATTCTAGGCAGACCATTTTTAGCCACCGCAGGAGCGCGAGTAGATGTTAGAAAAGGACTTCTCATGTTTGATATTGGAGAAGAGAAGGTTGAATTCCATTTCAATTCACCCATAAGTGAAGTGGCTAGTTGTAGTATTGAGGAGTCTACCGACCCACCATGGCTCGGTAACGACCCCTCCCTGAGTACAAAAACGGGGAAATTCAATGGAGACATGCCTATCGAGGAGACTACCGACCCTCCATGGGTCGATATCGACCCTTATTTGAAGGAAAACGAGGTAGGAGGTGGATCCAGGCACGACATCGAGCCACTCCCAGATCCAGTAGGGTTGTTAACGACCCACACAGACTCGATAACGAGCCACTTCCCGAAAGACCCTGGTAAGTTTTCTTGTTCTAATCCAATCAATTCTGGTCATGATCCTTTCTCCTATCATTGTTCTATATTAGAACCTACTGTGAGTTCTATGAAGGAGTCGAAACCTCCTTGGTTTTCGGATTATACTAACCCTGTTGTAGGATTACCGAGCATATTGATGAATGATAGAGGGCCGAATAGTTTGGAAAGAAGCTATGATGTTTTTAGGCTAAGTATGGGGTTTCTTATGATCCCTTCGATACTGGATGGCAGCCGCCCTAGGTTAGCAAGGTAAGTTCGTCGGGCTAACGACGTTAAAAAAAGCGCTTACGAGAGGCAACCCGCTTTTTGTTTTCGCTTTTTAGTTTTCAGTTTCTTAGATCTTTTTGCTAACTTTCTTTTAACTAGTTTTTTAGATTAGATTAGTATAGTAGGGATAGAAGTTTTTCTAAAGCGACTCAGGTACACGAAGAAGTGCTAAGAAGAAGAAAATCAAGAAGATTCGGTGTACAAGCACGTAGGCTCGGTAACGACCCCCCAGGGTCGGTACCGACCTCCACCGAACCGAGATAAATCAACTCCTCAGTGATCAATGGTTTCAAACAGCTTCAGTTTTATTTTGTGAGTTCCCTTTTCCTGATTCTCTTTATTTTTATGTTTTTAAACAGTGAGGACATTGTTTGGTTTAAGTATGGGGTATGGGAAAAGGTAACTCGGTTTTGTGTCAGTTTTTTGTTTTGTGTTTTTAGGATTGATAATATTCCACTTAGATGTCCTATGATATCCTTTAACTTGCTTGATCATATAATTTCATAGCATGTTTGGATAGCTTTGCCTAAATCATGTTGAAATATGTTTTTATGTGGATATTTAGCATGTGATGAAATTGAGCACATATGATCTTAGGTAGAAGTGACTGAAATCCAACAAAAGTTGCTACCTTGTGAGTTATTTTTGGCCTTATAGGGAGAGCATCAAAAATCCCTCTTCTTTTTTTTTGCGTGATTTACTCTCTATATGCATATTATCTCTTGGCATTGATATGATTATCTATTACTTGAGACCTATATGAGATATTAGTTCATTGCATGTGAAGTCAAATGATAGAGAACTTACTTTTCATAAGCCATATTAATCCCTATCCACCCTTATCATTATCCTCTTTTTGACAACCAATTTTGAGCCTAAAGCCTTTTATTTTTAACTCCACAAAATTATTCCCTAGCCGATGAAATCTTGACCCTATCCGGGGATTAGGACTTAGTATTGGTTATTGTGATGGTTTTGTTGAGTAAGATTGTTTGGTTCAAGTGTGGGGTAATATGGGTTGGGTAAAGAGAAAATCTTGCAGTTTGTTATGTAAAAGGAGTTTGGTTCCCTAAATGCACTTACAAAAGAAGTGGAAGTAAAGAAAAAGAAATGGGCAATGACATCGTTACCGACTAAACAATTTCGGTACCGACCTCCCGCAAAAAAAATTAAAAATCGGAAAGAGAGAAAAAAAAGTGTTGAAAAGTGAAAGTGTGCATGAGCCAAATTTTCCATGTTGTTTGTAAGCAAGATTAAGTTGGGATATTAAAGGGGTTGAAGGAGATGAGTGTGCATATTGTTGAGAGAGTTTGGTATATTGTTTTTATGGGAGTTTTTGGTGTTATGTGAGAGTTTTTAGGAGTCTTTGATTCCCGGATATTATAAGCACCACATAGCCAAATATTTCCACTCCTATTTGTCTTTACCAAGCCCCATTACAACCCGGCCAAATGGAAGCTTCTATGAAGTTTTTCATTGAGCCTAAGTTCTCTTGATGATTTTTATGTGTTTTGACAGTGGAGAGTTTGGTGATATAAGTAACAATGAATTTTTGATTTTTGTATATTGGGTTGAGTTGAGAGTTGTTATTAAAAGCCTAAACACATGAGAGTGGAGTGAAACACATTACCCTTGTGAGACTGGATTTTTGGTTGCTTTTGCTTGAGGTTGTTCATATATGTGTGATGACGTTAGATTCACTTGTCTATCTATTTCTACTTGTGCTTTGGTGTTGCTTTTTTGATAGGGGCATTGATGCGACCCCCGTCATGGATGCTAGACAAGAGGACGACGCATTCACACTTCGCTCGGATGGCCCCATCACTCGTGCCAGGACTCAAGCAATCCAAGATGCAACGAGGTCCCTTGTGGCGCGCCTCTCCGCAGGCCACGACGCGCCCTACACCGCGACCTCGCTCGGCACCATCACAACCATCGGCGCCGAGGAACCTCGCTCCGAGCTCTCGGATCCACCTTGCCAAGGCGCGCCAACCTCGAGCATCGGATCGTAAGCCGAGGTCGCCTCCAGCCTTCGCCAAGACCTCGGAGCCACATTTGAGGTTCTCGCATCGGACCTCGGGATCGAGTCTCAACTTGAGGTTCTCGGAAGCATTGCCGAACCTCAAGTCCTCGAGACCTCGCTAGCGCCGTCACCAGCGTCCCGCGTCGTGCCAACGCCCCGACGCGCACCGTGACTTCGCCAGCGCCGAGTCCCAGCCTTGCCAGCGTCGCGACAGCCTTGTCGTGACACTCCCGGCACGGTCACGGACGACCTATCCATTTTTAGTACTTTTATGCATACTTTCTATTATGGAACATTACTATTGTTAGTTTTACACATTTAGAAGGACATTTATGGGCCTTGCGCCGACCATTTTTGGACCGCGCCGTTGGGCCTAAGCTTGCACGCTTGCCCTAGGCGCGCCGCCACTATTTTTAGGGTTTCTTTGATTTGCTTCAGCCGCCTCTCTATATAAGGGAGCGTGGCATATGTTTTCAATTCAACACACATATTAGGGTTAATTAAAGTAGAGGTTTCTCCTTATTTTCCCTTCTTGTGTTGTGCCGCTGCCATTAACCTCTCAAAGCTCTCGAGTTCTCAATTGCTTACACTTGTTCGTGCCATTAATTCAATCAATCCAGCCTTCCGCTACGCCATATTGAGACCTAATACTCAAGTCAACGATCGATATGAAGCATCCCAAACGAGGGACGCATCAGGCATTGACTTGATATATGTGTTGATGGTTTTGGTTGATGTCTTGTTTATTGCTTGAGGACAAGCAAGTCTAAGTATGGGGTATTTTGATGTTCGCCTTTTTAGTCATGTTTTTAGGGTGTGTTTTTGTGTATTTTGAGTCTTTTTCTTTAGTTTTGTGTTTTGTTTCAAGTCGTTTGTGTAGGTTTTTGTATTTTCTTAAGATATGGAGTCTACATAAGCTTTGGTGGTGTTTTATAGGTTTTTAGAAGCTATTTGGAGCACTTTTTGAAGAAAGGAGCAAAGTCGGTGAAGATAGCACTCAAAAAGGAAGTGAAGATGAAGATTAAGTGCTCAAGAAAAGTCATTGAAGATCAAGTTTGAGCTTGGAAAGAGATAGAGAAATTCGTTACAAGAACATAGGAAAAGAATCGAGTCAAACGGAGTTGTAACGAATCTTCTATGCAAGTTTTACCCAAAGTTGTTTGAAGTGCTGAATAGGGTCGTTAACGACCCTGTCAAGGTCGTTAACGAGGCACCACGAGGAGCAGCGTGTCCGAGTCGGTGCTATTAATTAGGCTTCTATTTTGTTTCCTCTTTTATGTTATTAGATAGATAGAAGGGATATATTTTATTAGAAGATATTATTTCCTTATAGTTAGATTAAAGATAGATTTATTTCCTTAAAGATAGATTTAAGATAGAATAGTTTCTCTATAAATACACTTGTCCCCTCCTTAGTTTTCTTATGAATCAATCATCGAAGTTAGAGGAGGAGGAGGAGGAGAGAGGCGTGAGAGGGAGGTGTTTGTGGAGAAGAACTATCGTTTGGATTCAAAGTTATAAGCTTTCCCTTTTATTTAATTTAGTTGTTTTGATTATGATTTGTGAGTAGTCTTCCTCTCTAAGGTTGGGGTTAAACCCAACAATGGCTGTGCATGCTTGTTTATGATCATGTCTTGATTATTTTTATTGCATGAATCTATTCTCTTGTTCTTAATCCTTAAAAAGAAAGTTTAAGGGAATTTATCATTCATAATTGAAGCGAAAGCAGAAACCTTGAATCAGAATAGTCAAATTAGGGTTTTGAAGCGAAAGAAGATTTATCCTAGTTGAAGTAGAAGAGATTAAATAGTAAGTTTATTGATTTAGCGAAAGTTGATTGATTTACTTGCTTTAGTTAACGAAAATTGACACCTTTATGTGATAAAAGCATGATCTTTATGTTTCATAGCGTTTGGCATGCATAATTGTTGTTGTGGTGACACCTTTACCTTAGAATCTCTCTCTTTCTTGTTAAAACCCCTTGCTTTTTTTTGATTACTTGTGTAATAAGTTACAAAACTTGATACTGACTTTCTCCCTGCGGATGAACCTGACTCTGCTATACTCAGCGGGGTCTTGATATAAATTTATTTGTTGTCAAGAAACCCTCTCAACAGCCCACATACGACTAACAACATATCTAAAATGGGCGATTAAACCCGACATAAAATTTAAACCATCTTTGACACAAAGGTTTAAAATATGGCAAACACATTTTACATGAAAATACTTCGCTTATAGAATTGGTTGATAATGCGGAACCAATTCTCGGATTGAAGCGGTGTTGTTAGATGCATTGTCAAACAAGATAGAAAAAACTGGATGAAGTAGTCTATACTCTTCCAAAATAGTACGAATAATGTTACTAATTATTAAAGCGGTATGAGAAAAATCAAATACTCTATAAGACAAAACACGTTTTTGCACATTAAAATGATCATCAATAAAATGACATGTTAAGCCATGTATGAATGATTTTGCCAATGATCCTCCAAATATCACTACAAATTCAAACTTTAATATCATTTTGCGCAAAAAAATCCACCAATGCCATCTTACATGTTTTATATTCTTTCATCATATTTTTTTTACCGACTTCCTAGTAGTCGGTTTATACGCAGGTTGTACATGATTAGTCATCCAATTGTTAAATCCTAACTTTTTGGCAAAACTAAATGATAAGTGATCAACACAAATATACTTGGATAAGGCATACATGCTATCATTATGGTTATAAGTAAATAAATGAGGGTTATGATGAGGATTAAGGGAAGAAGAAGTTGCAAACCGGATAGTTGGGATTGTCCTCGCATCATGCCTATCTTGTCGGGGTGTTTATTCTTCACGTGACTGGATAAATGTTCCATAGCCCGATCCCGACAACCATGTATAAACACTAGGACAATAGTTACAATGAATTTTAAATTTCTTGGTAGATGGATTATAAACTCCCTTCCGAAAATATTTTGTAAAAATATCGGATTTAAGGGATGGAGCTTCGCTCGCCTCGGAAGGCTCGGATCCATGATCCACACCCACTCCCTCATTTTCACCGGGAGTGGACGATCCCGGTTGTACCACATTGGGATTGGGATTCAAAAAGCCTGACAAGTTAATAGGGGGTACAAATTCTACATTTGCACCACTCTATTGTGAGCCAAAAATTTGATTAATGTTAAGAAATCCTTCCATTTTCTTAAAATGTAACTAAACAAGTAAGCAAAAAGAGTAAACTATGGTAAAGAAATATGTGTAATTAAGAAGATATTGAACCTTAAAATTACAAATCAATAAGATGTAAGAGACAATTGTGCTAATTTTTTAAAAGAACAATTAGGAAAGCAATTGTAAAAACTAGTAAGGATTGAGAATTGGGAGAGCTTTGTAAACTTGAGAGATTGAGAGAGATTGGTAGTCTGGGTGGGAATGAGATCTTTTAGTCGATATTTATATGTAGATTTATCAACTAGCCGTTGGAATTATGAACTAGCTGTTGAAAACTAGACGTTAAAAACTAGCCGTTGGCATTTTAACCAAAACCGCGACTGCAGCCTAGACGGTAGCGATCGCGGTTTCCCATTCCGCGACTGCGGCCTAAGACCCGCGGTTGCGGTTTTGATTTTGGCTCAAAACTGAGCTTTTTGTTGAAAAAACTGGAGACCCGCGATCGCGGTTTCAGAATTCGTTCAAAAATATAGTCGTTAACCCGAAAACCGACGGTTTGGAACCGCCGATTCACCGGTTCCCGGGGTGCCAAACCGGAACCGAAATCGTGGGGGGAACCGGATCCTCTGGTTCATAAACCGGAACCGCTGGTTCCCGCCGATTTGCCCAAACCGTGACCCAGGTCTAGAGGAAGTACGCCCAAAACCCAGCAAATCATCAAACAAAGCATACGCCTCAAAACACAGACGCTCCTTCCTTTAGATCTGGAGATCCAGAATTTTGTGATTCACTACGGTAGAGCAGGATTACGAAGAGGGTATATAGAAATTAGGGTTAAACATCGATCAAACAGAGCAAAAGATCTAGGAGGAGAAGTATTTGCAATGGGTTAGGGATTTGGATGAGGAAGAAGTTAGGGTTGTTATTTAATTCATCTTGGAGCTGCTTGAAGTCGGTGGGCCTAATATTATCGAGGTAAGTCGACCATTCTTTTTCTTTTGATAAGGAAAGAAATTTGGGTGGTCCCTAACAGGCTAGTGACCGCCTAAGAGCATCCTGATGGATGAGGGTGTGCCAACCCGGGTCAACTGCGAGTGGAATAGAGGAAACGCGTCGGAACGAGCCAACGATGTAGTCCGCCACCGAATTGCACTCACGGTTGACGTGAGTGATACCCCAATCCTGGAAACGAGCCAACAAGTAGTGGATGTCCGAACGAAGCAACTCAATCTCCCACGGGCAGCGCCAGTCACCAAGAACGACCTTGACCAGCTGCAAATTATCGCCTTCAATCTGGATCCGGGGAATGCCACGACGAATGGCCTCGATTAGTCTCTAGCGTAAGGCGATGGTCTCGGAAGTCAGCACGGACTGATGACCAATCAATCCTCCGTCGAAATGTATGGGGGAGCCGCAGGAGTCCCTGAGAATGAACCCGTAAGAAGCCACACCATCCGCATTCACTGCACCATCAAAATTCAATTTGGTAAAATCCCTTTTGGGTTTTGTCCATTTTGTGGGCTTTCTCATAGGCCCACCTCTTGCCGTTCTAGAACGTGGGTTATCCGAGGAGAAGGCTTACGCGTTTTTCCAATTTTTAATTTGGTTGTGAATAAATTCGCAAATGTTTATGACGTTGTTCAAGTTATTGTTGTTGTTGTTGTTGTCGAAAACTCTTTTATTCCTAGAGTACCATAGGCACCACGAGGTAATCGCGAGGAGTTCCATTTCCTCTTTTGTTAATCGCATCCTTATTTCATCCAAGACAAGGTGTGGTTTTTTATCTCCAGGAGAGATTTGGTTGAGGATTCGACAAATTTTAGGATTTACAGATCTGATGGTTTCCTCGGTTAATGGGTAAGAGAGTAACACATGATTAGTGTCTTCCTCCATGCAGTTACAGGCCTCGCATCCCGGCGGAACTGGGATATGGTTAGCAACAAGTCTCATCTTAGTTGCCAAACCGTTTCTAGCTACTTTCCAAATGAAATTTTTTACTTTAGGAAGGATGTTAAGTTTGTTGATCCAAGCTACGTTTATTTTTGGTTCGCCTTTAGATTGGTGAATCCATTGCATGGCTGAGTGTGTTGAGTACCAGCCATTTTTGCTTGGTTGCCAGTATAGTCTATCCGGAATTTTGTTAATAGGGTTTATGATTTTGGATATGATTCCAAGGTCATCTGAATTAATGACCTTCCTCAATTTCTCAATGTTCCACGAATTATCCTCTCTGAGGTATTCATCCACGGTTTCATCGCAGTTAGTGGAGTTTACCACATCTGTCCTTGGGTTGAGAGGGCCTTTACCGATCCAGTCGACCATTCTTTTTAGCCTTCCTCTCAAATTGCTTTTGTTAAATTAGTCCAATTTATTGCGGAATGAATTGCTTTGTTGAACTCAACTTCGATTTGAAATTGCAACATTAACAAGTAGCAGTGGATATGTAATGCTGTCCGGTTTTGATATGTAGCTAGTTGAACCCAATTTCAAGCTATCACTTGTTTATTAAAATGGATTATCATTAATTCATTATGACCGTGACAAGAAATTTTCAAAGGTAAACACACATATACTCACACTGGCACATGGACACGCACATTCTCTAAATATACCCTCCGATGAAGGTTAACTGATGATGGACTTTGAGCAGTCAAGGTCAAGAAGGCTCATTTTTAGTTCTTCTCCATAAGGCTTTAATCTTTTTTTTTTCCAAGTCAGGTACTCCTAATGACTATACAAAATTCTCCACTAGGAATGGTTTATCATCAATCCATTATGACCGTAACAAGAAATTTTCAAAGGTAAACACACATACTTTGGGTGACATTGTTTGGTTATAGGATTCAGGGATTCCTTAGAAGATAAATCAAAAGCTAATCTAATGCAAAAAGGACGTTTCTCAATAACATACATCAACAAATGTAGATCACATCAAAGTAGGTTTCTTTCCTCATGGCACTAGTGTTATGTGATAAATCATGTATGATAATGATGTCATCTAAGAGTATAAGAAAAGATGCATGAATAAATAATGTTATTATCATGGCATCTTCCATGCACTGAGCAAATTATATATCCACAATGAGCTCTACTAGGTGCATGAATAAATGATGTATGGGATTATTTGTAGTTGTTTATTGCCATTTAATACTTTTATTCTATGTAGAAGTTCAAATTTTCTTTTGATTAAACTTTCTAATGTTTTTATGATCTAACTATCTGTTGTTAGCAGCCATCATGAGCTCAAGATAGTAGAATTAATGGGATATTGGGCAGTGTTAATGACAACAAAGAGACCTTTAATTAGACTTGTGCTCTTTTAACTTTACACATCTTGCTCTTTTTATTTAAAATTGATCAAACTATTACGATTGTCAATTAAGACAAAAGGGGACTCTGACCGAGTATCTTGGTGACATTTTCACTTCCGAAAAAATGTAGTGTCCAAATTCTGGGGGTGTTGGTTTTGAGTCTATTGGTATCGCAACATAGCTGCTTATCAACACACATACACACACACACACATATATATAGGATTGAGATCAGGTGAAGAGGGCTCTTACCGTAGATAATTAGGAGGATCCTCAGCCTTTGAATTTAAAAAAAATTAATGGATAAGATTTTTTTGAATTAAAAGAAAAACTAATAAATCTATTCATATCTTTTCTCTCTCCTATAATATCTCCCGCATCTATATATACGCTGATGCTAAACTCCCCCCTCATCTAATATGTAATGAACAATTAAGAGATTGCAAATGAACAACTAAGGTATTTATCGTGAACAAGTATTATTATATTATGGGTGAACAATAATTTACGCAAATAATTACGTCACTCTACAAGTGAACAACTACTCATTACCAATTGAACAACTACAACAATGAACAACTAATACCTAACAATGAACAATTCATCTCCCGCGTCTATATAAGCGCTAATCCTAAACTTTCTCTCTAATCTAATACATATTGAACAATTAAGAGATTGCAAATGAACAAGTAATGTATTTATCATGAACAAGTACTATTATATTGAATAATTACATCTCTCTACATCTCAACAACTACTCATTTACAATTGAACAACTACAACAATGAACAACTAATCCATAATAATGAACAATTCATATCTGATTTTCTCTCTCCTTAATATCATTCACGTCTATATAAGCGTTGAAGCTAAAATTTCTCTCTCCTCTAATATAAATTGAACAACTAAGATATTGTAAATGAACAAGTAATTAATGTAATGATCATGAACAATTACAACTACTTATTCGTAAATGAACAACCCAAAATACTAAACCCTAAACCCTAAATAGTAAACCCTAAACTCAAAATAATAAATCCTAAACCCTAAAATACTAAACCCTATACAATAAACCCTAAACCCTAAACCCTAAACCCTAACTATAAACCCTAAATACTAAACCCTAAACCCTAAATGATAAACCATAAACCCTAAATAGTAAACCCTAAACCCTAAATAGCAAACCCTAAACCCTAAGTAGTAAACCCTAAACCTAAACCTTAAACCCTACACCCTAAACCCTACCCTATGGGTAGGGTTTAGGGTTTAGGGTTAGTATCTTAGTTTTTGCTATTTAGGGTATAGGGTTTAATATTTAGGATTTAGGGTTTAGGGTTCATTATTCATATGTTAGGGTTTATGCAGGTTTATGTTTTAGGGTTTAGGGTTTCGTAGTGTGGGTTTTTAGGGTTTATTGTTTAGGGTTTAGGGTTTAGTATTTAGGATTGTAGGGTTTAGTTTAGGGGTTAGGGGTTAGGATTTATTATTTATGGTTTAGGGTTTATTATTTAGGGTTTAGGGTTTAGTTTAGGGGTTAGGGTTTATTATTTAAGATTTAGGGTTTATTATATAGGATTTAGGGTTTATTATTTAGGATTTAAAGTTTATTACTTAGGGTTTAGGGTTTAGTATTTTGGGTTTTAGGGTTTAGCGTTTAGAATATTGTTCATCATTATCTTAGACAGTACTTGTTCATGATAAATATATTACTTGTTCATTTACAATCTCTTAATTGTTCAATATGTATTAGAGGTGAGAGAAAGTTTAGTATCAACGTTTATATAGACGCGAGAGATGAATTGTTCATTGTTAGGTATTTGTTGTTCATTGTTGTTGTTGTTGAATTGTTAATGAGTAGTTGTTCACATGTAGAGAGACGTAATTATTTGCGTAAATTATTTTTCAACCATAATATAATAATAATTGTTCATGATAAATACCTTACTTGTTCATTTACAATACCTTAATTGTTCAATACGTATTAGATGAGGGAGAAGTTTAGCATCAACGTATATATAGATGCAGGAGATATTATAGGAGAGAGAAAAGATATGGATAGATTTATTAGTTTTTCTTTTAATTCAAAAAAATCTTATCCATTAATTTTTTTTAAATCCAAAGGCTGAGGATCCTCCTAATTATCTACGGTAAGAGCCCTCCTCATCTGATCTCAATCCTATATATATATATATATATATAGAATAATGCTCTAGTACAAACATCTCTTAGAGTGTAAGCGTGTGGTTAAAGGACATCCGTCGGATTGGAATAAATGAATGGATAAGATTTAAAAGAAAAGGGGTGTAAAAAGCTTATATGGGGGTGTTTTACAGGATAATTTCAATTAGGGAAAGAACCAATTATGGTTTTTATTTTCGGTTGAAATAGCCTAAAATTAAGAGCATATTAATTCTCTTTCCTTTTAATGTTTATTCTCTCTCTGAAATCAGATTTATCCTTGTTCGTTTCAATTTTAGAGGGATTAACCAATCCGACGAATCCTCTTCCCCGATGATGTTTGTCGCCCCGTCAGACTCTCGACGCCGATTGACGTTCTCAGCCTCCGGATTCAACCAATACGCCGTGTTAGGGCTGTCGTCGTTCACCGGGACAAGCACCAACCTTGCCCGCCCATGTTGAATTCTTGATTGAGGTACGCCTTTTTGTTTTAACCCCTTTTCACTTTGATCTTCAATCTAGTTTTCTATATACTTGATAGCACGTATGTAGGTGTTAGTTTTAGGGCATATTTATGTTTAAATCTTAGGAAGTTGCATGAATTTTGTTTAGTTTTTATACTTTTTTCATTTCGGTATCTACTCTTGCACTTTTGTGTTTTTAGGTCATTTTGAGGAGCAAGGATTGGTTAAGTTGAAGGATTCAAGATTGGAGATATTCAAGTGTCTTTCCCATGGATATTGAAGCCACTTTTGATGTTCCTCCTGGAATGGGACAGATATAATTTCCCTTTTCTTCTGCAGTACCTCGACGTGACATGAGCGTCAAAAGGGTTCAAGAATCTGTTTAAGGCCCAAGAGGTTGTGGAAAAGAACGATTAAATCCGGGCAATACATTGGAGTTGTTGTTTCGACACCACTTTCTTGTGACGCTTCGTTCGGGAGCTACGGTGGTCGGATGAAGCTGAATTTGGTATCATTGGAAAGCTAACTCGAAGAGCTACAATTCATATTTTTACTCCGAGTCGAAATTCCCACTCTAAGGTGGTCAAAACATCTTCCAAAAACGATAATGCAATGCTGTCAGGAGCAGGGCCGCGATTCGTCTTTACAGGTTTATTTCTACAGGTTATTTCAATTCTCTTGTGCGTAATTATTATTGGTTGTATTGATTCTTTCAGGCCTAGCTAACTTGTTGGAATTAATATTATCTATTGCTAGATTTAGGTTTTCTCGTAGCAAAGCCTGATCTTTGTAGCAACTCAATTGATTTGGGACTCGTTGGACTAAAACAATTGAGAAGAGATTTGAATGCATGTTGATTGTTTGACTCGTTAGATTTCAATTGCATGTATCATGTTTATCCTTGTTCTTAATGCTGATATCCTTATTATTTATGATCGTTTTATGAATTGTTTGGATGTTAAGTTGCATGTCTCGTTGCCATGTTATAATTCTGATCGGGATAGGAATAACTGAAAGAAATAACTTGTTTGAATCTAGGATCAATAACTTGAGGAAGAAAAGTGGATACTTGAATAGGATTGATTTTCCCTAATTGATAAAAATCCAACTTTTACATTGTTTGATTGCTTGCTTTGTTTGTTTCAATTCTTAGTTTCTAGTTTTAATTCCAAATTCCCCTCGTTATTACCTCTTTGAGTTGATAATAATAAAACTTAGGATACAAGTGTCTCTTGGGTTCGACCCCGACTTACCGACTATACTTGTTGAGTAACTAGGGATTTATTTTTGATTTGGCACGACGACTTTAAGCCAGTCAAATTTTGGCGCCGTTGCCGGGGACACTTTGTTTAATTTTGAGTTTTTAATTTTATCAAATCTTGTGTGGACCTATCTTACGGTCCACACCTGTGCTACTAATCAGTGGCTATGTTGGAATGTAGGCAACTACCGGATGAACAATTTCATGTGTATTTCTTTAGAGTGCAACAATATTTTCATACATTTGGTGCTTGGGGCTATCACCCTTGTGAGAGGGAATTATGTCAATGCATCCTAGATGGGATGAATTCTGAGACTCTACAGTTGGCTGAGTACATGAGCAATTATCGGTTATGGTGTATGGTACCAGAAGAGTGTTGGGATTTCTTTTGCTACATGAGCGATCAGTGCGAGCAGGTTGAACAACATCCACCTATGCTCCATCCAGTTGAGAACTCCTCTTTCAATGCTGAGGAGGTGTTTGCAAGGCTTGCTAACATAGTAGACCAGTTGGGACAGAACACTCAGACTAGTTTCAAGAACATGGAGACTCAGATCAGTCAAATGGTCACTATTGTGAATAGACTGGAAGCAAGAGACTTTGAGAATTTGCCTTCACAACCCATAGACCCGATGGAGAATGTGAGTGCCATTACATTGAGGAGCGAGAAGGAGGAAATCAAACATGATCTGCATTCTGGTGAAGAACCGCAACCGCTATTGGACATCCATGATCATGGATCTACCCTAGAAGCTGATGATGATTATATGCATTCCGATTTTCTTCTTCTTGACTCTCAAAAGTCAATGCTCATATATCCTGAGGCACTCAAGGACACTATGAAGCCTATAGAACCAAGTGAGCCTAAGATTGATTCAAGAAATTACATGGAGTTCATCTTTGGTAAGAGTGGTAATGTTGATGAGTTCTTTGACCCATACTGTAAGTATTTTCTAACATCACCACTTGTGTTGAATTCGTTTGAGCATATGCCATCTCATAAAAATTGGTTTCACAAGTTTGATAAGTTGAAACGATTTTTAAATGGTATATTATTCAATTTCAATTTATCCTTATGCTACTTATGTGTTTGTGAGATGTGCTCACAAGCTTTTGACAGGTTGCTAAGGGCATTGACAATGTCTAATCTTGTGAATTCATTGCTCTCCATCTATCTTGTGTCCTCATCATCAGATGGTTGAAACTTTGAACCTCCTCCTTATTCAAAAGAGTAGATGACTTTGTGAGTGTTTTCTCTTCCTTTCTCTTTTACTTTATACATTGGGGACAATGTATTATTTAAGCATGGGGGAGGTGAACATTTACATGTTAGTTTAGTTTTGCATTGCATATAGTTTAAATTTTTGCAAAGCATGTTTAAATTTTGCATTTATACTTGCATAAAAAAATCAGAAAAATAGAAAAAATACCAAAAATATCATGCATTTTAGGATTGTCATATTTCCCCAAGCAAAGGAACCACTTGTCCTCTAATATTTTTTATGATGATTTTTCCCCCTTAACTTGCTTGGATTGCTTGAAGCTTGATAATGTTTACTTCTTTAAGAGCATGTTTGATAATTTGATTGAGCATGTATATCCTTGAGATCTAAGTTACACGGAAGTTCTAGGCAAATTTTACCTTGTGAGATTATATTTTTTTTTGCCTTTCTAGGACTATGCATCTATGAGTCCTCTTTTTCATTGTGTGTTCTCACTTTGATTGCTTCCTCTAGAACTTGCATTTAAATATCTTTTTCAAGGCTGCATTCATGACTTTTGCATATGACATTAAAATGATTGAGGCATTGTTTTATTAGCCTATTATTCCCTTATCCACCCTTACATATGTTCCTTCTTTTGTTGCCCCTTTTTGAGCCTTAACAACCTAATTTTTTGGAAGCTCCACAAAATCAATCCAGAGCCTTATATAAGCTTGACCCATCCGGGAATTAGATTTTTACTTGATTTGTTTGTGGTAATGAGCCAAGTATGGGGGAGTTGAAAGAGCAATTGGTGGATGAATATTTGAATTTGAAAATGAGGGTGAAAAGAAAAACAAAGAGCTTTAAAGTGAAGTCTTCAATTGGTTGAAAAGAAAAATTATATGAAAGTTGAAGCAATAAGAAGAAAAAAAAATGAAAGTGAAGAAAAAAAAGAGAAGATCAAATGCAGTTAAGAGAGTAGGAGATGGGAAAGAAAAAGAATTGAAGTTTGGTGTTGATTTAATTGAGTTGAGTCTTGATTCCCGGATTTAGCACCACAAGACCAAATGATTTCCTACCAAATGCTTATTACCTTGGCCCCGTTACAACCCTCAAAAGACCTCATGATTTTTGTTGTATGCATAGTCTATAGCGGTGGAGAATTAGAACACTGATGCAAGCCTATGGTAGCCAGGCTTTCAAAGTTGAGTTTTGAGCGAAACACATATACCTTTAAACACATGAGTGAGAGTGAAAACACATGTTCCTGGTGAGGTTTAGAATGGATGTGTACTTGATCTATTTGGATGCTAAAATACATGCTATGATGTCAATTGTTAAATCATGTCTCTTGTTATCCTTGCTTAAGCATTTATCAAAGTGGATGCATGAATTGCTTGTTTATGGGGTGTTAAATCTATTTCTTGCTTGAGGAAAAGCAAAGTTTAAGCATGGGGGAATTTGATAGCACGTATTTAGGTGTTAGTTTTAGGGCATATTTATGTTTAAATCTTAGGAAGTTGCATGAATTTTGTTTAGTTTTTATACTTTTTGCATTTCGGTATCTACTCTTTCACTTTTGTGTTTTTAGGTCGTTTTGAGGAGCAAGGATTGGTTAAGTTGAAGGATTCAAGATTGGAGATATTCAAGTGTCTTTCCCATGGATATTGAATCCACTTTTGATGTTCATTAAGGCCCAAGAGGTTGTGGAAAAGAACGCTTAAATCCGGGCAATACATTGGAGTTGTTGTTTCGACACCACTTTCTTGTGATGCTTCGTTCGGGAGCTATGGTGGTCGGATGAAGCTGAATTTGGTATCATTGGAAAGCTAACTCGAATATCTACAATTCATATTTTTACTCCGAGTCGAAATTCCCACTCTAAGGTGGTCAAAACATCTTCCAAAAACGATAATGCAATGCTGTCAGGAGCAGGGCCGCGATCGCGGCCACCACTCACCGCGATCGCGGTTTTCCACGACATCGAAAACCGAGGCGTCGTTTTATTTATCTATTTATCTTTTATATTTGTTTCCTTTTATCTTTTTATTCCGTGTATGTGAGACTATTAAGACCTAGTTTTGGAGCTTTGTTTTATATTCTCTCTTAGACCTAATTTCAGACTTTTGTGTTTTTCTCTCTTATGGAGAACTAAACTCCCTAAATTCTAATCAAGTTGAAGCTTTTTAGACTCAAGTTGTTGTGAGATTCGTCTTTACAGGTTTATTTCTACAGGTTATTTCAATTCTCTTGTGCATAATTATTATTGGTTGTATTGATTCTTTCAGGCCTAGCTAACTTGTTGGAATTAATATTATCTATTGCTAGATTTAGGTTTTCTCGTAGCAAAGCCTGATCTTTGTAGCAACTCAATTGATTTGGGACTCGTTGGACTAAAATAATTGAGAAGAGATTTGAATGCATGTTGATTGTTTGACTCGTTAGAATTCAATTGCATGTATCCTGTTTATCCTTGTTCTTAATGCTAATATCCTTATTATTTATGATCGTTTTATGAATCGTTTGAATGTTAAGTTGCATGTCTCGTTGTCATGTTATAATTCTGATCGGGATAGGAATAACTGAAAGAAATAACTTGTTTGAATCTAGGATCAATAACTTGAGGAAGAAAAGTGGATACTTGAATAGGATTGATTTTCCCTAATTGATAAAAATCCAACTTTTGCATTGTTTGATTGCTTGCTTTGTTTGTTTCAATTCTTAGTTTCTAGTTTTAATTCCAAAATCCCCTCTTTATTACCTCTTTGAGTTGATAATAATAAAACTTAGGATAAAAGTGTCTCTTGGGTTCGACCCCGACTTACCGACTATACTAGTTGAGTAACTAGGGATTTATTTTTGATTTGGCACGACGACTTTAAGCCAGTCAATACTCAGCTATAAAGTATTGTTGATTTTAAGGAAATAATTGGATTTCTTTTTTCTTAAAACAAATTATAAATTTTGCTAGTGCATGGAAGATGCGGGTGTGGATGGTGTCGTCATTGTACGGCCGATCAATCATAAGTTTGATCATTCATACATTTCAAGATATGTCAATTCATTGTAAGAAGCGATATTAGTGTTATTGAAAATAACACTGATATTTTTCAATTCATTGTAAGAAGTTTTTACACCTCTTCATTAAGTTTAGGGAATAATAGGAGATAATGATCAATATTATTCACAAAAAATACTATAGTTTTTAAATAATAAGGATTAACTTAATAAGCATATGAAACGAGTGTTTTTCAATTTGGATAGTATGGTTTTGCAACACTGATATGTGTATGACAGTTTTGCAATTGTTTTTCAAGTATCACAATATACTTTTTCACTTTGGATGGTATGGTTTTGCAACACTTATGATGTGTAAGACAGTTTTGCAATTGTTTTTCAATGCCCACAATATACTTTTTCACTTTGGAGGTTATGGTTTTACAACATTGATATCATTTGTGTTTAACAGATTTTTCAAATGGAACAGGTGGTAATGATGAACAATTGGACATTGAAGAAAAGTCAAAGCGCACCAAGGTTCAATTTAAAAGACTTTGCACCAGGGAACATGTTCCAAATGATGATAATATTGATGTATTTGACCTCAGTCCAAAAAAGAATTGTAATTCATAATAAGCATTGTTATTGTTATTCAAAAGCAGTGTAATGATTATTACTAGCATAACTTAATACAAAGAATCACATATTTTTCACAATATTCAAGATTATTTTTCAGAAGCTTTGTAATTGTTATTCAATAATATATATTATTTATGTCAATACATTCTAATAATACTAGTGAAAATCATTGAATAAGTTTAGTTATGCAGGATGAACAATGTTGTTTTCCAACTACTTTTATTTCGTTATTCATATTGATTTTATTGTATCCATATATAAAATGTAATTATATCAAATAAGTTTTATGTTATCACATGTGTTAAACGAGTTATTCAAACAATCAAAATGAGTTATTCAAACCTCAATTATAAATATTATACGATTCTATAATTATTCAAACAATCATATTATGTTTTTCAAATGTCGACTAATAGTTATTCTATAATTATTCAAACAATCATATTATGTTTTTCAAATGTCGACTAATAGATATTCAATCTCTAAAATCATGCAACGGGCAAATATAAAAAAAACGTGGGATTGTTTTTTAATTTAAGAATCCCTTAAATTTAGCAAATTTCAAATTCAAAATTCAAAGATTTTCATCCTTTTTTCTAAATCTTTTGAACGACTATTCTCCCACAAATCTTGCCCATATTTGCTAATTTCATTTTTTAAATGATCGTTGTTTTTAATTATCCACAACAACCCCATATAGCTTAATATGCACCTTGATTAATAACCACTGATTTATTACAATCTAACGGTAGGTCTTTAACCACACGTTTACACCACAATATTTATTGTACCAGAGCGCTCCCCTATATATATATATATATATATATTTAAGTTCAAGTGAGAAGAGTTCTTAGAGTGTGAACGTGTGCACAGTTTATATTCATGATTTTGAGTTATGTATGCATGATTTCGTATGACTATATTCATAGTTTTAAGTTGCATATTCATTATGTTGTGTAACTCGTTTTTTATGAATATACAACTTAAAAATATGATTACGTAACTTTATAAGCATGATAAAGAGATAGAATATGAAAAAAGCTTCAAAAATACAATTATATAAAATTATGAATATACGACTTATAATCATGAATATAGTGTAGTATGGAAATAATGAATATTAATGAATATGTAACTCAAAATATGAATACTGTCATACAAAATTATGCATATATAACTCAAAATCATGAATATAAACTGTGCACACGTTCACACTCTAAGAACTCTTCTCACTTGAACTCACCTCTCTCTCTCTCTCTCTCTCTCTCTCTCTCTTTCTATATATATATATAGAGAGAGAGAGAGGTGGGTTCAAGTAGGAAGGTTATTATAGTGTGAAGTGGTGGATAATTGTGGTACGTTAGATTATAATTATTGTACGGTGAGATCTTTAATAAATAGAGGCAGTTTTGTGGATTTGCTATACAAGATTATTAAGGAGAGAGAACAAATCACCCATAACCGTAATTTACGTAAGTGCAATATTCAGTTTGCATAAACTGATTTATGGGATTACAAATTTACAATAGGAGAGATAGAAATTGAAGAGATAATTTGGCTAAAAATAAGGAGGTTGTTTCCTTTTACACTAAAAATTAAATTAAAGGAAAATTTATTAATCAATTAATTTGGATAGAGAAATATACAGATTTTGAGATCTTATAAAACCATAATTAGGAGAGAGAAACAGAATCGGATAATTCAAACTCGTTTTGTACAATTAATATTCATATATTCAAATCTGCGTGTACACATATTCATTTTTATATAACGCATATTCATGTGTATGTTATATATTCAACACATTACATATGTTCATTTTTTGTATAAGTGATATTCATCGCATGCGATAGTAATGTTCATTTATATTGTCTAATTTTCTTTTCCACTCTTGTTATTAGTAACGATATTTATAAAATGAATATGCACTCGTTCTATAATGAATATGTAATCGTTAATATCGAATATGAGAAAATGAATATTTATTGTGTCACTAACTAAATATATGGATACATATATCACCACCCGATTACATGAATATATCCACCGAGTTACACGAATATCACCACCAAGTTACACAAATATCACCGACTATATCACAATCTAATATTGCACTAACAAAACTAAGTACAATGGTATTGGCAGAACATGGTATTCAACGCTAAAATATTGCCATCATCCTTTTCCGGTCTCATTAGCGTCAGTTCCCAAAGTATCTAGATCAACAAGATGATCATGCTCCAATCTTCTTAAGGCACCTGAGTAAAAAAACATCAATATTATGAATATAATGATTGAATCCATGAATATAACCATATAAAACATGAATATACATATAAAAGCATGAATGTAAGCAACTTAGTTATAACCAATTAAAATTATGAATGTCGTCAACTTCAAAATTGAATGTTGAATGCTAAACGATTGAATATAACTAATGAAAATCTTGAACATGTTAATACAATCATCGAACATAATGCATACCATTACATGTTATCGAGATTTAGTTACTTTTAAATCCATGAATACAATCAATCAAATGGATGAATATACGATATAATAATCATGAATATAATTGACTAGTTTCATGAATCTACCTTTTACATTTATAATTACTCACTAAAATTCATGACTACTGCCAATAAAAAGCATGAATATACCAGATCAGAATCATGAATACATATAAATGAGTTCATGAATATCAAAATTCAAAACATACATACCTGATTTGAAAATACCTTCCATGAATTACTAGATCCAAATATCCTTATAATATAGAAGGACCGAAAATGATCATCATACCTAAAAGCATGAATATAGTCAAATAAAAAAATGAATATAACTACGTAAAATCATGAATATGCAACCATATATACCAGAGTATAGATAAATAAATATGATCATATTAAATATGAATATGCAAATTAAAAAGTATGATATAATATAGTAGATTACGAATTGCGCAGAATTGAATTAAACATATTCAAATCATGAGCTTTTTTTACAAGATGCTATTGAAATAGTCAAAGAAAAGAATCGTATACTTAAACCCTAATAAATCAGTCATAATAAACTAATCGTGTGTATTTCTAGATATTCAATGGTTTAGCAATACATGAAAAATCGTATGGTTATTGTCGACCACAGTTGGAACCCTAAAATCAATTTCAATCTAAATATATGTCAATTTCGATCCCTAATAGAAAATAACTAATTCAAAACTCAAATTATATAGCTTACCTTTCAAATTCGGTCTTCCGAATTGATTCTCGGCGATTACCTCACCGAAAACTCGTGAACACCAATTTCTCCCGCTGCAAAATTACACCTCTTAGATTTGAAAGAGTTTACTAACAAAAGCTTAGAATCCTAACAAAAATTATGATAGTGGAATAAGCTAACCTTAATCGAACTTTGAATGGATTGAAATTGGATGGAGAACAAAGATCTGGAATTTCATTTGGGAGGAGCAGACAAATCGTCGAGTTTGATATGGAGAAGAAAGCGATGGGTAGAAAGTGAACCGACTATTCTGCAATTAGGTTTTGGGTAATATCTAATCAATTTTAGAAATAATATAATAAATCATATCAATCCCTTAAATTAAGGAAATGGGATTTTATCCAATCACTAGTACAAAAACACGCTCGGATGGCGCTATTTTTACACATCATATAGCGCTATTTCATGCGTATTAACTTTGACTGCATTAAAAGACGCGGATGACGCTTTTTAAAAAGCGCCATAAAAAAGGACACGGATGGCGCTTTTTAAGAAAAAAGCGCCATGTATATACTGGACGCAGATGGCGCTTTTTCCTGAAAAAGCGCCATAAGTCTGCGTATATACATGGCGCTTTTTCCTTAAAAAGCGCCATAAATGTCTGTTTTCATATGGCGCTTTTTCTAAAAAAAGCGCCATAAGTATCTGTTTCCAGATGACGCTTTTTTCAGAAAAAGCACCTTAAGTTTTAGTATTATTTTTTTAAATAAATGTCGAACCATGCCAATTAGCTCCCTGTTTTGCACAACATATTCTATAAAATAAATGAGCCATTCAAAGACCTTGCATCCATGCCCAATTTTTTCACATCATTTCCATCCAAAATTAATGAGCCATATATTCCATAACACAAAACCTTCTCCGTGTACATAAAATTGTCAACCATATCCAAAATAAAACTCGTGTTCTAATTCAAAAAACATAGCAAAAACGATAACTAGCTACTACATTAACACCATGTTTGTCCCTTAGAATATTATCCATAACAAAATAAATCAGTCAAACTACTTGTGACTATCCCTTAAATCTATCAACCAACCATTTGCAAATAAGGTGCAACATGCCCAAGCCACTCATCTGTTACCTCATCAATCTGTTCTTGTGTGTATGAATCCGATGAGCCCGGAAAATACTGCGTTGAGAATACATAAAAGTATCAATACATTATACAATAGGGGAAAAATCGAATTTGTTCATACTTAAAAAAACATACCGATTCTGGAATAGTTTTAGCACCATATTCAACAATGTCTCTCATCATCCGACATATGAACAAACCACATAGCACCATGTTTGGTTGAAGGGGACACTTCTACATCACAAAAGAAAAAATTATGTTAATATTTGCTATGTTTAGTTGATCAAATGCATGAGAAATTTGTTTAGCTGGCCATTTGATCAAGCTGTTTGCCTAAATAGATGGGTGAAGTCATCATCTTGGATTGCTGCCAAGAAAGCTGATGTAATGTATTCTTTTCAACAGTTATGTAAATGCTAATTATATATAGACGATACCAACTCCTTCATAAAAAAGGAAACTGAGCAGCTTGGAGATCACAAGTATAATTATATAAACTAAAGCTAGAAATATATAGAGGCCTAACCTTTATATTTATCCATGAAACACTAGATTTTGATTTGAGTACCCTTGTTTGAAAGGTGTTCAATGCCCTGCATAAAAAAAATGTCCACAAGTATAAATATAATGTGCTAATATGTGTATTAATTGAATGAAAAATACAAGTATAACTAAAACACATACGTTGTGCACATTTTCGCAAAATCTTCGGGAATACTTCCTCTCAATGGATCTAACCAATAAACTTTATTCTCGTGAGGATTAATCATGGCTAACATCCAATGACTCCTTAAAATACCAAACCAATAAGTAAAAAATATTAGATCGATCAAGTAGTTATGAGGAAGTTTAAAATCCAGGCCAATTACTTGTATGATAGAGAGAAGAGAGAGTAAAACTTACCCAGAATTGTATGGGGCAAGACATAGCGGTTGACTGGCATGTAATTGACACATTGCAGATGCCATATATATGGCTCTCATATCACTTGTGTCATCTTTTGCTTGAATACTTTGTCCATTTTCATCAAGAACACATCCTAAGCGTGTTGGACAGAAAAACAAATGCGAGGTCGGCTTGTACTTAAAATACAAAAATCTGCATTCCATTAAACATAGTTATCCAACTTTATCTAAATGTAAAAATATTAATATAGCAGTTAAAAACAATATACACACATACCTTAAATAAAAGCTAACATGTATAGCTTCAATTTCCTCTTGTTTTAACCACATGGAAAGCACATCATTTCCTATGAATAGCTTATGTGTGTGTTGAAGGATTTGTTTCTCCATATCAATTTGCATGAGAAACCTCTTGCCCTTAGATAACATCGACACACATCTTTGAAATAGATCAGATTTCCGTGGTGGTTTTTGACAATTCCCATTGTGACCTTGTATTGGCTCAATTCTAGAAGATGCTCTGCTGCCTTTTGAGCTTTCAACATCCTGAAACACATAATTTATTAGCAAGCCTTAATTTAACCTGTAGAAAGAGTAATGCAAAAGTATAAATTATAACCCGTAAAGTGTTTCACGTACAGTATCAATGACAACAAGTGAAGTAGACCAGCCAATTATAAAACCTGGGGCATGCGAGAGACAAGTGACCTCATCTGTTGGGTACGGCACTGACACCTCTCCACATGCAGGGAGAATAGTGTCTACAATAACCTTTAGCACATCATTAGCATCTAATTCTCGACAATGAAGCACTGATTTGTAGCCAGCTCGAGGAATAAACACACGTCCTTTAGCCACCTCATGTGTTTCATTTGGCCAGAATAGAGTGCATTTTTTTAGCACTTCCTGCACATAATATGATAATATAACAAAATTGCTATTAGATTTTATTGACTTTAATATGAAAACAGAATTTAATAATGCAAAATATGAAAACAGAATTTAATAATGCTATTAGAGTTCATACTTGTTGTTGGTTCTCTGCTACATTAGAATGTCGGTTCTCTTGTGAATTAGAGTGTTGATTCTCTGGTGAATTAGAACCTACTTCTGGGAGACTATTACTTTTTATCACAAGTGGTGACACTTGTCCTTGTAATGGAACTTGATTTTGCATGAGACTCCTGAGATCTGCTATTTGTTGTTTTAGATCTGCAACTTCATTCCTAAGTGTTGTAACCTCTTGTTTAGACACGGACTCTCTAGGCTTAGTTGCACCAAAATATTGTTTTGTAGTTACTCCCACACCTACACCTCTCACCCGGCCGTATTGATCGCCCTTCTCCAAGGCCATTGATAAAATGTCTTCTGTTGACGAGAGTGTGAGAGTTCCTTGAGACTCTTGCTCTATATACATGTCCTGAAATCACACATTAATAACAAAAATGACTTAATAATGCAAAATGTCATGTTCAGATATTCAACTACAACAAAATCTGAAAACAAAAGATTTTTCTAACAACTCTCAGATTCAAGTAAACATTAGAATAGGTGCAGGAATACATCGAAGCAGCCACATTTTGCAAGTTCTGCAGGACCGGGACTCTTTTAAGAAACAACTTTTAAGAAACAAATAAATTGGTAGCTTGAAGATGATATTATTTAAGTGGATTCAGTAGCAATAACTTAATATGTGCAAAGAATAACTACATAGACGATGCTGTACCATTTCTGTATGTTTCTTGTGCACGGCCTTGCTGTTTATATTACATGTTAAAAAGACGATAGAGTTTCTGCCTTGTATGAGTATAGAGGCTGATATTTGATTTGAAAAAAATGGAAATGCACTTTCTGGTTTTGATGTTAATAACTAATCAACTATTAATTATCATACCAAGCATCTCTCTATAAAATGAATGTATGATGATGGTTTATTCACAGCGGTATAACTATGTAGCTACAACAAAAAAGATACAAGTGAAAGCTCTCATATTTTTTATATTTAGGTCTCCTGAGAAAACTAATCAAAAAAAAAAAAATTCTAACAACTCTCAGATTCATTAATTATTTTTCCTTCAAAAATTTAAAAACCCCAGAAAACAAAACAAAAGATAAAAAATCCTAGGTATTATTAAGTATTCACTCTATTCTAATGTTTATATACTATGCTCTATACCAGCCTGAAAAGCTGCTGGTGACTATTCTATTATTGATAGCAATACATGAGTAAATTCGATAATGCACAACTCAGGAGAGTTACTCACAATTTTTTTTGCAACCTCAGCCGTTTCTTTGTCATAATAAATTCCTTCTTGAGCCTGCCTTGCAATTTTTCACATTTCAGCTCTTGAGATTATACAAGTCTCTGGATCCTTGCCTTGTTCTTTCAACTAAATAACAACATTAGTAGTATGTTATATAACACTAAAAATTAAATCAAAGTACCCTTTACAAAATGGATAAGCAATATTACCACTTCCCTCTCTTTTCGAGCATATCCCTTTTTTGAAAGCCTATAAGGATACTTGATCTGTTTTGCACGTGCAGAATTTTTACGACTCATTTCCTACACATATAGGAAAAAATTTATAAGTATATATAAGAAAATAGGAAACGTATTTGGTAGTGTAATTAAATTACCTGGAATTCCTTGGTACATCGACGTTGAACATATGTTTCCCATGCTTCTTGTTTGATAAATTCATAAGGAGGCTCTACACGTAAGACTCCTTCGTGAATCACAAATTTACCCAAACCGCATTTGAAGTTTTTCCACTTAGTATCAGCACTTTTGAGTATGTTCTTCTCATTCATGACTGGCGGGATATCAAATGCTTTCTGAAATTGAAAAACAGATTCAGTTGAAAAACAAATTACAATATACTCAATTGAAAAACAGATTCATGCTAGATAAATGAAAAACCAGATTTAAGAGGGATAATTTAGTACCTTGACAGTTTCATATAGATTCCTCTTAATCTCCTTGGGAACTTCTTTCCAATTGGTATACTCAATTGAAACACATCTACGCACTAAATACGAAATGTAGCTTTGCATAAGAGGTGAAAATTTGCTCACTCCTTTGCCAAGTTTATTACACTTCACAGGTATCTTCTTTGTTCCATAGCTGGTGAGCTGATTTATTTTTGCTAGTACTGGAGCTCCATTTTCTCTCTTCTCAGAAGCTGAAGCTCTATTCCGTCTCTTCTTTGAAGCTTCTCCCGAAATGGAAGCTCCATTCCTTCCCTTCTTAGAAGCTTCTCCCATGTTAATGTCATCACTGTTGGCTTCATTTTCACTTCCATTTTCAGAATTGTTCATTTTCCTGAAGAAAAAAACAAATATTAAGTAACACAATAGAAATGGATAATTTTATAACTTACATTCATATAATGGTTGTACTGAATTTAGTTGTAGTTGGATAAACTGAGGCTAAACTATAAATTCAGCAGTGATCAGATAACAAGCTAGAGAAAATTATTAATTTTCCTAAGGAAACTTCAGAAATTCACTAATTCAGAAATCAAGAGAAATGACAGTTCTTAAATCCAGAGAACATGCCAGATTTTCATAAAACAGAAACTCCTCTTTCCTACCAGCCCAACAAAGCTCATTATTTTACTATAGTTGAGCTTGAAACTCACATTACTATAGTTAAACTTTGTAATTTGATTTGGAGGTGAACTTGGTTTAATTATTATATTATTAATGAGCCTGCACATATCTAGCTATAGTTTCAATTTTTTAATACACGACTTACAAATTAATGATATGATCTACAACTATACATGACCTGGTTTGTGCTAGTGTTCTATGGAGCTGAAACAAAAATAGTCAGAAAATGCAGATGTTGACGACGACTTTGGTGTATTTGTCATCACAAAATCAATCTAAGATTAAAGGAAAAAGAGAACCCATCAGACTTACATTCAGTAATGAAATCAAAGTCAAATACAAAGATGAATTCAAACAAAACATTCTGAAAGTATCAATTTTGAATGTCAACATAACAACAAAATCCTGAAAACAGTAGCTAAATCTGTCGTTTCCTGTTTCCATTTTCCCTCTTCCTCCCTTTTTTTATACTACTGGTGTAGAGAGACTAGCTTTCTTGTCTCACAAAGCTCATCATTTTCCTAGCTTTCTAGTCTCTACACCAGTAGCTTGAAACTCAATTTATTTCTTTTATATTATTCCCATATTCGGCATATGCTTTCAAATTGACACTTGAAATAAAGTTTTATTATCCCCTTATTCATATAATTCAACAGATTTTCAGATTAAATGGAGAATCAAATATGGGATCGATTTTCAGATTAAATCCAAGTAGAAATATCCATAACAATAAGCAAATACAAGACAAGCAGGCAACATAGAATGTCGAGCATTGAAATAGGCTCGGCTCAACTTTCCTAAATCACAAATCTTGACATCTAACTTACATAGCTCTCACTGAAAAAGTTCAGGTACAAAAATAGAGTGTAAGGCCAACATAACAACAGTGTGCTACAACAAGAAGCAGTCGGCAATAACAAGCACAAAATAATAAAAGGGAAAGGGAAAAAAATCAAACAAATCCATTTGGGTGGAACGAAATTCACAGAAGAAAAGATGCCACAAATAAAACTAAGCAAATTGTCGCCACAATCAACCAAAATAATCAGTTTAAGAATCCAAATTCGTCAAAGTTTTCTCCCCAAATTCGTCAACTATCATCTCAGCATAGCCCCCAACTTCTGTAGACTAATTCAATAAAGGAATGTAGTAAGAGTGTAGATCGATATCTGAAGCTATTTAAAATAGGCTCTATTTGGGGCCTGTGTACCTGAAAATTATAACTGGCGGCCAAACCCTAAGTATTAGAGGAGGAATTAAGACGATGGCGAAGACGTTCGTTCCCGGAGACCGGACTACCAGTGCTGATGAAGAGGTAATTTCTTGCGGGGAAGACGATGCCGAAGACGTTCGCTGATGAAGGGAGTGAGAAGGGAGAGTAGATCGAATTGGGTTTTTTGCCGAGAAAGCTGGCGGGCTAACCCTAAGTATTAGCGGGAGTGAGAAGCGGGAGAGTAGAAATTGGGGTTTTTTCTTTTTGGTTTTTTGGACGATCTTATGGCGCTTTTAGGAAAATAGCGTTATCCGAATTTTTTATTTCTATGGCGCTTTTATTAAAAGCGTTCTAAGAATAATATTATCTATTTTTTTAAAAGAATTTAATAGTTTATTACGCTTTATATAAAAAAGCGCCATCCGCGTTTTATATTTTAGTGCGCTTTTCAGCAGCGCCATAAAATTTCCGCTCTATAAAATAAAATTTGTACTAGTGAATGTACACACCCTAGCACTCATTTTTACTCATTTAATCTGAACCATTAAATCTAATCTAATCCTACGCTCAAGAATTGTCCATCAATTCTTACTCTAAGAACTCTTCTCACTTGAACTTAAATCTATATATATACAGAGTTTGGTTCAAATGAAACCAACCCTTAACATGAAACGGAAGGAGAATTGTCAGCGGTCGGATCACATGATCCAAGGGCTCAAATTATTCCTGTGATTTTGAAAAAAAAAATAAAACAAATCAGCAAGGTGGTAATTTTGTAAATACACCCAATTTCTATACCCTTAACTTAAAATATCAAAAATAAGCCCCAATCGTACAATACTCCAGACGGGATGCACGTGAGGATTCCAAACGCCCAAAGCAATCGACTCAATCGACGATTTTAAACTTCACCTTCTCCAAACGCTCGATTCAGTACGGACGATCAAAGGCTCCAAACACTTGATCGAAGTCTCCAAAGTTCGATCGAAGGCTCCAAACGCTCGATTGAAGTCTCCAAAGTTCGATCGAAGGCTCCAAACGCTCGATCAAAGTCTCCAAAGTTCGATCGAAGGCTCCAAAGTTCGATCGAAGGCTCCCACCTTCTCGTGCTCAGTTTGTCGATGCAGGAACGTGATTCGGTCCATCGCCCTCACCTTCACCTTCGATCTCACCTTCACCTTCGATCTCTCCCACGATGCCTCCAAAAACAAATCGAAAAGGTATAAGCCCTAATTTTCTTCACCTTATTTTCACCGTATGTATTTTCTGATCTCGTTGTTTCGGTTTTTGCCTTATTTATGTTCGTTATTGTGGTGGTTTTAATGCTTGTTGTAATGGTAATGGTGGTTGCTTATGTATCGTAAAAACTCCACAAAGCACAAAATTGTTGCCTTGTCTCCAGTCTGATGAAGTTTTCATTTCAAATTAGGATTAACCTAAGTAATCAAGAGAGGTTAGTGAAATAAAAGCATCAATTTCTGCTGGTCATGACATGAACATGATGATTGAAATCGAAAAGGACACAATCTTCTATTCTAAAGAAACTTCGATGTTGCTAGTGTATGTTTTTATGTATAGATTAAGTGCATCATCTGATTGAAAAAGTGCATTGAAAAGTTTCAAAAGTGCATTGTGACATAAGAAAAGTTCATTGATAAATGACATTAGAAAAGTGCATCATCTGATTGAAAAAGTGCATTGAAAAGTTTCAAAAGTGCATTGTGACATAAGAAAATTGCATTGATAAATGACATAAGAAAAGTGCATTATCTGATGGAAAAAGTGCATTGAAAAGTTTCAAAAGTGCATTGTGACATAAGAAAAGTGCATCATCTGATAGCATAAGAAGACATTCTTTACAAGTACATTCAAATTCATTTTTGATTTTTTTGCCTATTTTCTATGTAATTTCAAATAGGTGAATAAACGAAGACATCATATGATGGAAATGAAACTAAAAAAAGGTGTACAATCACAAGTAAGTTTCCTACTTTGGGAACTAGGACAGTTTCTAATGAACCTTTTTTTTCTATGATTTTAAAAAAACATGTACAAGCAATAATACATTGTCTCCTGAAACTATCATCCATGTTATGCATTCGCATTGAGGAACAATCGTAAAATAATTATATTTATAATAGCTGAGTAATATATCTTAATATTATGTCTCAACCTAAAACTAACAAAAGTGCATTATATAGTATGAAAAGTGCATTGTAAAGTATGAAAAGTGCATTCTCATTTGCTAGTATTTTTCATTTATGATAAATTTAGAAAAAGTGCATCCTTAAATGTGAAAAGTGTATTCTTAAATGTAAAAAGTGCATTGAAGAGACTTAAAACAATTTTTAGACTATGTTGAGTTTTACTTCCTAAATTGGATTGCAATAAAAATTCATACTTAATGGATCTATAGTGCATGTTTAAAGGCATAATTTAATAAAAGCTTATTAGCTCAAATGGAAGAGCAATGTGCTTACGCGCAGAGGTGTGGGTTCGAATCCCATATAAGCTAATTTGATCATGACCTTCTTTGAAAAATTGTGGTTAATTAGTTATTTGTCGCACAACGATAAAATATAATTTCTTTTACTACCTAGCTAGTTAGGTTGAGAATAAATGCGTTAAGAATTAATTTGTGTACGATATCATATCATATTAGCCTATGTAGGAATCGAACCTACATCTTTGTGCACAAAACACACCGCTCTACCATTTGAGCTAATATGCTACTTGTACTAAATTTATATAGATAAATTATAAGAAAAAGTATCAAGTATTATCACATAGCTTCCATATTCAAGTTAAAAGTGCACCAGAAACTAATAATAATGCATAAGAAAAAAGTGCAAGTATAATGTCAAAAAGTGAATTAAAAACATGTAAAAGTGCATTATAAACAGGTAAAAGTGCACCAAAAACTAATAATAGTGCATAAGAAAAAAGTGCAAGTATAATGTCAAAAAGTGCATTAAAAACATGTAAAAGTGCATTATAAACATGTAAATGTGCATTATAAACAGGTAAAAGTGCACTAGAAACTAATAATAGTGCATAAGAAAAAAGTGCAAGTATAATGTCAAAAAGTGCATTAAAAACATGTAAAAGTGCATTATAAACAGGTAAAAGTGCACCAGAAACTAATAATAGTGCATAAGAAAAAAGTGCAAGTATAATGTCAAAAAGTGTATTAAAAACATGTCATCCACTTAGTTATGGCAGTGTCATCTTTTGTATGGCGAGTCCCGTGACGAACTTCGAATGCACAAGAAGATGCATATCTTTTGTAGAACTCTGTACCTTCATCCAAAGTGGTGAAACGTTGACCTTCATATGGTTTCAACTCGGATGGACATGTGGGTAAATAGTATGTCGTTCCCCCTTGAGATAGCTCAATGAAATATTCACAACTGTTTTTAGGTGATTCCTCATTCAGAATAGTAGTTGAAAAAGAGTTTGATGTCCCCACTACATCAACATACAAGGGAAATATAAAGGTGTTAGTTGAAAATCAGTAAAAGTGCATTGAAAGTATAATAAAGTGCATTATATAATAGGAAAAGTGTATTTCCTAAACTACTAACTAAATCAGTGAAAAGTAAAAGATATAAAAAGTGCTATTAAGTAGAAAAAGTGCACTTTTAAGTGTAAAAAGTGCATTATTAACTGTGAAAAATGCAGTAAAAATATGTTCTCTATTATAAATAAAATTAGATATACGGTCGAATATATGTTCTCTAAACAAAAATGAAAAGTGCATTGTTAAGTATAAAAAGTGCACTAGTAAGTTTGAAAAGTGCATTGTCATTTACTAGTAATACTCCGTTATGAAAAGTGCAAGTAAGTATGAAAAGTGCACTAGTAAGTATGAAAAGTGCATTATTAAGTCCTAAAAGTGCATTCTCATTTGCTAGTATTACTTCTTTATGATTAGTTCAAAGTATCAGCGAGAAGAGGAATTCATTGTTCAAAGTGTGTTATTTAAGTATGAAAAGTGCACTAGTAAGTCCGAAAAGTGCAGTATTAAGTCCGAAAAGTGCAGTATTAAGTCCGAAAAGTGCAACGTCGAATTTTGCAAGATTGGCCTAGTTTACAGGAAAATTTACAGAATTGAAATCCAACGAGATTTACACAGTTCGATTGACCAGTTCAATCGATTCCGAAATTCACACAGATCGATCTCGTTCAACGACAGTATTAGTGACGACAGTTCACCGAAATTCAAACGTTCAATACTTTACACATCCATGAATTCTTCTACTAGTTACGACAGTATTAGTTAGAATTGGAATTTGTGAATTCCTCTTACCACTTTCTACCATGGTTGGAACTAGACTCGTAGTGTTCGATTCAAACTCGTTGGATTTCGGTGAAAACAATCTCGTTGGATTTCGGCGATTGCAATCTTCGATCTCGTTTCAACGAAGCCTAGAACCCTAGAATCGCACAATCTACTCCCTTAACAACGAGATTGCAATCGATTCAATCGATTCAACCCTAGAATCGCACAATTCGGACCCAAAATCGCACAATCTACTCATAATCGCACAATCACACAACAAGATTGCAATCGATTCAATATTTCAATCGCACAGTCGTTCAATTTACACCCAAAAAAAAGAGAAAAATGATTAATTAATTAGAGAGGAAAAAGACATAATTGCCCCGTCTTTAATAAAAGGAGAAAGAAGATCAGCCCTTGGATCTCCTTGATCCAAGGGCCTAGAATTCTCCTTCCGTTTCATGTTAAGGGAGTGTTTTATGGGAACCAAACTCATATATATATAGGATTAAGATCAAGTGAGGAGCCTCCTTAGCGTAGATAATTAGGAGGATTATCTACCGTCAGATCTGTTTTTATAAAGGGATGAGATTAATTGGCAATTATCAATTTAAAGAAAATGGAATAAAGGGAATTAATATTCTTGCGTAATCTAAGGGATCAGATAGTTTTATTTAGGGAAAAAAAATATTGAGATCAAGTTGTTCTTTTAGTTGTAGTTCGATTTCTTCATATCTCAGCAATGGCAGACGGTAATACTATTCATTCGAAAATCAGCCAGACAACGAACGGACCCATTGATAAGTCGATTGAAGGATACGTGGGTGTAGTGGCTATTGAAGGATCGACGTCGATTTTGGCAGTTGAAGGCGTGTCAAACGAGTTTGGTGTATCAAATTCTACAGATCTGGATTGCTTAGTTGATGGAGAAGGTTAGGGTTCTTCTTCCGTTTTTTTTTTCGGTGCATTGCACAAAACCGATTTTATAAACATATTCAGTTTACTAGTCCTTGAACATCTTCTTTAGCGTTTTTGGAATGCTATAATCATTTGATAACCAGTGTGTGTTCTTCAATGGCGTTGTTTTTTTCTGCGTAATATGTCTCTCGTTTTTTTATTTGCGCCTATATGCGTGACAAATATATTGTTCATTTTATGTTATATAGTTGTTCTTTTCGTATCATATAGTTGGTCATATATACAATTTCATAATATTTGTTCATGATTTATTAAATAGTTGTTCATGATTTATTGAATACATGTTCATTATAGTGGTACTCTATGTTAACGTTATTTATAAAAATATCGATTGAAGGATCCATGACTGAAGTGGCGGTTGAAGGAGCAACAAACGAGTTTGGTTTATCAAATTCTACAGATCCGGATTCCTTAGTTGATGGAGAAGGTTATGATTCCGTTTTTTTCGGTGACACAACTAGTCGACGTACTACTAAAAGTTATTGTTATTGTTCATTATGTTGTATATTTTTGTTCTTTTGATGTCATGTTGTTATTCATTGTGTGTTATATATTTTTGTTGTGAATTTACGTTTTATATCAAATTACGTCGATTCTGTTATATTTTGTTGTTCATTATGTAATATGTTCATTATGTAATATGTTTACAGAATCTTTAGTTATTGTTTTAAGCTTGTTCAATATTTAGTATATAATTGTTCATTACGTAATCATACTTGTTCATATAGGTGAAAATACTGAGATTGATGGAATGAAGTCATACATGGATTTGTCGTCAAATAAGTCCAAATTTTGGGTACCGATAGTAGATGAAGATTGTAAGCCATATATTGGAATGCAATTCACATCATTGGAAGACGGTATCTCCTTCTATGATAAGTATGCTAGGGCGAGTGGATTTGAATGGCGCCATAGCATATATGGAGATGTTGTGTCTTTTGATGCTACCTATAGTTCGAACAGGTATTAAATTTATCTCGTTTGTTAATTAATATAATTCTATAACATTATTCATATTGTTCATTATCATATTTCATGTTGTTCATTACCATGAATTATGTTGTTCTTTAATGTTATATATCCGCGGTAATTCCAATTAATAATTGTATTGTTCATTAAAAATACCATTATTGTTCATTAATATATATAGTGTTGTTCAATAATACTAATATCATTGTTTATTTTAATTAATGATGTTTTCATTGTATTTATTGGCAGATACAATATGGTTTTTGCACCATTCACAGGGTTAGACAACCATATAGGTGTGTTACGTTTGGCGCAGGATTGTTGTGGAAGGAAGATGTAGCGTCATATGCTTGGTTGTTTGAGAAATTCAAGACAGTTATGGGGAAGGAACCTGCCGTATTCATTACTGATCAAGACCCTGCTGTGAAGATTGCATTCAATCAGGTATTTGAAACTGCTCGACAACGTCTTTGTATGTGGCATATAATGGAGAAGGTCCCTGGAAAAGTTGGTGCTAAATACTTAGTCGATCATCCTGATTTTTTGAAAGCGATAAATGCACTTGTATGGAGGTATGATTTGGAAGTGGATGAATTAGAATTAAAGTGGGCTGAATTAATTGATGAATTCAATCCTAACAATAGAGCATGGTTTGATCTTATGTTTGAACTACGAGATATGTGGCTCCCACCATACTTTAGGGATGTGATGCTTGGTGGTTTAGTTAGGACAACGTTGATATCAGAATCGACTAATGGTTTCTTTGACCGTTTCACGGATCCCCACCTGAGTCTCGTGGAAGTGATGATGCATTTTGAATGTGCTATGGAACAACAACGACATGAACAGGGCAAGCTTAATAGTGTGTCTGAAACAATGCTTCCTGATTTGAAGACAGAGTTAGAGATTGAGAAACATTGTGCTGAGGTATACACTGTCAAACAATTTTATAAGATTCAACAGGAGATTACTGCAGCTTGTTTCTCATGTCGTGTGATTAATATAAATGAGGATGACAGTGGGTTCATGTGTTCACTATAAAGGATGTGAATGATAGGATTGTCAAAGTTGAACATAGGATATCAGATAATCATTGTGTGTGCACTTGTAAGTTGTTCATGCGCATTGGCATTCCATGTAATCACATCTTATTGGTTTACAAGGATATCAGATTATATACTTTACCAAGTACAATGGTGTTATCAAGGTGGACAAAATTTCCTCAACTAGCTGATCCGTCTCCTGCCGATGCTGAGTTGTTTAGAGCTTCATTGGAGTTGGAAGAGAGTAAACTGGTCATGAACAACCTTTGGGGTGATTTTTACTCTTGTATTGGTATGGTTTCTGATAATTGTGAGCTATTGTCAGATTTTGCTCGCATAATACGAGATCAAAAAGTAAGGTTGGAGGCTGCTTCATCAACAAAGCGCACGACTAGCAACAAGAAGGTTGGAATGGTAGAATCATTTATTGGTACTAAAATACCTTCAAACATTTCTGTGTTGCCACCAGAACAAGCAAAAAATAAGGGCAGCGGACGTTGGCAATCAGGAAAAGAAAAGAAGATTCAAAAAACAATAAAGGGGCGAACTTGTAGCATTTGCAACAAGCGCGATGGACATAATAGCCAAACATGTCCAAATAGGTAGTTAAATTTTATGTTATTAGTTATTGTTTTGTATTTGGGTTTAGGGTTTGATACCTACTAGACATTGGAAGTATTTCTTTGCAAAACGGATTAAGGTGTTTATTGTTAGACAAAGTGATAGTATGGTTTTATTTGTTAATTTAAATGCTTTATAAATCATGCACTTCAAGTAGTATTTTTGCAGTAATAAGTACAAGTTTGATTCTGGAACGAACTACTGTATTGATGGTAATTTACTTATCATGTTTAACATATAAATTTATGAGACACACGTGTTATTACAAACAACAGAATTCTACATTTGCAGTATGCATGTATTTAATATTGACATGCTAAGAACAACTATGTTATACACATTGAACAACTATATGATCATAGATGAACAATAAAACTAAAAATGGTTAATAATTTAATACCGCATATCTGCAATATATTTGTGTTGTTCGTAATAAACTTCATAATTGTTCACAACACATCTTTGTCCAATTTGTAAAATAAAACAACAGATATCAATTAAGGATGAATTCAAAATGTAATAAATTCATGATAAACAACAGACTATTATCCTCATAAGCAAAACACATTTGTCATGATATGCAAAACATATTTGTCATGAACACTTGTTCATGATAGTATCTAAACGAAAGAGCAAATTAGAAAAGTCTACAATCCTCTTTGTCTCTTAACAGTCTTCTTGTGATGCTCGCACACCGTCTGAATTACTCTCTCTCTGATTTCATTCCCTTCAAAGTTGATTATTGCACACAAATATCTTTGTCGCAACGCCTCGATGGTCTTTTTTGCACCCTTTTTCTTGAATCCACATTTAAATTCTCTCACACCATCTCCCATGTACAATTCCAAGTGCCTCATAGTGTATATACCACAATCAATAAAGTTCCGCTTCACCATCCAGTCAATATTCAGTTTTGTAGGAACAACATCAGCAATACACTTGGCTTTGTAGCTTAGCCCATGACTTCCCAAGAATTGAATAACCATCTTTGTCTGCCCAGTACCACATGAACATCAATAAACATGTAATACTAACATTACCAACAATTACATTGAACAACTAGTTGCATAACATTACCAATAATGTAGTTATTGCACCATATTTTTCATCAAAGGAAATCGAATCATCCAAGTTATCCAAGACTTCAATCTTTTGTCGTCTGAAGTTATAAATTATCACGTAAAAGTGACTATAAGCTATTATTGGGAACAAAATCTGCATGAAACAAAATAGATTTTAGCCTAAATCAAATTGGAATTTTTTTATTTAATGTTATAAACTTTTTACTAAAATTTTAATAAATCAAACCATGTCAACTTCTGGGAGCCTTATATGAGATGCAATATGCAGGACTTTGTTCAACTCCGCCGCGAATTCTGAATAGTTATCCGCTTCATTCTTGAAATGAGGTTTTACAACAGTGTTGAGCTGTATATGCATAAGGACAATAATATTTGTTTTAAACAAACAACAGACCAATTATGATAGTCATTAAAACAAAGAGTAATATTATGTACTCACAGTAGTGTAGCATGTGGAAAAGAAACGGGATGGAGATATCGGACTTCTAAAACGCTCCTTGCAGTTTTGAATAATTGCCCAAGTATCCACAATGTTTACCTCCACTTTTTGTCCAACTAGTAAGGACTGGAAATCACCAACCAATAACCTAATCTGGCCATACTTGAACAATATCCTTCTGGCAAATGAACAATAATCTTTTACGCAATGAACAATTTAAATTGAACAATAATATGATAGCAAATGAACAATAGTAAGTAATGCAAAGAACAAGTTATCAGATTAATATTCAAAACAACTTCTCCCAACAGTATGGGATCAGAACACGTTTTATTATTAAGTACACATCGTGGAAAGAACAACCATGTGTTACCATATGAACAATTTGATATAATTCGATGAACAATCATTCTAATTTCTTCTATGAATTTATATTACACTGTATGATAATGAAAATCACGTGTAAAAACAACATATATAGTAGCAGAACCAATGGAATCTTAATAAATAAAACTTACGTAGTAGGCAGATCTTTTGTTTTGACAAACTCATGAAGTTTGTAATCATTCAGCGTTTCTATTGAATCTGGATCATTTGCTCTAGCAAAAAAAGGACTAATTACGCTGGATGATGGATTCCTTAACCTTTGGGGATGGTTTCTCCCACCATGCTTAACCCCATCATTAGGTGGCACGTCAGTCAGTGGGGTTTTACCTCTATCAACATTCTATAATATAACATTACACAACTTTGTTACTCTCAAATTAATATATATAATTGGAAAAATAATAACAATTACTATAAGATTAAAAAATTAATGAATATCCTTCATACAGGAGTTACTTCTGCATCCTCATTGTCATTCTGAACCTCCTGCAAACATGTTCAAATGTAATAAGATATCTAACAATGTAGAAAATAGATTAAATATGAGCCGGTGAATAAAATAATAACCTTTGCTATATTTAGTACATCATTGTCAGTTGTGATATGGGTCTGTTGAACAACAACTGGATTGGAATCTGTAGGGACACCTTCGTAATATACGCCAAGATTGGAATTAGGCAATATGTGAGCGCGTTCAGCATGCCTATTTTGAACAATTGAAACATCTTCTTTTGGAGGGGAAGTCTATCAATATTAGAAAAACAAAGTAATTACAAACGAGACTAAGGCTCAAACTGTTTCCTTATACATCTTCCTTCTTCTTTTTTGACGCCATGTTTCAACTATATAAACCAATCCAAACAAATGAGAGAAAATAGTTTACATAATTATAGTCCAAAGAACAACAATACCTTATACAATGAACAAGTATTCACTGCCAAAAGAACAATTAACACAATGCCAAAAGAACAATAAATAAAAAGATTAACAGAACAATATACAATGAACAATTATTCAATGCCAATAGAACAATAAATTAGTTAGATTCATATTCAGACATATGTCCAACAAGTTATTAAACACTGAATAATTACGTAAATTTAAAACAACAAGCAAAAGAGGAATAACAATAACACCATTAGCAACTATTCAACCACACTACTATGTGGTTGAAATGCAGAACCCTAAAAGTTTCAACAGATTATAGGCCAAAGAACAACAACACATTATACAATGAACAATCATCCATCTTCAACAGATCGATATATTTTCATATAACTAGTAAGACTACTCATTTTATGTACTAATACTATTAAAATCCATAACTGTAAATTATGATATGATACCTCTTTTCCAGTCTTAACACAACCTGGTTGCATGTCAAATTCTTCTATATGTAGGTCAAAACTTGGCCAATTCTTAGCATCTTCCACCATAGCCTTCTTCTTACTATATGCCACCTCAATCTCATCCATCCATTTGTGCAGTTCTGGATCTTGCCAAAAAGGATGCTGGGATTGTGACCATCTAGGTTCAAGCTGGCTAGGATCAAATTGATCATCTTGGTTTGTTCCAATATTGCCCGCACCTATGAGATGAATGGCAATTTGATGTTTAACCCTAGCTTCTGTGTCAAGCTTCAATTCCTCGGGCATATTTTGTGTGAGCTCAGCCAAATCACCAATGATAGAAACTAGTTGGTTAATGTGGTTGTTTATACTTTCAATCCATTGCTGCATCAAATCAATCATTTTAGTAAGGATAATATATGAGTGCAACATCTGATTATAATACGTTGTAACATTATGTTACACACCTTTTTTGTGGAAGTTTGCTCTTCTTGTTCTTCATAGCGCATGGATGTCGTATTTTCTTTAGCATTGACACTTATTTTGTGTCTTTCTTGAACACTTCCTAGACCAAAAGAACCTTGAGCCATCTCTGCAGACTCCCTCTCTTTAGGGATTTAGTATCCCACCTCTTAAAACTAGGGAATGTGGTCTCATTCTTGTTACCAAAGAGGAAAGTACGATCAACATAGAACAACTGACATGAAAGAGAGCATATTAATACTAAATGACAATGATTTTATTCATTGAATAACTATATCTTATTGATTGAACAAATACGTAATATAAAAAGAACGATATACTATAAATGATACTAATCAGACGAAGAACAACAAGACATAAATGATAATAATCAAAGAACAACTTAAGGAATATGAATGAACAATGTATATTAAGTAATGAATAAAGCCAGATCATTTGATAATGATAAGGAGACACCATTTATACAACCTGAATGCATTACAAGTTCATAAATAAACTGATATAATGTAAATAAATGAACAACTAATTGTAACCACCACTTTTATTTCAGAATTAAAACGTTTAAGAATCATACCGTTAAGAGTGTCATTGAACCCTTGAAATAAGATTTTGCACCCGAATCCCAAGAACTTTTTGCTTCCACTAAACATCTTCTTAGAAAGCCACACCAATTCATTTTAGATATTTGGTCGACATCCTTCAATGCACGAAGACAAGATACATTCACCTTTCCATTAGATTGTGATTCACACAACAATGTAGTGAATAGAACGATGAAGCATCTGATGAAAAACGGACCAGCATCGACTTCCTCCTCCTTCATCTTACTAACCAACTCACGCGTCCCTACATCTGTATAATGATGATTAAATCTAGAACCCCATTCCTCCATGACATCAAAGTTCTCAAACCTACCATAACTCTTGATTTCTTCCCCTCCAATTGGAATGCCAAGTGCAAGGTGAATATCTTCATCAGTAATCTCAAGTCTGACCCCATCTTCCATCCTCAAGGAGCACTTAACAGCTTCAAAATGTTCCACAAGCCAATGCCCCATATACAATGGGATTTCATGTATCGTGAAATCAAGAAGATGCCCGAACCCAATTCGTCTTATTGCATTCCTTTTATCATCACTTAAAGTTGCCATGCATTTTGAGAAGGCTGTAGGAATAGTTCGTGTCGGTAACAATGAGAATTTTGGTGATTTAATCACTGATGCATCAGGAAGCTTATCCACCTTCAACTTCTTTGATTTTCCTTCTTTGACTTTAGACGTCTTGGTTGTCGGGTTCTTATTTTTCCCCTTTGATTTCATTGTCTCATCACCACCACAGACTCTATGATCTTTCCCATTATCACTCCTACATTATTAGATTATACATGATATTAAACCAAAGAGTAATGCAATCCATACGTGGAGTAATGTGTTTAAATAATTCATTACCTGACATCTTGATTAGTAGATTCTAATACATCAGTGGTTGATTGTTGACCAACGGTTGCATTACGAGTTAGATGCTCTTCTGATGCAACAACGTCTTTGCTTGTAGACATACTGTATGCATAAAAAAAGATGTTATACTAAGACCTACACAAGTACTTACTAGTGTAATGCCTATCATTATTTATACAAAGAACATATGTGTATTACCAGAAGAACTTTAATATTAAACTAAAAGAACCACTATTGTTGAACAGTTCATTTGAAAAGAACTATATGTAATACATAACGAACTATTATGTTATAATCAAAGAACAACTACTGTTACTGTTTTATACAAAAATTAACCATTATAACTGCACAACACTGTACTTTAAAATATAACTAAAAGGTTCAATTAATAGAAATTACACTAAAACTAACACTACCTGAAATGTTAACTTCATAAAACTAATGAACTAACATTAATAGTAATTCCATCCTGAACAACAATACAAGAACTAGTAATTTACCTATTGTTTTGTGTTGCAAGGTTAGCTGTTTCATGTCTCTCCTCTAAAGCATCTTCAATTCCTTTTTTGGGGGATGATATCTTTCTTTTCTTCACATTCACCTTAGACTTTCTCTTTGTTGTATTATTTTTCTGGTTCCCCTTGGACTTCTTATTTTGTGTAATCAAACCATCATCTTCATCAGTGTCACAAGAACCAAGAGTGATCTCCAAATCATCGTCACTACTTTCACTATCACTAGAATCAATTTGAGAACGAAGAAGACTATTGAGGATGGGCTTTTGAGGAGGAATAGTTTGTCTTGGAAATACCCAAGGTTGTAACCCTGGTTTAAGATTTAGCGGTGGGAGTCCACACTTTTCTCTTATGCTCAAACTGTTTCCTTCTACATCTTCCTTGTTCTTCTTTTTTGACGCCATGTTTCAACTATATAAACCAATCCAAACAAATGAGAGAAAATAGTTTATACAAGTACAATCCAAAGAACAACAACACATTATACAATGAACAAACATTCACTGCCAAAAGAACAATTAACATAATCCAAAATAATACTTAATACAAAGAACAACATCACATTATACAATGAACAATTAATCAATGTCAATAGAACAATAAATTAGTTACCTTCATATTCATACATATGACCAACAAGTTTTTAAACACTGAATATTAATTATGTAAATTTAAAACAACAATCAAAAGATGAATAACTATAACACCATTAGCAACTATTCAATCACATTGCTATGTGGTTGAAATGCAGAACCCTTAAAGTTTCAACACATTATAGTCCAACGAACAACAACACATTCTATAATGAACAATCATTCAATTTCAACAGAACAATATATTTTCGTATGTCTACATATGAACAAAAACTCATTAAATATTGAACAATTATGTAAATTCAAAAGAACAAAACTATGCAAAACACTGAACACTTAGTTGAACCACAATGCTTTAGTGAATAATCGTACATTCACAATTTTTACCAATTTCCTCAATCTTACTACTTTAGAAAAAGTTTAAAAGAACAAGTCCACAAATCTGCAAAATCTGCTTATTAGTATTTGCTTATTCGAACACTGAAAAATCGTTCACCAATTTCAGCATTCAAAACGATAATGACCTAAAATCTGCTTATTTGTATCTAGGGCACAGAACAACTTTGTTTCATCACATCTAGGGCACCGAAATTTATCAATCTAGTGTTTCAACAACCAATTGCAAAAGAACAAGTAGTTACCTTTGAGAAATCGAATACCAGCAACTCGAGCAAACGGGTAATTTGGAGGAGAATCGACGAGGGTTTAAACCACAACTTCAGCAAATACCCAGACGGAATATGAAAGGACGTTTTCGCCAAACTCGTGGGTTACAACCAGCTACTTCAGCAAATACACAGATGGAATAAGAAAAGACGGACCAAAAGAGGGAGATGGCGGACGAAATCGCCAGAGATGGCGGACGGTACTGATTCTCGCTCGAAATCGCCAGAGATGGCGGACGGTACTGATTCTCGCTTTTTGAGATATGGCGGACGAGGGCAAAGAACAAATACAATTTTTTCTTATTCTATCAAAAATCGGGTAAGATAATAGAATATTGGAAGAGATATCAAATCCCGTAATTTACGTAGTTACCTAAATTATTAATATTCTGATTTTTTTTTAATAACCCAATGAACAACTAGTTAATCAATCGTAATATTTAAAGAGGCAAATCTGACGGTAGATAATCCTCCTAATTATCTACGCTAAGGAGGCTCCTCACCTGATCTTAATCCTATATATATATATAGGTCCATTAATTCACACATGAATAATAAGAGGTCTTGCAATCCTGCCACACAGTTTGTGTGTCAATTTGTCATTTTTAACAAAACCTGCCTCTATTACTGCATGCACCTATATATTGTTTCAATGAACTTCTGTAAAAATGCTGTAATTTTTTTTAACAAAACACATAACTAGTTTATCCTAATTAATTAGTAAATATTGATGATATCTATTTGAGGCTTTGAACATTATTTGGAGTTTGGTGTTGATTTCCTTGTATTTTTTTAATCTTAAATTAAAATATACAATATTGTTTTGTGTTGATTGCCTGGTTGAATGGAGGACCTGTTTGTAGTAGTGCTATTGTAGTTTTTCTTGAGAACGGGCCTTTCAAAATTGATCCTAACCAAACCCTTTCTTGGAATGAGTTTGGCTTGGATCAGGTAGTCGATCATATATTAATAATAATTTCTTAGTTTAATCATCACATGTTAATTATATGGTTATGCTTAGTTCAGGTATCAAATATTATCTATGTAGATCAGCCCATCGATTTATGTAATAGATGGTCTTCCACTGATTATGAATTTAATATGGTACAATGAATTTTCATTATTCATATATATACTTATTGTACTTTATTCATTTTACGGGTGCTATTGGTTTGATGATGATTAAGTATGGGCCGACATATTTCTAGGCAAGTTTTTAAGATAAAAGTGGCCAATTTTGTTTAAGCTACTTAATGTCACTTTCTCTCAACATTTGATACAATTGCTTGTTTTTGTCTAGTGATATAATGTCGTGACCACTTGGATTTGCTTGCTCTCGATGAACATGCATTTACATCCAAATTACTTGCTCTCGATGAACATGCATTTGATACAATTGCTTGCTCTCGATTTGCTTGTCTAGTGATATAAGCGAAGTAAATTGGACACGTTTTTCGAGACATGTCAAAATTACCCATTTACATCCAAATATCACTTAAGTCGATCACGCTTTTCGAAGAATATATATCCCGAGATTACTTAAGAGCTAAGCAATGCTGACACGAATTTCGAGGAACATTAAAATATCGAAATTATTACTTTACGAGCTTTCTTCACAACTAAGAAATAAATTTATCCGAGCTTTCTTACAAGCGAAGTAACATGGACACGTTTTTCGAGACATGTAAAAATTAAACATTTACATCCAAATATAACATAAGTCGATCACGCTTTTCCAGGAATATATATCCCGATATTACTTAAGAGCTAAGCAAGACCGACACTAAGTTCGAGGAACATTAAAATAACAAAAGTATAATTGAGAAATAATGAATTAATAACAGTCGCACGATAGTGTTATATGAAAAACTGTAAAATGAACGGACGGGATTCAATAGTTAGACGTGCTTTTATACTAGTATAGATATAGATATAGATATAGATATAGATATAGATATAGATATAGATATAGATATAGATTCCTATATACAATTCAAGAGTTTGATTTTTTTTTCTGCAAGTTTCCGATTTTTTAGCCTGAATGATTTTCCGATCTAGATTTGAGCAACAAGGATTTTATGTGAACAGATTTGAGATGGAGAGTACAAAAAAGGAAGGATTTTGTTTTTTTTTTTAAATTTAACGGCAAGTTGGATGGAAAATGGATTTTAGGGCACTTTAGGCTACGGGAAGGAATTGTTTAAAAACAGGAGGGCACCAAAAGGAATACGAAATTTTTTTGGACACCAAATGGAAAAGTCGAAACCATAGGGGCACCAAAAGAAAAATCCTTTTTTTAAATAGTGATTTATATAAATTTAAGCATAATATTATATTAAAATGCCTATAATTTAACCGCTGAAAAGCTTACCAAAGTCACTACAAAAGTGCATTATAACGTTGCAATTGCCCATCAAAACCGATGGTTGCCTTGATTGCCCATTAAAACCGCTGCAATTGTCCATAATAATCGCTGTAATTTCCACGTTTAAATGCCACCATAGTATGAAAGACTGCCGCTATTGATCACCAAACCGCTGCAGTTGACAAAGAGAACCGCTGCCATTATTGCAAAACCGTCGCAATTGCTTTATATAACCGCCTCAATAGGTAAGGTTAAAACTCCCACCTTAGATACTATAGCAACGGTTGTTTCTGCCAATAGTGGCATTTCTAATGTCAATCGATAACCGCTGCTATAGCTTTAAATAACTGCCACTACAGATCTATAGCAACGCCAACGGAAGTAACAGATAGGAAACCACCACCTTAGGTCTTTAGTGGCGGTTTGAGAGTATTTGTTGGCGGTTTTTGACCGCTACAAAAAGCTTGAATTGTAGTAGTGAATCATGCTACACCAATCAAATTTATCCATAAAGCAAGCTAGGAACACAACAATCACAAACTAGTATCCTACACTGGACGAAAGCACTTAGACCCCGTATGGTTGCAATTTATGTAAACGTAAACGGAATGGAAATGAATACAGTCCATTTTAGTGTCATGATATACATTGACAAAACAAATTCAACATGTTTTGCACAACCTCTTATCCATTGTAAAAGGGGGTTGCTCCACCTCAATCATTCTTCCATCAAGGGGGTGGGTAACAAAATGGTGGAATCACTCCCTTCTATCTCACTTTTACAATGGACAAGTTGTTGGATGATTTTTTTTATATAAATGTATTATGATATTAAAAATGGTCTAGATTCATTTCGTTTCCGTTTACGTTTACGTTTCCATATGTCATGCCAAACCAAACGGACCCTTAATACCTACAAACAAAAGAAAAAGCAAAAAATACTGAGCAATATTCAAGTTACAAAAGATGTTAAGATCACATAGCAGCAAACAATAGCAGTAGAAAAAACCCTAAGTAGAGATAGGCATGGGACTACAATCACATTCAGAGTTGGAGATAAAGAGGAGAGATGATTTTTTAGCACATACTTTAGTGCAAGAGAGAGAGAGTTGATCTTTCAGTGGCAGTGTCCGAAAAGCGGTAATAATAATATGAAAATACTTCCTCTTATGACAAAAATTACTTCACATTTCATAACTGAATTTTTTTTCTAACATAGAAACACATTCCGTTGTGCTAATGACAAAAAGAAATTAAAACGAATGCTTCATGTGAGGGGTATTAAAGTACACATAGAAACACATTCCGTTGTGCTAATGACAAAAAGAAATTAAAACGAATGCTTCATGTGAGGGGTATTAAAGTAAGTTTGGTTGAATGTTCCACGATATCATTGTATACTTTTTTTTAATGTGCGAGTGATATGATGGTAAAGAACAAAAAAAAAGGGGCATGCTAAACATCACCAAAAAAATCATCACCAATTTTATTTTCCATTTATACCCCAAACATTATACAATAATTACAGTAAAACCAAATCTCCACATCTGCTAAGCAGCCCAACGATGACAATCTGTCAACATAAACATATACACAATGGCTCGAAGAATCGAAGATCCAGGTCTAATTCAACCCCTCCCTTTGTCGGGAAGACGTCTTTGACGCCATCAACAACGCCAAGCATTTCGCCTCCGTGACGGGTTGGTCCGTCTACATGGAGATCACGCTCGTAAAGGATATGAGGAGGCCTAAGCCCGGGGCGATACAATCGATCGGGCTTATTATTGGTATCCTTTTCCATTGAAGTTGAAATTCAAAAAAACCTAGCAATGAATAAATTGGAGGTCGAAATTTGGAAATTTGGACGATTCTATTTGATAGATAGATAAAATTGTAACGCAAGACTGAAATCAAAGTATATAGTAGAGAAACCGTAGAGGAGAGATCAAAATTAGACAGGCGGGGGAAGGAGAACGACGATGAAATTGGAGATCGCTCCTCACTCTTTTTTTTTGTTTTTTTAAATTTTATTTATGTATTGAGGGTAATTAAGTCAGAGTCTAAAAAATGGAGATGGAATAGTAAAAAACGGGTGATATTTAGCATTTATGAAAAAAAACACCCTCCGGTCTCCAAGCTAACCAAATGAATGCAAATTATGAACTTTTCCATTATCATATAAGATATCCGAGCCCTAGTTTTTATAGAAAACATTCTCACTTTTTTTTAATTCTCTCAAATACTAAACGCAAATGTACAAATAACTTTTAATTTATTCAAAGAAAACACGATTAACTAAAACAATAATCACTATAGCCCTACAGGGCACACTCACATAGACATAAAGACCACACTCACATAACATGCACAAAACCACATTTTTTTGGTCTAGGGACCACACTAGAACATCCAATCTATAATTAGAACTAACAACATTCCCTTTAGCCTAAAGATTAAAGGGGCCATTGGGATCCAATTGCCTACAAATGCTCAAGTAAGCCAGATAGAGAAGCCTATCCTTAGCGGCCGTACGGTGGTGGCCATTGTGCTTGCAAAAGTATTTCAACTGCTCTCCGGTGCAACAACCGAGCATTTGACCGAGGAAGAGGAAGAGCCAGTTCGTGTTCCTCTTCTTCCCCTCGATCTCCGGCTTCACAGCGTTTCGTTGGTGGCAATAAATGCACTCTGGCAAGACAGGGTTCATCCACATCTCGGGCGCCCTGTGACGGAGTTCATCCTTCTTCTCTAGTAAATAGCCACCCACTTCCATGAACTTTGAGTGTAGGTCAAATGCCATCTCATAGCTCCGCTCACATTTCCTGACGATAAATCAACTAGGTCAATTCAACAAACCACATACATACGTGCTAAACTCGAAGAAACAAACAAACTCATTATGGAATACAGACAAACTCACTGTTTAAATTATATGGAAATGATAGTATTTTCTTATATGCTAAGAATTAGGTCGCTACAAGTATTACTTGGGCTAACATCCCTAGTGAACGAGAATTGATTACTAACATTCTAGAGAATGGACAAACCGTCACCCGTGAGGTTCGAAACGGTCACACGTGAGTAGTGGTAGACCCAGGATTGACTGGGTGGGGGCGGACGTTAAACAGTCTAATAGTAATAAAAAATGTTAGCCTAAACAAACTAGTTTAAACATTAAATTAGCATAAAATAATATACTAAGATAATTTGACTTAAAAAATGAACGTATAAATTAAACTATAGTATATGAATAATAATTGTGTTTTTAATTGTAGTTTTCAATCTATATCTATACAACTATAAAAACTCTCCCTCAATAGACCAATAAATGATCTATCTATTGAAACTATATATTGAAATAGAAAATACCATTAACAAATAATTGCATAAATGATATTGTCTTTTAAAATAGAAAATATCATTAACAATAGTTGGAGTTTGGAATACGAATGGGCACACCAAGTTGTCACAATCAGTGGACCATATCATGTGTGTTATAAAACAACTGTTTGAACTTCCTTTTGCACTATATTTGTTGTAATTGACAAAAGATAGAGCTAACTTATAATTAATTGGCTAATTTCAAAAGATAGAAGTGTTTGAACATAAAATTTCTATTCTAATTCAAATAAAATACACATTCACCTATGTCCACTTATAAAATAAATAAAAAATCCAATCCCGTCCATCGGACGGGTCAAGCCTTCTAATAATTTGTAAAATACCGCTCTATATAAATAACACCAAATTAGTAACCTATTAAAATTAATTAACAATAAATTATTTGATAAAAAATTTTATAAAAATAAATGCGCATTAAAATTGAAATTGTCGGATTATGCAATTTCACTAGCGTCACTATTTGAAGAATGAAAGATTTGTCAATTTTAAATTTTTTTACCCATTATGTTCGGATTTTTTGCACTCAGCCCAAGTTTAGAGACCACCATATTCATTTTAAGGCAGAAAAAAAAATTAAAAAAAAATTGTGCAGATTTTTAATATATGCCGACGAAATCTCCGACGCTGCTCTCTACCTCAATCGCGCGCAGCCCTACCCCGCCCTGCCCCTCGGTGGATCGGTGTCGACCTATTCCGCCTCACATCCCCGCTCCTCCTCTATACAGCCTTACTACTAACACCGGCGAACGAGCCCATGTCCTAGATCCACCACTGCCGGTGAGGTAACCTCACGGTCCCTCGAGTACTATGGGTACTACCAAAATGATAGTATTTGTTTCCGTGTAACATAGGGCTAAGCAAAATAAACAAACAAAACATTAGTTACCTTACCTGCACTTTACCCTCCCTTTGATGGACGTGTATCCGAGGGACTTGATGATGACAGAAGGGTGGATCTGACAACGCTTATCGGTGGCCCACGGGTACGGCGGATTGATTGTCGGGCTCTTCTCAATGGGGAGGTTGGAGGAGGAGCCGCTGCCGCCTCCGCCTCCGGAGGAAGATCGGAGTTGACGGGCTTGCTGCCGGCGTGGTGGGTTGGTTGACGATGACGGCGGCGATTGGAGGTTGTTTTGTGGCAGCGGAGCTTGAGGAAAGGATTGGTATTGAGAGTAGAGGGTGGTGGGGCCGTTGTTAGGCGGCGGTAACAAGGGGCGGAACACGAGCGGCTGCAACCTCGGTTCCACGTGGCCGCTGTTGTTGCTTTCGTCATTGTCGTTTTGGTGGATGTTGGTGTCGTTTTTGAGAATGGAGTTGGGGGCTGCCGGTGGTTCGTCGTTGTAGGTGTACCCTAAGGTGAGTTGAAGTTGGATGTCCTCGTCGTCGGAAGGAGGGTGGTCGCCGGCGATGTGGTGGTTGGTGTGGGCGTTGGGATTGTGGTGGGGCGGAGGATCTGAATTTGAGCCCATGGTGTCCAGAAGTTGAGTTGAAATTTGAAGTTTGATCGGACCGTATAACAAGGGGGTCTTTAAAGGCGTTGAGCAGATATATCTCAACAGCAATATTATCATTTTTGAATACTCTTAAATCTTTTTATTAAAAAAACATTAAATCTACTATCAACAACCAACGGATTGAGGATGAAATTTTGGACCAGAAAATTTTGTAAAGATTAATTTTTCCTATAATTGCATCCGTAACTTATTGTGAGGTTTCTCCCCCAAAACACTTTAATTTACGTTTGTTCTGTTTGCACGCATAGAAATAGATTTCCGCACCACACAACATTTTCACGTGGAGAATCTGACTCAAATCCGTTGTGTGGAGATATACCGAATACCCCTACCGGTATCGGATATGTATGTTCGCGGCGGAACTCCACGGAGTCCACGCAATTATTAATTAAAACTTCTTCTTTTAATTATTGGATGATATTAGACAGTTACAACTTACAAGTAAACTAGAAACTTTTATAATTACATCGGTTAAACTGGTCTTTACATATCCAAATAAATCACAAAGAGGAGAGATTTGCTCAATGCCCAGCTGGTACTCATGTATCAAGAGCAAATGTTTGAAAATAAATAATAAATTACTCCGTGTTATATATACAAAATAAATCATAACAACAAACCTCCCTATAACATTTGACATTCCCAATTTTTTTTTCTTTGGCTCAACAAACACACCAGAGACTCAGAGAGCATGTTCAACGAAGCTTGGCCGGTTGGCCCGAACAATATCCGACCAAACTATGCTTATGTTATAAAAATATTGGATTTTCTACCAAAAAAATAAAATAAAAATATTGGATTAATTTCCAGAGATAAGACAGCTGAAAGTAACAAAACAATTGCAAGGGTGATGAGATTATACGTGTTCTTAATCGGACGCATATATAATCAAAACTTTGGTATTCTTAAGCACGACTGCACGAGTACCGGCCACCAGTCACTAGACACTTGACTAGGTCAGATGGAATGTAGGTGTTGTATTCTTCTCGTTGTTGTAGATGACATCTAAATTAAAGATCAATCATATGCAACAATATTTGATATACATGTCTAAAATAATCTATATTTTAATCACGGTCTTTCTAATCTATGCATTTAGGACATAAGATAAGAAATTCGTTTTAGAAACTAAAACTTTAAAATAAAAGTTATAAACCCTTAAAAAAAATTACAATTCCAAAATAAACAAAACTAATGCTAAAATCTTTCCAAAAACATGGCTCAACGTTTGAGTCTCTTGCTGCAAGAGGTCACAGGTTCAACCTTCAAGGGCGGCGATTTGCCCTTTTTTCTTAGAATTGATTAGTAAACCAGTTCTCACCCGTTTACGGGTGCTCTAGGTTAGTTCAAGTACTTGGGCTATCCTAAATCTTACCAGATAAAAAAAACAGTAGAAAAATCCTCAATGTCATCAAGACTCAGTCAACCAAGTTGACTCGGTTGTTGACTGTCATTAAAGAGTCTTTGACGGCAAACAAATATCATCAAATAGTCTTGATGATAAATAAATGTGTCATTAAAGGGCCAAATGTGACATCAAAGTCCTTAATGACAAACAAATTTTTTATAAAAGGATCAAATATGTCAATAATACAAGTAAATCATTTAAAATCATACCAAGGGAGGTAGAGGTTTACCAACACAACTAGTTGGTTTTTGTGGAATTCCACTATAAGAAAATGCCCCCTTGCTTTACATGTTTACTTGCATACTTTCGTTATTCCGCTACCTAAGGAACAATTTCATAATTGTTTCTTACTTTGTACTAATGCATGTCGATCTAACAATTGGTATCAAAGCAAATGCTCTAGATGTTGCGTTATCTTTGCAAATAAATAGTTTGTCGACGGAACTAAACGCTATCGGACATGGGAACAACAAGCCACCCAAACTCTTTGAAGACAGATTTGAGAGATGTCAAGGGATGATGAAGGACTGGACGAATGTGAGGTCATGATTATCAAGCCTAGATGGTAATTGAGAAGTGAAACTTCATTATGGATAAGGCCATTCAAAATGACCGATCCAAATGGGTCCAAATGAATGGAAGTGCATGTAGACCAACTTCAAGACCGAAATGTATCTAAATAATGCCATGTGCGAGTAAGACTCATCCTGTAATATCCGCGATATTCCAAGCTTTTTATAATATAATATTTATTACCAATTATTTTTCTCTAATTAAAAAGGAGAATTTCTAAATATCAAATTAACTTCTATTATTCTCTTTTAAAAGAGATTATCAAGAAAGTTGAAATAGATAAAAATTTAATAAAATAACTTGAGGGGCATAGTTTAATAAAGTGAGGAAATTAATAGAAAGAGCATTAATTAAAAATAATGTCTTTTAGAGATTAATTTTATTCTATAAAATAAATTACATAAAAGCCTAAAAATCTAGTTACAAGCTTAGTAAAAAGAGTGCAAGAGCCGGGACTTGAACCCGAGACCTCTTGCCACTCTACCTACACACCCCACACTCTCATCCGCTAGACCAATTGCACTTTCTTACTACATCACATCATTCTTATTATCTTATACCAATTTAATCTCCTTCTTCTACAAAAAAATAGACATCAGACTATGTCTGATGTGATTTACGTAGATTGGACTCCCTCCCAATGCATGTCCATGGAAGCTTCCTCCACCTCCTTGCTTGCTAGACCACTCTTATGACCTCACCTCTCATCACCATGGAAGAAGCACACCAAAGACCAATGGGTGATCACTTCCTCCACCAACATTGGTGAATCCACCATGACTTGGATCCATGGCTCACCCAACTTGCCTATAAATAGGTTCCTATTCATCCAATCTTCTCACACACTCCCACTCTCTTTTCTCTTCTAAACCAAGGCATTAGTGATCCTCAAAAATCAGCCACTCTCTAAGGCAATTTCCTCCATTAAAACACCACAAAAACACCATCTAAACTCCCTTCTTCTTCTCCTTGGAGCCGTCGGGCCACCGCCCCCTTACCGGAGCACCACCGCCGGACCGCCGCCGCCGCCCTCGTGTTGTCGCCTGCCCTCGCCGGAGCCCTAGCCGCGCCGCCCCTGCCCGCCGGTCCTCCTCCTCTGCCTTTCTCCAGTATTCTGTAATTACAGAATACACAAAGTATAAATTCTATCCTAATTTATATTTATCCAATTTATGTATTTATAATTTATAAGGTTTTTATAAATTGTTAGAAAGTATTTAAGTAAATTAAGGAGTAAAAATATGAGAGTGAGATCTTGTTAGTCGAAAGCTAGAAACAAATTTGTTTTACCATGGTAACTTAAACTTAATAAAACAAATAGATAAATGTTATTGAATTTATTAGGAGCATGCCCAATCATATTATAAATAGGTTTTTATAAAATAATTATAGCTTACAAAATTATAATTTATATTGTCATCTTTGATCATATAAGAATTCTAGAAGTTGTTATGCATGTACTAACCTATAGAATATATCATATTTATAAATTTGATCATAATAAATAGATTTAGGAAATAAATCATTTACTCAATAAAAATATGAAGTTAGCATACTTTTAAGTGTAAGAACTACTACAAAATAAGGACTTCTAGAAATATGTACACATGTGATTTTAGTTATAACATATGATGGTGATCTAGGTCTTAGTATAAATAAAATGAATGGTTGAGAGACCTTATAAAAATAATATTTTTTTCAAAACTTGAAGACATAGACTATGTTATGACCTTGGATGTTGTTTTAGGAAGATATAATATTAACGAATGAATATATTACTAAAGTCACATATGAGCAAAATATTAGTTTAACAACCTCTAAGTGTAGAGTTTTGTCACAAGACATAAGTTTTAGGTTAAATATATTAAGTGGGATATTACAAATATTTTAGGATATTATTATAGCATAAGTGACTTATATGGAAAGAAATCCTTTAGATATAAGGAAGATATTATTTTATAAACTAAAATATTATAATAATAGACTATAATTATGAGGTGGGATATCTATAAGTCATGAATATAATTTTTACAAGACATGAGGATATTAAAGTCTATGATTAAAGATATTTTATAAGCATTATAATATAAAAGGATTATAGGAATAATATAAATAAGGATATTGTGATATATAGTAATATTAGTAAGTTACTTTATAAAGATAATAGAAATTTCTAGTTATGGAAACTTCCATATAGAGGAACTATAAACATGACAACTTTATTTAATGAGTATTATGTAAGTAAATACAATTCTATTAAGAAGATATTAGTAATATGCTAGATAAGGGAGACAATATTCTAAGGTTCACCAAGAATAATCGGGAATTTAAAAGTAATAATTTAACTAACATAAATAAGTAAAAAGGATTATTTTAATAAAGGTTTTTTTTCCGGAATAATAAGGATATTACGAAACTAAAATAATAATAAAGGAATATTATTATTTTAAGGAAAATAACTTTCTAAATTATTATTATAATAATTTAGAAACTCAAACCCCTCTTATAAAAATATTATAAGAGGCAATCCGAACTCTAGAAAGAAAATCGTGTTTTTGAGCCTTTTCGTAAATTCCATATCATTAGGTCGGAATCCTCGCTCGTAGTAGGGAATCGCCTAAGTTTCGTCAAATCTCGTTACTAGAACTCGTTACGCTAAGGCAAGTGGAATTTCCCCTTGTGCCCTTTTATATCCGTCTATATGATATTTCTCGATGTTGGGAACAACTTGTATGCTTAAATAAAAAAATGAACCTAGGAAATATCGATTGCTAGAAGTAACGAATATTGTTAGCATAGATTGCTTTATATATTCCTTGTTAGGATTAACTATGCTAGTGTGGTTATTATCTTGATTGTTACGATCTCGCTTCGAGATCAATGTCGAACTAGTGAGGGGCGTGGAATAGCCAACGCCTCTACATAACCCCACTAAGTCGTAAGTGCCTACGCGTTTGAAGTACGACTTTCGGGATCATGATCCCATCCGCTCCGATTGCAAGGAGGGATGAGCGCACTCTAGCTAAGTGCCGGGAAACGGAGTTTTCCCTCGGGTGGCTCGGATTATCCGTGTCCCACCACACTCTCTTTTAAATCATAAATGAAATCGAACGTCTTTTGTCGCTAAATAAGATAAGTGCCAAGGCACAATTAAGATACCAAAACCGGACCGGTCTCAAATGATCGATCCGGCTCTCGGTCCGCTTAGGGCGCGAGAGGTTTTTGACTCGCTTGAATAAATTAACGTTCCCAACATACTTTCAATTCTAAAGAAGACTAAAATCTAGTATTACTTCTTTTGATCATCAAGCTATCCCTTTTGGATATGCTATCGCTCTCTTTCGTACCTTTAGCTCCTCATAAACAAGCTCATCGTAAACACAACCCGCTTCTCTCTTTCGCCAATAAGTTGAAATTACCGAATTACCCTCGGGAAGTTCTATTCCCGCTTGCTTAGTCTCCTAGACTAATTCTTCTTTTCACATGTTTGCCTGGCATTCTATCGCCCCTCGCAAATTATGTCAGATCCAGGAAACCATAGCAAGGTGGGAAGTGAAGAGAAGTGAAGGGAGTTCAAGATCGCTCAAGATGTACTTACATTTCCATTTTGGTTTAAATATCGCTTTATCTCAAAGACATGATGGTTTTGGTATTTGTTTTCAAGTAATTTTAAATGTGAAGACAATGTAAGACATTTTGTAAAAACTAAGTCTCCCTCGGGAGCATGCTATTCTATTTATGAATTATGTTTATTCCGCATTTTTATGTTCTACATCATTCTAAAAGCCTTAGGTGACTTTGGACGGTAAAATCCGAGGTCACTGGCGGTAATACCCAATGTTGGAAAATAGGGGTGTTACACATCCAAGGTTGCGAACTTGGAAACTGCAAAGGAAATGTGGGCTGTCATTGAGCAGATGCACATGGGAAGCTCTGACCTCAACGAGGACCATCAAATGCATGCTCGAAGGGAGTTCTTCAATTTTAGGATGGAATCGGGAGAAACGGTTTCCATCTACCAAATCTTATCCTAAAGAATCCCACACCTTAGTGATATTCTATATAATCAAGCTCCTTCTTATGAGCATATTAAAGTGCTTGGTAGCCTATGTTTCATGTCCACTCATTCTGAAGTTAATCACAAGAAATTCTCTCCTAAATCTAATCCTTGTGTCTTTATTGGATACTCTCATGGAAAGAAGGGATTCAAAATCTATAATCTCGAGTCATAAAGTGCTCATAAGTTGAGATGTAATCTTCTATGAGCACATATTTCCTTATAAACTCTCTTCTAATCAACATTCCTTTACAATTGATTCTCACTCTTTTTCACAGATTTCATTGATAAAAATTTTCCTCTAAAATATGTGTCATTTGATCATCAGGATATTATTCATGAGAATTCTATGCTAGATTATCACCCTTCTCTTTTCACTTCACAATTTGACGATGACACTTAATTTCTAAATTTCTCACCTCAAATACTCCTACACAAACTATATATCATTCCCATTGAAACTTTACTTGAGCCTGATCTCAGAAGATCAACCAGAGAACACAAAGCTCCAAAATGTTTACAAGATTATGCCACTCTTACTATCTTAGATATTGATAGAGCATATAGATGTAGTTGTTAGAGCATGTTTTTATTCTCGTTTTATGCATTTTTAGCTAGGATTTCATTCTAAGTTTAGATTAGGTTTTATTTTCGTTTAGTTCGGAATCTATGCGTCTTTGTGCATAATTACAGGTCAGATGGTGGAAGACGGTAGATGGAAAGCTTAGGACGGACCTCGGGACGTGTAGGAAGCATTTGAAATGAAGATCGAGGCAAAGGATTACAAAGGGCAAGAAGTGAAGGCCAAACCGCGGAGTGAAGCCAAGACTGCGCCGAGAGGAGCCGACTTTCTACGACTGATAGGTCTAATGTTTACCCAAAGGGGATAATAGAAGATGTGCTTGTTATGGTTGATAAGTTGATTTTCCCTGCTGATTTTTACGTACTTGAAATGGAACATGACAAGCATGCTGCTCCAATCCTTTTAGGTAGACCATTCCTAAAGACAACCAAAACTAAAATTGATGTGTGTAGTGGCTCATTAACCATGGAGTTTGATGGGGAAAAAGTGGAATACAATATCTATGATGCTATGAAATTCCCCTCTGATGTTCATTCTTTGTGTTCAATTGATGTGTTAGATACTCTTGTGCAAGATTTCGTTGACATTAATGATCATGATGAATTGCAATCTACACTTGAAAACTATGTGGTTGATAAAGATGAAGTGGAATTTATGCTTAATGATGATATGCAAGAAATTGTAGCCGAGTTGAACGCTCACTATGAGCGACCACTCTTGCTACCGGGCTCAAAGCCCATTCCACTAACATTGCCAAGCGAGAAGCTTGTTCCCTCTATTGTGCAGGCCCCACAGGTAGAGCTCAAACAAATACCGGACCACCTCAAGTACGCTTTTCTAGGTGATGGAGATACTCTATCGGTGATAATTTCAAACAAGCTGACTCAAGATCAAGAACACCGGTTGTTGGATGTTTTAAGGGAGCATAAATCCGCTATAGGATGGACTATTGCCGACATTAGAGGAATAAGCCCCTCTACTTGTATGCATAGAATCCTATATGTCCTGAAACTTCTTCAAGCAGGAATGATTTTTCCCATATCGGATAGCAAATGGGTAAGTCCTACTCAGGTCGTTCCTAAGAAAGGTGGAATCACGGTGAAGGAGAATCAATATGGTGAGCTAATTCCAACAAGAATTCAAACCGGGTGGCGTGTATGCATCGATTACCGAAAGCTCAACACGGTAACCCGTAAAGACCATTTTCCTTTACCTTTTATTGACCAAATGCTTGAGCGACTTGCGGGTCGTTCCTTCTATTGTTTCTTGGATGGGTATTCAGGTTATTTTCAGATAGCAATTGCACCCGAGGATCAAGAGAAGACAACATTTACTTGCCCATTTGGCACATTCGCTTACAGAAGAATGCCATTTGGTCTATGTAATGCACCCGCAACTTTCCAAAGGTGTATGGTCAGTATATTTTCTGAATACATAGAGAACTTCATTGAAGTCTTTATGGATGATTTCACCGTTCATGGCAATGATTTTGATTCTTGTTTAAATCACTTGACACTTGTGCTAAAACGATGTGAAGAAACTAACCTTTGTCTTAATTCTGAAAAATGCCATTTCATGGTAGAGCAGGGCATAGTGTTAGGTCATATAGTGTCATCTAAAGGGATTGAAGTTGATAAGACAAAGGTTGAAGTAATTCAATCCTTGCCTTATCCTACTAATGTTCGGGAAGTACGTTCTTTTCTTGGTCATGCAGGTTTTTACCTCAGGTTCATTAAAGACTTCTCCAAGATCGCTTCACACCTTTGTGAGTTACTCAAGAAGGATGTGACCTTTGAATTTAATGAAGCTTGTAAAAAAGCTTTTGATGAGTTGAAGGCTCGCCTCACCACTGCACCAATAATTCAGCCCCCGGATTGGTCCCTACCTTTTGAGCTGATGTGTGATGCAAGCGACTATGCGGTAGGGGCAGTTTTGGGCCAAAAGATATGTAAGGCTTCTCATGTTATCCATTATGCTTCTATGACTCTTAATGAAGCACAGAAAAATTATTACACCACCGAGAAGGAACTCTTGGCGGTGTTTTTTGCTTTGGAAAAGTTTCGGTCTTATTTGCTAGGTATAAAGGTGATCGTCTACACGGATCATGTAGCCCTTCGTTACTTGTTGACGAAGAAGGAGGCAAAGCCCAGGTTGATTAGATGGATCTTATTGTTGAGTGAATTCAACATTGAGATCAAAGACAAAAAGGGGGCGGAAAATGTGGTGGCGGATCATCTTAGTCGCTTAGTTCATGAGGGGGAACGATGTGCTCAAATCACACCGATTAGAGAAGAATTTCCAGATGACACCTTGTTTTCGGTACGTGTACTTCAACCTTGGTATGCTCATTTGGTAAATTTTCTTGTTTCGAGTGTGTTTCCTCCTAGCTTTAGCAAGGCCCAAAGGGATAAACTCAAGAGTGAAGCACGGTACTATGTGTGGGACGATCCATATCTTTGGAAACATTGTTCCGATCAAGTAATCCGGCGTTGTCTTCCGGATAATGAGTTAACTTCAGTTTTATCATTTTGTCATTCTTATGCTTGTGGGGGGCATTTCAGTGCTAGGAAAACCGCTAGGAAAGTATTGGATGCAGGATTCTTTTGGCCTACTATCTTTCGGGATGCATATGCCTTTTGTAAATCATGTGACCGATGCCAAAGGGTCGGAAATATATCCCGAAGGGATGAAATGCCTCAAACTTCAATTATCTTTTGTGAGGTATTTGATGTTTGGGGTATAGATTTCATGGGCCCCTTTCCTAGCTCTTACGGGAATATTTACATTTTATTAGAGGTGGACTACGTTTCCAAATGGGTGGAAGCGAAGGCCACCAGGACTGATGATTCCCGAGTTGTGGTAGATTTTTTGAAGGTGCATATATTATCAAGATTTGGGATTCCTAGAGCTTTAATTAGTGACAAAGGATCCCATTTTTGCAACCGAACAGTCAGCGCGCTCTTGAAGAAATATCATGTCACACACATGATTTCTACGGCCTACCACCCACAAACGAATGGCCAAGCTGAGGTATCTAACAGAGAGATCAAAGCCATTCTTGAGAAGACGGTGTCCCCAAACCGGAAGGATTGGAGTACTCGCTTAGACGATGCTTTATGGGCGTATAGGACGGCTTACAAAACACCGATTGGAATGTCGCCTTTTCGGTTGGTGTTTGGTAAAGCTTGTCATCTTTCGGTGGAGATCCAACACCGAGCTTATTGGGTTGTGAAGAACTGTAGTCTGCAGATGGATGAAGTCGGTGAGTTGAGGAAGCTTCAGTTGCAAGATCTTGAGGAATTACGGTTAGAAGCTTATGACAACGCGGCCATATACAAGGAGAAGAGCAAAGTTTGGCATGACAAGAAAATATGGAGGAAAAGTTTTCAGGTAGGTGATAAAGTTTTGCTATATCAATCTAGACTCAAACTTTTTTCCAGGTAAGCTGAGGTCGAGATGGACGGGGCCGTTCGTAGTAGCTCAGACGTATCCTCATGGAGCGGTGGAAATTTATGATGAAGCCACTCATTCTCTACAAAAGGAGAATGGTCAGCATTTGAAGCCGTATTTTGAAGGATTTAGCAATGCTATTCTTGAAGAAACGGTTTTGAATGAACCAAACACATGAGCGGTAATGCGTCAAGATAATGACGTTAAACAAGCGCTTCTTGGGAGTCAACCCAAGCTTTGTTTTTAGTTTTTATTTGTTTTTATAGAAATAGTTATGCTTTTGGTGTTTTTTTTGTGTTTTTCGGGTTTTTTTTGTTCTTAGTTGTAGGTAAAGTCGGAAAACAGGTACACACAGTCCGACGAGGTCAAGACAGCCTTGCATTCATGGCCCGGGAACGAGCAAATTGAGGCCGAGCTACTGAGACCAAACGCGGCTAAACCCACTAAGAGCGCCCCCGCGCTGTGACGCCGAAACCGCGCCCCGAAGGGCCGAGTTACTGCGGCCAGAGCACGGGCAAACCCGGGAGAGCGCGACCGCGCTCTCAGGGGTGCCAAACCGCGCCCTGGCCGGGTTCGGCGGAATAAACCCGAAAATTCCCCTATTTTTTGCCATTCCCTTCTTCTTCCTCATAAAACCGACGCAACCCCCTCTCTTCTCCTCCATTGAAGCTCCACATTCAAGCTCCATTGAAGATCAAAACTCCAAATCAAGCCCGGATTTGCACTCCTAGTTATCAAACAAGTAAGATTTCTCACTTTTCTCTTCAAATTTCATTCAAAAAATTGAAGATCTCAACCCAAAATTTACTAAATTAGGTTTTGCATAAAAACCTCAATTTTAGGGATTTTTAGGCCAAATTTCTTCAATTTAAGTTTAGATTCAACAATATTAGCATGTTTATGAGTTAGTTTCATGTCTAGAACTTGAAAAATCCATAATTTCGAAATTAATTAATTTTCATGCTAATTAATCTAGGTTAGTGGGGGAAGAGAGAGTTTTGAGAGCAATTATTGTCTATTATTACTTGTTTGGTGGATTGCTCTTGCCGGGGCAATCGAATTGTGCTTGTTTGTGGTGTTTTTGATTGTTGTGTAGGTGATATCATCATGGGTCGTACCAAGGTTCCCGCCAATGCATCTTCATCGGGACCTAGTCGTCCTCAAAGAGCAACTAGAGCAACCCGAGCAACATCAACTAGAGCTCAAAATGTTGCACCCTCTTCCTCTCGATCCCGAGCTCCACCTAGAGCTTCTTCCTCAAGCAATGAGATTACACCGGCAACTTATGGTCTTCAATTCCGGGACATGAGGCAGCTAGACCGGTTTGATCAATTGAAAGAGCGTGAAATCCAAGCTCCGAGATATATTGATTGGGATTTGTTGGAGGAGTTGGGTTTAGCTAGAAAATTGAGGAATATTGAGTTTCATCACAACTTGACTGTGTTGAGCATGAGATTGCCAGTTTACCGTAGCCTCATGTTGGAGTTCTTGAGCACATTGGAGGCTCATATCTTAGAGGGGCGATTTGCTAATGAAGGGCGGTGCAATTTTCAACTAGGTGGGATGATGAGAAGCATAACTCTTAATGGTATCAACAAGCTGTTCAGATTTACCACATACCATAAGAATGTTGATAGATGGGAGTCTAGAGCCACTTTTATGGATGATGAAAAGTGGGCTCTTCTTTCTGGGACTGATGAGTACTTGCCTTCTAGAACCAAGGCGTCTGGAATTTCTCATCCATTAATTCGAATTCTTCAGAGGTTCTTTGCTTACTCTATTACAGGCAAAGGAGAGGGTGAAAATAATTGCCCTAGGAAGGATATTTTTCTCCTTCGAGGTATTCTGGAAGGGCAAGAGGTTGACTTCGGTGCCGCTATGATGCACAACATGGAGCTCATGATTAAGAGAAATACTGGTCGGATCGTTGTGGGTGGTATCATCACCAAGTTTGCCCAACACTTTGGGATTGATTTGGAGCAGTGTGTGGGTAGGATTGATCCTCTTCCAATGAACTTGCTTTTCTACAACAAGATGAAGGTGTTATATGTGAAGAACAATCGGTACTATTGGGTTCTAGGCAATAGCTCTTTTGCTATGAAGTTGCCTAATCCAGAGAGGGTGAAGATAGAGGTTGGTTTGGACAATGCTGGCACATGGCTCATTCACCCTCAAGATGGTGATTTACCGGTTTCAGAAGTGATTGGAGGGACAAAGAAAAGAAAGAAAGCAAGGGGTCAGGATGAGGAAGCGAGCGCTTCTATGGATGTTGATGAGGAGGACGAAGATGAGGAGTTTGAAGCTGCTCTTGAGGATATTGCAGCTGAAGATGATGATGGGGAGAATGATGAAGATAATGATGAGCACAATGAAGTGCCACCAATTCAGGAGTTTGAGCAACAAGGCCTAGGTGGTAACATGTCTACCACCCAATACAACCATTTGGTGGAGTTGATGGGAGGCTTATCCACACAAGTGAGTGGCTTGCATACTCGTATGGATGGCATGGCAGCTGATTTCAACCATTTTCGGGGTTATGCTACGAGCCGTTTTGATTATGTTGATGAGCAGACCCGGTATTTGCATCAGAGGATGGACACATACACGCCTGAGCAGGGTTATCAGCCGTATGCTTATCAGCCTTATCCTGGATATCCAGCTCTATAGTGGCCATACCCGGGGTACCCACCACCACCATCAGAGTAGATTCCCGAGTTTGACAAGTTCTTGTGATGAGGTCAGTTTTCTTTTACTCTTATGTTTTTATTACTTTGGGGACAAAGTAATGTTTAAGCATGGGGGAAGGGGATTATTTATTTTGTCATGAGAACTTGGTTTAGTTAGATCATATAGTTGCATGTGCATGTTTATTTTTATTTGTATGCATTGATTAAAAGTTTTGAAAATCCACTAAAAATATGAAAAAATTAGAAAATTTGAAGAAAAAAAATGGTTTGTTTGCATTTAGGATTAACTAGTATGTATTCCCGTACCTTGTACGCGTTTTTCTTAAATAAAATATTTTCAAATATATTTATTATTCGACAAAAATAATAATGTAAATGCTTAAATATATTTTTTGAATAAATATTTAAAATCAATAAACTATAAAATTTGTTTATTAGAAACAATAATATTTTATTAGTATTAAGATCTAAATTAATATCCAAAACATGATATATTTATAGATATATGAAGAGAGATATAAAATCATATCTTAAATGAATACTTATATTGAGATTTTCTATCCTATCATAACTTAAATAAAATAAATATTCTAGAATTTGTATGATAGTATAAAAAAAATATCCTAATGATCTTCCTATCTATCATATCCAAAAATAAAAGATTGTTTAATAATGCGATTTTTTATCTTATATTCTAAAAACATGGATAAGAATTTATCATATCCAAAAATAAAATATTATTTTTTAATAAAAAGGGGTGGTGTGGTTCAATCTAAAAGTGACATGTGTCCTTTAATAATTTTTTTAACCTCCGCTTTAGTATATAGTTATGATTTTTCCCCTTGGAACCACTTATTTGAAGAGTGAGCATGATTTCATATCCCATAACTTGTTAAGTTTATGATGGAAGTTCTAAATAAGAATTGCTTAATTATGAAGGAGTATGCATGAAAGTGAAAACTTGAGCTAGTTATGAAGTTCTAACCAAAAATTTGCCTTGTCAGATTTCTTTTGAGCCTTTACATGCCAATTTTTCATGATATTCTTGAGTGTATCACTTTGATTGTTTCAACTCTAGAACTTGCGTTTATATTCTTTTTCGAGGCCACATTATATGATTTGAATGCATGATGTAAAAGTGATTGAGGCAAATTTTCTTTATCTCATTTATATCCTTATCCACCTTACATTATACCTTTGTTTTTGTAGCCCCATTGTTTTTGAGCCTTAGCCTTGTTTATTAGCTCCACAAAAATGAATCCTAGCCGAATAAGCTTGACCCTCATCCGGGAATTAGGATTTGACTAGGGGAATTTTGTGGGTTAATTGTTGTACTTTGGGGTTTGTGAGGCAAGTTGAAAAGGTGTAATAGAAGGAAATGTCCAAAATGAAAAGTGTTGGAAAGTTTAAGGATGTTGGGAATGTTTGGTGAAAAAAATTGCTAAGTAAAGTTGGTTTGAAAGGTTGATTGAGATGAGTTGTATGTGTAAATTGCAAAGTATTCTTGTAAGAGAAGAATGAAAAAGAAAGAACAAATCTCAAATGGGTTTGTGGAAAGAAAAATCAAAAGTTGAGTAAAGAAAGAAGTGCTTAAGAGAAAGTAATGGAAGAAAGGGAAGTACAAGTTGGGAAGTTGTTGAGAGTGAGTGTTGATGTAATTTGGGTTTTAGTTGATTCTAGTTCCCGGATTTAGCACCACATGGCCATATAATTATCCCTTCCTACTTGTCTTTACCTTAGCCCCATTACAACCTTGAAAAAAGACCTCATGATTTATGTTGTGCATTTGAACATTCGTGGTGGAGATTTAGTACACTGATGCAAGCATATGGTAGTTGGCATTCAAAGATGATTTTTGAGCGAAAACACATACCTTTAAACACTTGAGTGTTGAGTGCAAATACATATACCTTGGTGAGGGTTAGAATGGATTAATAGCTTGGTTTGAAACTTTCGATATATGTATGCAAAGATTTCATGGTTAAGTTTGTGCTTCTTGAAAATGAATTAAGTCATGACTTGCTTGTTTGTGGTGTGATTGATTTATATGTCTTCCTTGAGGACAAGCAAGGTTCAAGCATGGAGGAATTTGATAGAGCATATAGATGTAGTTGTTAGAGCATGTTTTTATTCTCGTTTTATGCATTTTTAGCTAGGATTTCATTCTAAGTTTAGATTAGGTTTTATTTTCGTTTAGTTCGGAATCTACGCGTCTTTGTGCATAATTACAGGTCGGATGGTAAAAGACGGTAGATGGAAAGCTTAGGACGGACCTCGGGACGTGTAGGAAGCATTGGAAATGAAGATCGAGGCAAACGATTACAAAGGGCAAGAAGTGAAGGCCAAACCGCGGAGTGAAGCCAAGACCGCGCCGAGAGGAGCCGACTTTCTGCGGCGTCAGCGCGGGCAATCTTGGGAGAGCGCGGTCGCGCTCTCATGTGCCACAAACCGCGCTCTGGCGCGTCGACGCGGCGTGGACTTGGGCTTTGCGAGATCTTGTGGGCCGACTTTCTTAATATTTATTTGGATATTTTTAGATCTTTTGGATATTTTTAGCATGATATAAATACTTTCTCTAGGTTTTATTTTTGGATCTTATGCTATCTTTTTGAGTTTTATGCAATTTGGAAATTTGTGGGAGACAAACCCTAGTTTGGCAATTGAAGATCAATTTGACTTTTGTAAGTTTGATTTTTCTTTAATGTCGATTTCTAGCTAAATTTCTCATGTCCAACTAGTTAGTTGAAGTTGTGTGCATGATTGTTTGTGAGATTTGAATTATTTTAGTTTGCCTTGACTAGATTGAATCTCTCCATGCTTAATTGATTAAATTCACTTAGGATTATAATAGCTTGATCACCTATTCTACTTCTAGGTTGAATTACAACTAGAATAATTAAATATACGGTGGAATTTGATTATTCATGGATGAATCCTTTGATTAAACTTAAAGACGGTGTATATTAAGGTTAATCAAAGGCGGAGAATTTAATCACAAGATTTCGTGAATAGACGGTGGAATTCATGAATATTGTTTCTATTGAATGCTTTGAACTTAATTGCATGATCAACTTGACATAGGAGGTTTTCTAGGTTAATTGATTAAAATGTTGTTAAAGACGGTGTATATTAACAACCACAATAAGCTTGAATTCATAAATTCACAATAGATTAGTCAAGGGAAATTGAAATAAGGATAATCGATGATCAAAACTCATGTATGCAATGGATATGAAATTAGTTGGACGCTTTTCTCTATATTTGAATCTCAACTTATTTTACATGCTTAGCTTTAATTAGTTTAATTTCTTAGATTTTAGCTTTCAACCATAAAACCCCCCTTCTGCTTAGTAATATTATATAAATACGAATAATCTGAGTCCTTGTGGGTTCGACCCTTGCTTCCACTATACCTAGGTTAGGAAGTTAGGAATTTTCTTTGGCAGTGCTTTTAGAGCGACGTAAAAGTACTCGTCAGATATCTCCAATGCTCACACATCTTCATCAACTAAGTACTCCTACCCTTTAACTTCTTTGCCCATATCAAATGTTTGTTCTTCAACCTATATATCTTGGCTTTGTTCCTAATGTGGTTCATTGTTCGGAACCAAAGTCTATAGTAGAAGCTATTAAACATCCTAAGTGGTGTGAAGCTATACTAAGTGAACTATAAGCTCTTGAGAGGAACAATACCTAGACAATCCAGCCATTGCCAGAAGGACAATACTCATTGTTGTTAGATGCAAATGTTTATTCATATTAAAGTTTAAAGCTGATGGCTCTTTGGATAAGTATAAAGCAAGATTAGGGGCTCGGGGGTTTACACAAATTGAGGACATAAATTATTCAAAAACTTTTGCCCCTATTGCTCGTATGATAGTTGTGAGAACCTTGCTTGTTGTGGCAGCTGCAAAACAGTGGCATGTTAGTCAACTAGATATGACTTTGAAGTACTCTCTTTATAGATACCTTGATGAAGAAGTTTTCATGGCACTTCCACTAGCATATTCTTTCCTAAAAGGTTTGCAAGTTGCGTCTACATCAATGTCTGGTTATAAGTGGGAGTTGTTTGATGATATAAATGGTCCTCTTGTGTGCAAACTTGACAAGACTTTGTATGGACTTAAACAAGTCTCTCGACAGTGGTTTGCAAAATTTTCTCAAACTGTCATAAAGGCTAATTTTATGCAATCAAGAGTTGACTATTCCTTATTTACAAGAAAAAAGGAAATTCATTCTCTCAATTTTGCAAAAAAGATTGAAAATTTTGGCATGCAACATATGTATAAATTTTATTAAATTTATTTTCATTATTGATTATTTAATAACTCTATCGGAACAACACTGCTTTAGAAGTCATAGTGTTCTCTCCTTACACCGGGTCAAGCGCATATATACCATTCCTTGGAACATCAAATGTTTTTTTTAGTCGAAAAACATCAAATGATTTACAAAAATATTCATTCACTCCGAGATATGTGTGCAGTCACCCAACAACTATCTTTGTTACTTTAATTTTGTCTCAGTTGGAGAAGTTAGATAAATCACATTACCAACAATTAATACTTGTCTATCTAATGTGGAGTTTGTGGATAAATACAAAACATCATGTGTTGTGAAATCAGAGAACGCAACAATGGAAGGGATAGGTTCTCATTGATAACAATGTATAGTACAAGGTTACAATATATACTCCCTCTTTGATCTACGGTCCATGAAATAAGGGAAGAATCACAACAGAATATTAACAACCTATTTATATAAACAATATCAAAGGTATCCAAAAATACTAATATCCGATATATCCGAATACTCCCCCTCAAGTTGGAGCATGGAGATCTCGAATGCCCAACTTGCCAAGAAGATAACTAAATTGCCGTTTGCCCAACGCCTTAGTGAAAATGTCCGCTAGTTGCTCAGTAGTACGAATATAAGACGTGGAAATGGTGTCAGATTGTATAAAATCTCGAACAAAATGAAGATTGATCTCAATATGCTTAGTCCGCTCATGGAAGACCGGATTAGCGGAAATGTGTATAGTTTCCTGACTATCACACATAATCTTCATTGGAGTTTGATGAAAATACCCCAAAGAAGCAAGAAACGATCGTAACCATAATAATTCACAACAAGCGGCAGCCATGGAACGATACTCGACCTCAGCGGAAGAACGAGACACGGGCGGTTGTTTCTTGGTCTTCCAAGAAATAGGAGACTCGCCCAAAACAATGAAGTAACCAGTGAGTGAACGACGCAGTCAACTGTAGCGAGCCATGACGAGACAAAACAATACCCTGACCGGGAGAGCCCTTAAGATACCGTAAAACATGAATGGATGCCTGCCAATGACCATCTTTCGGAGCCTGCATAAACTGAGATAAAGTATGCACAACATAGGAAAGCTCTGGGCGCATAATAGTGAGATAAATGAGGCGACCAACAAGGCGACGATACCGGTCAGGATGAGCAATGTCAGGGCCGTCAATTTTGGCCAAGTTATGATTTTGAGGCAAAGGAAAATTTGTTGGTTTAGAGCCGAGAAGACCATCCTCGGACAAGATCTCAAGGGCATACTTGCGTTGAGACAGGAATAAGCCATGCTCTCCATGGGCAATCTCAATGCCCAAAAAATATTTCAACGTCCCAAGGTCCTTCATATGAAAGCATTGATGAAGATAAGACTTGAAACGAGATATGAGGGAAGAATCATTACCAAAAATGACCAAATCATCAACATACACGAGGACATGCAAGACCGCATAATCACGACAATACGAAAACAAAGAGTAATCGGCATAAGATTGTATGAAACCAAACTTAAGCAAAGCAGAAGCCAACTTAGAGAACCAATTCCGAGGAGCTTGGTGGAGAACATATAAAGACTTCTGTAATTGACAATAATGACCCGAAGGAGTAGGATAACCCGAGGGTGGTCTCATATAAACATCTTTGACAAGATCACCAAGCAAGAACGCGTTATGTACGTCCATTTGGTGTAATTCCCAACCACGAATAGCCGCTACAACCAAGAAAACTCGGACTGAAGACATCTTAGCAACAAGAGCGAAAGTTTCGGTAAAATCAATACCTTCAACTTAGTAAGGCGGCCCAGCCAAATTGAGTACCTTCCAATCCCTAACGGTACGAAATTCAACCTTGTTTGTTGCCCAAGACAACAAGACGAGCCTTGAAACGCTCAATAGAACCGTCAACTTTGTATTTGATTCTGTAAACCCATTTACAACCGATGGGCTTCTTGTCAGGCGAAAGCGGTTGAACGTTCCAAGTCTGATTTTTCTATAAAGCATCAAGTTCTTCGGCGATAGCTTTCTTCCGAGCCGAATTTTGGACCGCAACTGAAAAGGATTTAGGTTCTTACCCGACCGTTACAACAGCTAAAAACTGAGGCTCTTTTGATATTACAGATAATCATCCTAATCTAGCCTAAAACACTCAGAAAATCCTAATAAAAATATAGAATTATCCTGTACTAAAACCAGTGTATCAGTAGCCTGGGCACTAGAGTCTAAATGTACACGACAACCATCCACGAAGATTAAAGACTGGATTAGTATTTCCTAATAACCTAAAATTTTGCTGTATGGGAAAATAGAGAAGCACAAATCGACAACCTAACATCTTTTACTAAAACGTTAGTAAAACAACTTTGAAGATTCTCCAACCAAATAACTTTGAGTAACGTTAACAATTCGATGGGCTAAGAAAGCACGAAGAGCTTCAGTTGTTTCTGCCTCCACACGAAGTTGACTGATGCATTCGTAGCTTGGGTGAGTAGCTCGGAACGCGCTCGATTCCTACCAATACTCTAATATCTACAGTTTTAAGGATATTTTTGAATTTTTCTCGGATATCCTTTTAACCTCTTTGTCCGTTTAACGCTTAATCCGATATTTTTATCGGAGATTAAATCCTAGAAAATTCTTGGTGATATGCTAAAATCACAAAGAAATGATTTTATGGATCGATGTGAATTTTAGGATTTTTCAGTGGAAAAAGAATATTTATTGGATATGCCGTCTTTTTAATCTATCTATATACTAAAGAAGAAGCCTTTTGGCCACATGTCAACCTATTATTCATTTCGCTTATGTGTCATTTTTTGGTATTTCTGAATTATTATTTTTATCAATAATTTGGGTCCCACTATATTTTAACTAATTATTTTTATATTTATTGAAATAACAAATACTTAACATTCCTATTATATAGGCATTTCAAATTTTAAACATTAAAATATTTTTTTTAAATTAGGTAAATTTGAAAAATAGTTTATTTATACAAGATATCTTTAAACAAAACCCGTACATGGTACGGGAATTCAACTAGTTATGTATTGTAAATGATTTAAAATACGAAACGAAAGCCTTAAAAATTGAAGGTAGCGTGATAAAATCATGGAAAATTGGTATTATTGGTCTACATAATTTACGGGACGTTTTTTGTTTTTTAAGCTTTTCCATCCTAGGTACATAATTTTACCGCTTTAACGCGAGTCCCGTTTCGAGACGGGTTTTGGTTTCAAAAGTTATCTCTTCCTTGCCTTAATAAGGAAGGAACGAATTCTTCTCGGCTGATATATCTTTATTTGCCTCGTCAAATGAAAACGAGAGAGAGGTAGAATAGGACGACGACGGACTCGGTGAAATCTTCACCGCCGACAATCGTCCCCGCCTTCCCCTTCCACCTCATCCTCTTCTTCCCCCCTTTGGGCTGCTGCAAAAGAGGAACCGAGTCAGAGAAGAATCAAGGAGGACGACGTTTTCGGGAGAAAGAATCTTCACCGCCGGTTACTTCCTTTGCCTCGCTACGCCACGCCGTCGGTGATCGCTAGCTCCTCCGACCACCACCCACAGCAAGGGCCTCCATCGGGAAATACTCGACCACCCTTGGGCTCGGGGATCGAGCCAAACGAGCCATGGGCTCGAGTGAAGGTATATACGATCGAAATTAATTAGCGGGTTGGTTGCGGAGCCACCGTAAGGGGCTTTTGGTTCCGCTTTGCTAATTAAATTTATGGTTTTTATAATCTTGACGTTGATACGGTCCCACAGGTTCAAACCTCTCGTGAAACGGACGTCCAGATCTTCAGTTATAGCGAATACAAGTTTTGATATCGATTGGCAGGTAAAGGATTTCGGATAATTACTCGGGATTCGTTGCTAATTCGTTTGATCTGAGATTTGGTCACCTTTAAGAACTGTTGCTAATGAACAATTTTTATTTAGAAAATTGTTTCAAAAGTGAAACGGTTAATTAGTTATAATTCCGCCAAGATGGCTCCTTGAAGCATGATAACTAAGGATTTATTATATATCGATATCCGGAAATTAAATCGTTTATCGATTAGGAAGTTGTATAATTTGAGTATACAACTAAGAAGTGTTTCTGTGAGTTCGTGGTTGAGAAATCCTTTTGTTATATTTGGCAGAAGGGTGATAAAGATTATTGTTGAATTGCTAAGGACGTTGAGCACGCCTTCTAAGGCAAGTGGACGATTCTCTCTTGCATTATGGTTATTAACGAGGGATTGAATTCCTTTTGATTCTCATGTTGGGAATAAATTGTATGTTGAATAAAGTTTGATAGGTTGTTATTTTGTTAGAAATAACGACCATGTCATTATTTCAGTTTTTACATTAGAACTGAACTTAGGACCGTTGTATAATTAGCTGTCTCATGCTGAGACATTGTTGTGAAATAAGATGGTAGAGATGGGAGTTTAGACTCCAAGACATCGCTTTAGTGGTCCTGTGCAGAAACATTGTGGCAAAAATAGGTAGTCCAGGGGTAGGAGCCGAGTCTCCAATGACCTCTTTATAACAAAATTTGTATGGGGGGGAGGGCGTAGCTTGCTAGCGTATCCCAATATTGGAGTCATGACTCATGTCACGCTTCATGTTGAAGGAAGACAATGGTGCACTCTAGCTAAGTGCAATTGACACTCGGTTGTTGGCCGAATCTCGGTTGTTGGCCGAGCATGTATAAATGATCATGGATGAAATAGACCCTCTGATCTCGGTTGTTGGCCGAAACTCGGTTGTTGCCCGAGGATATATGTAAATGATCATGGATGAAATAGACCCTCTGATCTCGGTTGTTGGCCGAACTACGTAAAAACTATTAAGTGGTGCGAGTGCACAGATTGAGAGTAATGATAGATAAGTGTGTTAAGCACATTAATGTACCAAGATGGTTAGTCCATTCGATAACCATTCTTACTCCCTGTTATGAATGATTCTTAATCAAGCTTTGATTAAGTCAATCTGATTAGTCGATGGAGGCTTTTCAAAATGTTATGTGATTAATATGGGTTCCCAACAATTGTTCATGTTTCGTAAAGGAACCACAAGTTGTGGTGTCCTATCTCTTGAATATACGAGTCTCCTTCTTATTCTCTATAAGACTGCTAACTGTTGGATCATAATCCGAGTCTAATCGGATTTGGATGCTAATATGTTTAGTTACAACCATAAGAACCAAGTTAGTTTCTCCGCTTGCTTAGTCTTTCATTAGACTAACCCGTCCATCTTCTTTTCTTTTATATGGTTGGCTGGTGTCCACCGTTGGTTTATGACACATCAGGTTCATCTTGGAAGTTGATTCAAGAGGCGGATTCAGATGTTTGAAGCTCCAAAAGTTGAAAAAAGGTTTCCAATGGCTATACTTGAGTGAAGATCATGGTTGAACTACTTCAAAATGAAGTTGAGTTTCAGAAATAAGAACTTAAGGAAGACTTGATGAAGATCTTGTTTAAATATAAGGTTGTTCTATTTATTTACTAATTCTTTTTTAAGTTAAGGCTTGTATAAGACCTTTTATTCACTTTTCCGCTATAAAGTTTTACTGAATCTTGTTAGGTTTTAAATGGTTTCATTTACCTTGTTTTTAGTTTGTTCAGTCAGTTTAAAGCCTTTGGTAGCTTCGGTTTAGTCTTAATCGGGGTTACTGGCGGTAATACTTCCAGGGTAGGAAGGGGGTGTTACAAATACGACTCTGGTTGTATGAAAGACTCATTCAAAAAAATGAAAAGGAATATAAGTACTCCACAATACTTATAACATAGAACAATCATCTTTGTTTTATAAAAACAAACATGTCATAAGTTGTCAACTCCCGGGAGTTTGACACAAACTATTTTAGACAAGCCATATCTCTATGAATGACACATGAATAAGGGATTACAACCTAAGGATCGACCTAAGAAATGACATTATAAAGTTTTGGCTCTGATACGATAATTGTAACACCCCCTTTTTATACAGGGATATTACCGCCAGTGACTCCGAGATTAAACTCTCGAAGTCACCCAAGGCTTACAGTAATTACAGAACTTAACCAAAAACTTTAAAATGCGGAAGATATATATATATAAGTTGCGAAAGTCTACTACAAAAGTTGAATAAACTATAAAGGATACAAAGGTTAAATGGGAAGGGTCTCACAAATCGGAACCTCGACCCTTGAAATTATTCTAACTTATTCCAATTCAACGAACTTCAATTCAGCTACTCCTCAAGCTTGCTCCTCGTGGTCCTCGACGTAGAACTCCACTCTTGATGTGTCACGACGATAAATGCGATGGACACCAGCCGACCATGCAAGGAAAATAAACGGTCGGTTAGTCTTGTGACAGACTAAGCAAATGGGGTTTTGGAAAGTGGTTCGGTTTTTAGGAAGGGGCGAGTTGGGATGTCGGGCACCAAATGAAAGCCGGACCCATCCTCGGACCTCGTACCTCCTAGGAAAAACTATGATTTGAAGAACGGAATGAGAACGTCACCCAAGGGTGTGTCTCGGTTTCGAAAGATAGGGTTACTTATGTTGGGAACTTGGGTTTCACACATTTAGTCAGGTGGGTGATTAAACGCCTCGTTGATCACGTTTCCCTCTACCAACCTCACCGCATACGTGTTGTGCGAATTCAGATTGGAGCCAGAGAATTACGGAACCCGAGAGTAAGGATGGCATTCCATTTTGTACTAGCCTTCTTATCATTTTAATTATCTCCAACAGACGCCTATTTAATCTCTACCAATTTTAAGGATCATAATATCGTTCCACTTGGAATTAAGCATACTTTTTAAGCAAGACAGAATGTGGGTTACAACTTACGACCCTACGAAAATACTCAAAGATAGAATGTGGGTTACGGCCCCACGGAAATACTCAATGGTTTGGTTGCAAGCCCAGACTAACACGAGCTACGACCATCACCCCTCATCAAGCGAGCGGGTATTGACCATGGTCTTACAAGTAGAGCATCAACTCAAGAATAAAGTTGAATGAATCAACGCGTATATCATAAAGTACGCACATACAAGCCTACTCATCTAGGCACACATATCACAAGGCAACGGCCCTACAGTCCATCTAGTGTAACCTAAGTACGACTAGAAATAACATGTCATTAAATCTAGAACAATATAAATCCTAGATTCTTTTTATTACATACAAGAGTTCCCAATATAATCATAAAAAAAAATTAAAACACATGAAAACATATAACAAGATATGTAACATGCTTGATAAAACGAGTGATGCATAAACGATTTTATATGGAAATTGAACCCAAACCACTTGCCTCGAAATTGACGTAGATGGGTTATGAAACGATCACTCACTAAATAAATTCTCGTCAATTAATTTTGCTATCTCAACGATTATTAATTTCCAAGGAACCACAAAACATTTAAGTTTATAAGGCTATAAACTTGTCCATCATATTAATAATATCCTTTTTATTAATATAATGAAATTATGTCATGAGAATTAATTTAATTCTCATGTTATCGAATTACACCTTATTATATATATATATATCAACCTAAGATTATTTATTTTATTTAAAAATAATAATTTGTAATTCAACCTTAACTCAATAAAACTCAATATAATTTTCTTTTCCATAAAATAAAAAATTATCAATAATTATTACTTAAAAATACCAATTAAAATTTATATATTTTCTTTAAACTTCTACAAGATATAAAATACTAAAATTATCCATTTATTTATTTTTACCCATTTTATATAGTAACAAAATATATATATTTTAAAAAAAAACCCGAAAAATAAAATAATAAAAATAAATAAAGGAACACTGGTCGGGTCGGGTCGGGCCCGACCCTCCTCACCCAAAACGCCAAACAACGCAGCAACAACCACCCGAACTGGTTGGTCAGCAACCGATTTTGCGAGGATCTTCCAGTGGCTAAAGGCGACGATTCTTGGCCAGTTTGGTGGCGTTGGAACCCTTGAGTCACGTACTTCCTACTGTTGGCAGAAAACAAAGACGATGGTGATCGGAGGTAGGTGAACGAGCCTCGTTTTCAAGCGTTCCCGATCAGATGAGAAAACCCGGATGTCATTTTCGAGATCGATTATAGGGAAATTCGTGAGGAATTTTGGAAATCTTTCAACCAGAAACTTGTAGTATGAGTCAAGATCTACCTATTAGGATTTTATAGATCGAAAATCGACTCTGAAACAGCTCTCAAATTCATTACGAAAGTTTACCCCCATCAATGGCCATTTACCCAAGAATGTGAAACGGTTTTGATTTTAATTCGGTGTTTACTTTCAAATTACTGGCTAATTCAATGCTCCCACCATCTAACTAACTCCTCTTTACTTCTCCTTATCCATACACGGTGACAATTCTATCCCATTCGAGCATTGAAAAACGAATTCAACCAATTCCGCCATTGTAGGGATTCGAACAAGGTCAGAAATTAAGCCCCACGAAACTATATTTTTGCAACAATTAATTGAGGGGTTTGATAGAAAATGTTCTCGGCTTTCCGAAACATTTTTGGGATCGAAAATCCGTTGAGAAACGAATGAGTTATGACCATTTGAAAATCATGACTCAAGGTTGAAGATGAAGAAAGTCGAGATTGATTTCTTTTGTCCAAATTACACAAACTACCCCTCTAATTTTATAAAAGTGATAAAAATGTCCTTCTATCTTAACTTTTGTACTTCAATTAAAATAAATAGTTATCACGAGAACTTTAAACGATTTATTTAATTAAAACTTTAGCTTTAAAAGAACTTATATAAATTTTAGAAATATTATTATAATACTTCTTCTTAAGTTTTATTACTTATAATTATTCTTTTGTAATTTTAATTCATAAAGAAGACACATATTATTAATGGTTACATTCTATCATATTATAATAATCATAAAACCGTAATTCTTATGATTCATAATTAGTATTTACAATATGAAGAATAACTTTTGTAACCTTTAAATATGGTCTTAAACTTATAAATCAACCTTATAACATTTAAAATGTTATAACATCAAAACTTTAAAGGAAAATGCAAAATTATATTTTTACCCTTTATAAAAATGAGGGATATTACAAAAATTGAATGGGCAAATTAGCTTGAAAGCGGAGAGACTGAGCAACATTGAGAATATGGCGGTGTTTGCGCTCAACCCGACCATTTTGTTGCGGAGTAGCAACATAAGATGTGTCAAAAGTGATTTCAGCAGAGGTAAAATAAGAGCGTAATGGTAGAAACTCGGTGCCATTGTCAGTACGAAAAGTCTTGATGGAGCGTTGAAACTGGGTCTTGACATAACTACAAAAATTTTGAACTAGTCTAACACCCTCATTTTTTGTAGACATAAGAAAAACCCAAACACAGTGGGAAAAATCATCGACTATTGTAAGAAAATAAAACGCTCCACAAGAGAAGGGTACACTATATGGTCCCCAAACATTCACATGAATCAAATCAAATAAGTTTGCTGCTTTATTCAAACTTAAAGGAAAAGAATCTTGAGATTGTTTTCCTTTCAAACAAATATCACAAGGAGCTTGTGATTTACAACTTATATAACCAATAACAGGTAAATGAAAGAAGACTGAAAAGCTGGATGACCCATTCTCATGTGCCACAAAGTTGGTAAAACAGAAGCAGTAGCAGCAACTTCAACTCGATCAACCGAAGACGATGAAGCGACCGAGCACAACCAATAAACCCCATCCCGAGCTTCACCCACGCCAATCAAAGTCCTCGAAACGCGGTCCTGAATGACACACAATTTGTCAGTAAGGGTGACAAGGCACCTTAAATCATAATTTAATATACCAAAAGATATTAAGTTGCAATGAAATTGAGGAATAAGCAAGACATCAATAATCTATAGATCATGACTAAAAATCACAGTGCCAGCTTCCAAAGTAGTAGAATGAGAACCATTAAGGAGCAAAATCAGCGAAGGGCTAATTGGATGAATATCAACAAGAATATCTCGGCGACCTGTCATGTGATACGAGGCGCCAGAATCCAAGATCCAAGGATGGGTAAAAGACGACTTACCGCTCACTTTGTCATTCCCAGAGGTACGAAATTGATGAAGCATGGAAAGCACATCCTGATATTGATCACGATCAAGAGTATGACCGAGACCATCAAGATTTGAACGAGCAGGAACCATACCTTGGACAACATTGGCAACGATGGGATCACGGGAAGACAGAGCAGGAGTCGACGACGAGGTTCGTGGCTGATCACGATTTGCAGTAGCAGAATTAGACTTGCCTTTCCCTTTGCGATACTCGTCCCACCAGTCCGGGTACTCGATAATCTTGAAACAAGAGGAAACCGCATGACCAACAATACCACAGTGAGTGCAGGTAGGCTTGCCGGTGGGTTTCTGAGCATTGGAGCGAGGCTGAGAACGAACTTGAGAGCGTGAGGATGAAGCTCGCCCACGAGCAGCAAGAGCAACTGCATCGTTGAGAGCAACCCTCTAATTAGCAACAGTCCGATGGCTCTCTTCTTGCACCACCAATGAGTAGGCGCGGTTCAAGTCGGGAAAGGGTTCTCCAGCCAAGATGTTGGAACGAAGAGTCCCATAGACATCATCATCAAGGCCCATCAAAAATTGATGGACCAATTGCTCTTCTCGGTCAGCTTGTGTCTCCTCAGCCCAAGTCTGCAAACATTTGCAAGAGCCACAAGTACAACCTCGGCGCTTATCATAGCGGGAGAGTTCATCTTGAAGAAGATTCAGGCGACCAAAATAGGCGGCAACAGTTTAACCATTTTGCTGACAGCGAGCAATTTTAGTGCGAAGTTGATGCACTCTAGGTGTATTCCCGATCGAGAAACGTTGTTTGATATCATCCCAAAGTTTCTTGATGGAATCCGAGTAGGTAAGAGAAGAACGAAGAGTCGGGTCGATGGATTGAAGAATCCTACTGACAAGCATGGAACTAACGCTGAGCTAATCATCAAATTCGTCGGTGTCTTCAGCTGGCACGGCAAGCGTCCCATCAATGAACGCAAGCTTTCGACGAGCACGGAAAGCAGTCTGCATAGAATGCTCCCACTCTTGGAAATTTTTACCCTTAAGAGTCACCGGACTGATTTTCATGCCCGTATGATCCGAAGGATGAAGATAATAAGGAGATCGTTGTTTAGAGATCTCAGCGTTGGCTTTGGCAGTAGCATCGGCGACCGCTTTGGCCAACAAGTCGGCATTCTGAGTTGTTGTAGCCTCAATGACAGCAGCGGCAATCTCAGCAGGAGTAGTCATGGTAAAGAACAGGGTAAAAAAATCGTAAATAGTGTTTAAGAATGTGTTTAGATGTGTTTTGGCTCTGATGCCATGTGAAATTAGAAAACGCAGCAATGGAAGGGATAAGTTCTCATAGATAACAATGTACAAGGTTACAATATATACCCCCTCTTTAATCTACGGTCCATGAAATAAGGGAAGAATCACAACAGAATATTAACAACCTATTTATATAAACAGTATCAAAGGTATCCAAAAATACCGATATCCGATATATCCGAATATGTGTACATAGTATAAGCCCTGTTGCCCTGTGGATATATAACTTAATTTGTACACATGACAAGGCAGATAGTAATAATTAAAACAACCTCAACTTACACCTATATATATGGCGTAAACATATCATCATATATATAGAGGATTAATTAATTAGTCCTAATAACAAGGATGAGGAGAGTATATGTATTCTTAATCAAATGCGTATATATGTAACCAAACTTTAATTAGTATTCTCGAGTGATTGAGCAGGAACTTGATCAGGCGGGCGTGAAATATTTTGCCATCCAACACATTTGATGATCACATCCCTCATTGACTCGCTAGTTGGTTGAACTGTCCATTTCTCATAAAACTCGGTTGGACGGAACACACTTTCTTCGTTGGGTAGCGGTCGTAACCCTGATTTGGTGTCATTCATAAACAAGTCTCCTTCCGATCGTATGCAACCAGTGGCTTCTTCATCCTTGTCTGCTGCCTATACAATTTTGCATGTACGATCTTATATCATTAATTATGTCTTTTCATAAAAAAAGAATTCTTGACTTTACCTTTTCAGAGTAGTACGCGAAAGCTGTCTTCTTCTCTCCGGCTTCATATATGTTGAATTGAGAAAATATCTGATCACTTGTTGGAACAATGGTTGTTCCATAGTTTCTCTTAGTTTTGATGATAACAAACTTAGTAAATATAACTTGCTTCTACATGTAAGTGTTTCAGGAAAACAGGTACATGGTCACGAGTGAAGGAACATCGTGAGGAACGATGGAGGGAACGAGTGACAGATTTAGGAAGTGCGTCTGAGAAGGAACGCGGCTTTCTATAAATGGCAAGTTACCTTATCTTCTGCGAGCGATATTCTACGAAGATTCTACAGTTGTAGGCGGTTGCTTAAGGAGATAAAAAAGAGGATAAGATCAATCTTCACACGATCTTATCTTGGGATATCCGAGATCATTCGGTTTTGGGAAGAATCGACATGGTTGAGGATCCGAAATCACAAACAATCTTTTTCCTTATTGTGTGGGATTTGTTAAGTGGAATATCAGCGTAATTAGGCAAGAATTACGTGTGAGATCAGACTTGACTTATCTTATAAATAGCTAGGGTTAGCTAGGGTTAAAGGTGTGGCTTTCGAGTGGTTGAAAACGAAGAACTTGAGAAGAGAGCTTTTCAAGTTTATGAGTGTGTGGCTTTCTCGGTGAAGAATCCACAAGTAAGTCAGTAGTTTACTTTCGATTTAGGTTTACGCTTAGGGTTGTAGAAGTCTAGTTGGTTGAACTTCGGTCGGAGCCGTAGTTACCAAGGGAACTTTGGTAGGAGCCTTAGTTACTAGATTTGCCTTGTAATCGTTGAAACTTAATAAAAGTATTCTATTGAAAATCCTCTGAGAAGGAGTCTCAGGGGTAGAGGTTTTTCTTTCTACGACTGGTTGGTCGGACAGAAGGTTTCCTCTATAAATTTTGTGTTCTTACTGTTTATTTCCGCTGCCCAGGGAACCTTACTAGTTCCCTGTATTGTTACTAACGCGTCACGATCCAACAATTGGTATCAGAGCAGGTATTGCTCTAGATTGTGTGTTAGTGCAGGAATACAGAATGACTTCGAACAACAACCACAACGTCGGAATTGGAAACAACAAGCCTCCACTGCTTGTTCTTGGAGAATATGACCACTGGAAAAAGCTCTTCGCCACCTGGCTCAAAAGCAATGACTACCAAGCATGGTCAGTTATTGAAGATGGAGATTATGTCGTTCCTGAAGCAAAGAAGGACAAGAAGTCAGAATGGGGCCAATCTGAATGGACAGGAATGGAGAAAAACTACAAGGCACAAATGCTACTAAACAATGCCTTGGGTGCTGAAGATCTCCTAAGGGTAGTCAACTGTGACACTGCCAAAGAAGCATGGGAAACCATTGAGCAAATGCACATTGGTAGCGTTGATCTGAAAGAAAGCCATCAGAAGGACGCTAAGAAGGAGTTCTACAACTTCAGGATGATAGATGGAGAAACTATAGCCACATACCAATCTCGGTTTGAAGGCTTGGTCAATCGCATTAATCATCTTGGAATTGGGGAATCTGTCACCCATGCTGAGAAAGTCTCTGCAATTGTAGATGGCTTAGGTCCCACGTACGTTGTTACAAGAGGACTTCTCAAGGAGAACCCAATTACAAAGACTTGCAAACTTCATGAGATCTTTGGAAAACTGACTGACTATGAGCGATATGAGAAAAGGAATAGTGGTGCTTCAAGCTCTAGCAAGGGAATTGCTCTTAAAGTGGAAAAGGCCATTGAAAATATCTCTACAGGAATTGACGGTGAACTAGGAGAAGATTCTGACGTAGCTCTCATAACCAAAGCAATGAGATCCTTCTATAGGAGAGGCAAGAAGCAAGGTGCCATGAAGGAAAGAAATAACTTTGAGAAGAAGGAGCTCAAAGACGTTACTTGTTACAACTGTCAGGAAAAGGGTCACTATGCAAAGAGTTGTCCCAAAGGTAACGACACTGGGAACGAGAAGAAGAAGGCCTACATCGCCGCTTGGGATCTTGACTCAGATGATGAATCTGATTCAATGATCTGTGCCATGGATCTGAAGACTGAAGATGTTAATCAAGAGGTAACTCCTGAACAATTTCTTTCTAGTATAGAGAGTGCTAAACAGTCTGATCTTGTTATCCTTGTTAAAAAGTTGTTTGAAGATAATTTAAAGATGCAAGATGAAATAGAAACTTCTGATGAGAAATGTCTAAATCTTGAAGAAAAATTATCAAAAACTACTGTTACTTCAGTTGTTCCTTGTTCAGAATGTGAAGATTATAAGAAAGATATTAAGACTCTAACTGAAACCAATAACGAACTTAGATCAGATTTACTTGTTCACAAACTCAAAAATGAAGAATTAGAGCATGAACTAAGTAAACGAACTCAGATTGAGTTCAGTCCTGCTAGGTCTGGTATTGGTTATGGAAAAAACAAATCTGAATATCCTCCAGATGATCTTACCTTTGAAGAAAAATGGAAAGAAAAGCTAGGGAACTTCAATCCGCTAGAGATAAGGTAATTCATCTAGAAAGTAGAGTCAAAATTCTTGAAAGTAATCTTAATGACAACTCTGAATGGTATTTTGGAAAAACGGCTCATAAAATATACCTAAAACAGTCTCAAGGAAACCAGCATAGAGTTCCTTCCAAGGAACGAGCAAAGGAACGAACTCTCCAAAAACCACATCCTAAACGTTATCTTGGTGAATACTATAGGGTGTGTTATCACTGTGGTGGGGGAGGTCATTTTCAAAAAGACTGTAAGGTTAGACTAGAAATGTCAAACAAAAGGGCTCAAAACCAGAATACAAGGAACAACAAGAAACAGTGGTATGGTAAGAAAAATCAAGGGTATGATAAATCTCATCAGAAAAGAAAGGAACAGGCCCCACAACCTCAAAAGAAGCAAGATTCTAAAAATGAAAAAGGGAAAAATCATGTTGATCCCTCCAATATTGCTTCTAGTTCCAAGAGTTCACAGAAAGCTACTTTAGTGCAATCTCAAATTTATCATTCTGTGAGCTATGCTAACCGACCCGAGAAGGCTAAGCAGGCCTGGGTCGTTAAAACGTGATTTCTTTCTTGCAGGTTAAAGTGAGGGGGAACGTCCGCTGGGTCCTTGACAGCGGGTGTTCATGTCACATGACAGGGAACAAGAGTATTCTGTCCTCACTTCAAAACAACGCTGGAGGAAACATTTCCTTTGGCAACAACAATCAAGGAGAAATCATTGGAACAGGTGAAGTCAAGCTAAATGATAAAATCAGCGTTAGAGACGTAAGCTTGGTGAAAGGTCTTAGTTACAACCTGTTGAGTATTGCTCAGCTTTGTGACCAAGGGAAAAACGAAGTAACCTTTACCTCAGATGGCTGTATGATCAAGAATATGAAACAAAATCTTGTGGTCTTGAAAGGAAAGAGGCGAAACAATGTGTATTATGTCGACTCAAGTTTCCTACCACAAGAAGAACTCTGCTTTGTTACAATAGCCGACAAGACTGATCTCTGGCATAGGAGGTTTGGTCACGCTAACAACCGAGGAATTCACAAACTCTACTCACAAAATCTGGTGATAGGACTTCCCAAGGTTCTTGCAGAAAAAGAAAGCTTATGTGAAGAGTGTGTAAAAGGAAAACAAAGCAAATCATCTTTTCAGCCAAAGTTGTCAGTGAGCACCTCTCATCCTCTTGACATGGTACACATGGATTTGTGTGGTCCCATGTGGGTGAGAAGTCATGGCGGTAGCAGGTACATTTTTGTTATTGTTGATGATTTTACTAGATACACATGGACTCTCTTTCTAGGATCCAAAGACGAGACATTCATGGCATTCAAAAGCTGGATCAAGAAAGTAGAAGCATCAACAGAACAAAAACTGAAAGCTATCAGATCTGACAACGGAACAGAGTTCAAGAATTCCATGTTTCAAAGTTACTGTGATGAACATGGAGTGTCTCAAAACTTCTCTGCGCCGAGGTCTCCTCAACAAAACGGCGTTGCAGAAAGGAAGAATGGAACACTACAGAACATGGATCGTACTATGATGTTGGCAAGTAACTTGCCTCGGTCCTTTTGGGCTGAGGCAGTCGGTACTGCTTGCTACATCATTAATCGAGTCACCATACATTCCAACTTTTCAAAAACTCCATATGAACTAATCAAGGGAAGAAAGCCAAATATATCCCACTTGAAAGTCTTTGGATGCAGGTGCTTCATTCACAACAATGGAAAAGACGAGCTAGGCAAGTTTGATCCAAGGAGTGATGAAGGCATCTTTCTGGGATACGCATCCAACAGTAAGGCTTACAAGGTGTTCAATAAAAGGACTAAGAAGTTTGAAGAAAGCATTCATGTTGTCTTTGACGAGTCCAAAAATGGAGGGAACCTGTCTAGTAACGAGGATGCACTGAAGGTTCTAAACTCAGATTCAGATGATGAAGTCGATCCAAATTCAAGTGCACAAGTTCCAGATAACAATGTTATACCTCCTAGTCCTGACTTGGATGGAGACGACACAGAAAGGGCATTAGTTTCAGAAGATGATACTTCACAGAATGAAAACATTGAGGAAGATCATGGAGAAGGAACATCACATGGAACGACAAGTCAACAGGAACAAGAGGAGTCAAGTACAGATCCCACTCAGATTGAAGTCAGGAACTATCATCAAAAGAGGGATCATCCTGTTGACAACATCATCACTCCATACGACAAAGGTGTGCTTACTCGTTCCTCTATTAAGAATTTTTGTGCTTTCAATGCGTTTATCTCTCTTGCAGAGCCAAAGAATGTAAAGGAAGCATTAAAAGACCCTGACTGGATAGTTGCTATGCAAGAGGAACTACATCAGTTTGAGAGGAATAAGGTATGGAGACTAGTTCCCAAGCCAAAGCACAAGATGGCTATAGGAACAAAGTGCGTTTTCAGGAATAAACTTGATGACACCGGAGTGGTCACAAGGAACAAGGCGAGACTTGTAGCAAAAGGGTACAATCAACAAGAAGGAATTGACTACGATGAAACGTATGCTCCTGTTGCAAGAATAGAAGCCATCCGTCTTCTAATCGCCTATGCTGCTCACAAGGGATTCAAATTATATCAAATGGACGTGAAGACAGCATTCCTGAATGGTTACCTACAAGAGGAGGTCTATGTTCTACAACCTCCAGGATTTGAAGATGTTGATCACCCTGACCATGTCTATGTGTTGGATAAGGCTCTTTATGGCCTTAAGCACGCTCCTCGTGCTTGGTATGATAGATTCGCTCAGTTTCTATTAGCCAATGGTTACAGACGTGGTGTGATCGACAAAACATTGTTCCTAAGGGAACAAGACGGTGAGGTTTTAGTAGTTCAAGTTTATGTTGATGATATTATATTTGGTTCTACTAACCCCAAACTTGTAGAAAGCTTCAAGAATCTTATGAGCAGTGAGTTTGAAATGAGCATGATCGGAGAGATCACTTTCTTTCTTGGACTACAAGTGGTGCAAACTGACGAGGGAAAAAAGGTACATCAACAAAAGTACATCAAGGAACTGTTGAAGAAGTATGGTATGGATTCTACAAAGAGTTTTGATACCCCTATTTCTCCCAATACTCGTCTTGATGCTGATCTAAATGGTGTTGATATTGATCAAACGATGTACCGAGGAATGATTGGTTCCCTGTTGTACCTAACGGCCAGTCGGCCAGATATTATGTTCAGTGTGTGTCTCTGTGCTAGATTTCAAGCCAATCCTAAAGAAACACATCTGAAAGAAGTGAAGAGAATTCTACGCTACTTGAAAGGGAACGACGCGTTATGTCTACGGTATCCAAGGCACAACTCGTTCCAACTTGTCGGATTCTCGGATGCAGATTTTGCAGGTCACTTGGTGGATAGGAAGAGCACATCAGGGATGGCCCAATTCCTTGGACCATGCTTGGTGTCTTGGGGATCGAAGAAACAAAATTCAGTTGCTCTCTCAACGGCTGAAGCGGAGTATGTCGCAGCAGCTGCCTGTTGTTCCCAGGTATTGTGGCTAAAACAGAAACTGGTGGATTTTGGTATGTCTCTTGGAACTATTCCTATCTTATGTGATAATACAAGTACCATCAATATCTCCAAAAATCCTGTGCATCACTCGAGAACCAAACATATAGATATTCGACATCATTTCTTAAGAGATAATGTTGAAAAAGGTTTTATCAAGATGGATCATTGTAGGACTGAAAATCAAGTGGCAGATATTTTCACCAAGGCTTTGGATAGAAAACCCTATGAACATCTGAGGATGCTACTAGGAATGATTTCCTTGGAGTAAACAAGTCCTGGTCCTTTATTCTCTCAATGCCTGACTAAAAAGGTAACATCTCAGGTAACTACATATCATTTGACAAGTTTTCTAATGGCTTATATCGTTCCTCTATGCATAGAAGTTGTATATATTAGAAATTGTTAAATGTTGCATGCTAAAAGGAACTGAAACTAAATTGCTTACATCCCAGATTTCTTTTTAGCCCAAAATAACCAACTTGATCTATATTATCCCTCACTTCAAGCCGAAATGATGGTTGGTTATAAGACTGTCCCTTAGCCTGGTCCACACAAACGTTCCCTATGAACCTCTTTCTATATCCTTTAAACGGGGAATAATTGTGTGGATGTCAAAAATATTCCCAGCCCACAAAAAGTTTGAATGGAACGTCTCAAGTCCCTTGTCTGTTCAAACATAACCTTTTATCCACTCATGGTAACGAGGTATGGAACTAGTGGTTGCAAATATTGTTGCATTAAAGGAACATCTTTGATTACTCTTGAAGATTTTTGCAAAAGAACAGACGTCAATCACAGAAGCAATGCAGTAGAGTTATAGCCGTTGTGACTGCTCATTTGAAAAATCCAGCCGTTGCACAGTAATTCTGCAGGGAACGATAGGACGTCTACGCAGACAGGACTTAATGGCGGTGAAAATTCATCATTATGGAAATTCTTAGCCGTTAGGATTTGGATAGAAGATCTTTGGGAAAGATTGTGATCTTTATCAAGAAGGAAAGAGGTGAGCTTTATAAACTCTTATCTCGGTCAATTTTTTTACCGCATCCTTAATTCTCTCAAACCCTAAATCTTCTTCCAAGCTTCGATCTTTTCTCTCCTCTGCAACAATGGCTTCCTCCTCAAACACTCCAATTCTAAACTTTGAGGGTCTCGATGTTGCTGAGATCGCCAAAATTCAAGCCCAACTTGAAACCCTCAAACAGGCCAAACTTTCCTCTCCCTCTCCAATCTCCAAACTCGAACCAAAATTCGATGCTGTTTCCGACACTGGTGCGGCCACCGCTGACATGGCCTCATCGGCAAAAGACACTGAGGGTGACAAATCTGAGAAGGATCACTCTGTGGTTCCCTCGGACAACCCCTCTGAGAAGGCTGCTGAAACAGAGGATGCCCAGGAAAGCAAGGATACAATGGAGAAGGAAGAGGTGAACTCGCCTCCGAAAGACACCATCGTTGAACCTGAAAAGGAGGCGTTTATGCCGATAAGTGAGCGACCAGGATGGGTGAAGCCGACAAGTCGTGGCAAGCGAAAGACGAAAAGAGAGTTCCTCCCCTACCGTCTCAGATTTTTCACATCTCTGACTCGGAAAGAACCCCTTCCCCTGTAACCAAAAAGCCGAAGGTCACTCCTTCTGGATCCAAGTACGCCCTTCGCTCCACCGTTCCAAAGGAATAGGTGGCTCAGGAATCCTCAGAAGAAGAAGAAGATCCAGAGGAAGAGGAAGAAGTGGTTGCCTCGGGCTCTGATGAGGGTGAGGAAGAAGAAGAAGAAAAGCACGACTCTGATGATGAAGGTGCTGAAGAAGAGGCTGAGATAGAAGAAGAGGTTGAAAAGGACCTCAAGTCTGCAAAGGCACAAGGCAAACTGCCAATGGAACCAGCGGCAAGCTCCAAGAAGGATCGCTCAAAGAAGGTTGTCCCTCCTCTGGTGATCGCCGAAGCATTCCTGAAAAGCCATGACTTGGAGGAGTTTTGGGAACTTCTCAAGTTCCAGGGATGGGAGAAAATATGTGACGCTGGAGTCAAGGTAGATGTGTCCCTACTTTCCCAATTCTTTCAATCCTATCAACTAGCCAATCTCTCTACTGGTCCAATGGGTTTTGCTACTGTGGGTGGGATGGAAATTTCTTTCTCTTTGGGATCTGTTGCCACAATTCTGAAGGTGCCTGCTGAAGGATATGGAGATGTTCACACATCAAGTAACTGGCCAAGGAACAAAGCTCAGTTAATCAGGCGGGTCATGGGAAATGTTTCTGCCTCTGGTCCCTACTTAACCACCGACTTGAGCTACACTGCAAGGATTGCACATCAGTTTCTCATCAAGGTTATTGTTCCAAGGCTGGAGAAGAGGACTACACTCACTATCAATGATATGATTCTGCTGGACAAGTTTTTAAGGAAGGAACGTATCAGTCTTCCGGAGATTATGATGAGGCAAATGGCTAAGTGCACTGGGAAGAAGCATAGCATACCTTATCCTCGCTTTGTGAAGGCTATACTGAAGGAACGAAAGGCTTATCAGCCTTCAAAAGAGAAGTTCTTTGGATTACCCCTGGAGATGCGCAATATCTCGAGGATGAGCTTTCAGGGTGATTCAAAGGGAACAGCTGCAAAGAAGACTGCCCAGAAGGATGTTGGGAGTTCTTCGATGAGTGAAGGTGTTTCTGCCAAGATGTTGATCGAGCTTCAAAAGATTTCCTCTCAGCTGAGTACCATCATTGGGTACCTGGCTAAGAGAGACACTGACACTGCTGCTGATGATTCCACCTCCTCCGAACCATGATGTGGACCCTCTCTAGTTCCTTAGCCCATCTATCTCCAGCTTAAATTTTTTTTCTTTTGTTTCTTGGATGTTAAGACTTTTATGTTTTTTGTTTTCTCTGGCTGTGATTCCTGCGACAATTATCTATAATAATAACTATCTTATGTTTATGAATGGTTTAAGTTTCAATTAAATTTGTTCATTTGCTCTATGTTTTGCTTGATGATTGTTGACCTTTTGATGATGTCAAAAGGGGGAAGTAAGGAAAAATGCAGAGATGCGTTCTATCCAGGAAATACAGAAGGAACTTTGGCTGAGGGGGAATAAGTTGTTACCTCTGATGAGTAGGAACAACAGTGCATTTGTTAAGGGGGAACCACACAGGATTTTTTTTTCTGATCTATATTTCTATTGGTTTCTAGACATGCATTTTTGTATAGGTTTGTCATCATCAAAAAGGGGGAAATTGTTGGAACAATGGTTGTTCCATGGTTTCTCTTAGTTTTGATGATAACAAACTTAGTAAATATAACTTGCTTCTACATGTAAGTGTTTCAGGAAAACAGGTACATGGTCACGAGTGAAGGAACATCGTGAGGAACGATGGAGGGAACGAGTGACAGATTTAGGAAGTGCGTCTGAGAAGGAACGCGGCTTTCTATAAATGGCAAGTTACCTTATCTTCTGCGAGCGATCTTCTACGAAGATTCTACAGCTGTAGGCGGTTGCTTAAGGAGATAAAAAAGAGGATAAGATCAATCTTCACACGATCTTATCTTGGGAAATCCGAGATCATTCGGTTTTGGGAAGAATCGACATGGTTGAGGATCCGAAATCACAAACAATCTTTTTCCTTATTGTGTGGGATTTGTTAAGTGGAATATCAGCGTAATTAGGCAAGAATTACGTGTGAGATCAGACTTGACTTATCTTATAAATAGCTAGGGTTAGCTAGGGTTAAAGGTGTGGCTTTCGAGTGGTTGAAGACGAAGAACTTGAGAAGAGAGCTTTTCAAGTTTATGAGTGTGTGGCTTTTTCGGTGAAGAATCCACAAGTAAGTCAGTAGTTTACTTTCGATTTAGGTTTACGCTTAGGGTTGTAGAAGTCTAGTTGGTTGAACTTCGGTCTGAGCCGTAGTTACCAAGGGAACTTTGGTAGGAGCCTTAGTTACTAGATTTGTCTTGTAATCGTTGAAACTTAATAAAAGTATTCTATTGAAAATCCTCTGAGAAGGAGTCTCAGGGGTAGAGGTTTTTCTTTCTACGACTGGTTGGTCGGACAGAAGGTTTCCTCTATAAATTCTGTGTTCTTACTGTTTATTTCCGCTGCCCAGGGAACCTTACTAGTTCCCTGTATTGTTACTAACGCGTCACGATCCAACATCACTTGTTCAAATGAAATTAACAATGAATAAATATAGCATTCAACTAACATTAATTGGTAAATTTCAAGTATACTGACCTGGGATTCTACGCTGGCGCAGGCAGCATAGACGCCCCAATTTCTTGTATAGTTGTTGTACAAATGCACCTTGCCAAATCTTACTCGAGGGTGCCTTTGTCGGCTCCCATCGAAGAAGCAATGATGAATCGTGACTCGTATGCATCTATCGCCAACATGAGTTGGGTCCGCGCCAATGAGCATTGTCTTATCATGATCCCCGAAATGGCATCTAAAACAAAAAAGATACAAGTTATTTTAAACACATGATAAATACCGAAACTACGCACTATCGTCGATTAAATCCAAATATATCAATGTAGGACTACAATATGCAATTATGTTAAAGTTCGAGGACCAATACTGACACAAGGATGTCTATGCATGCACACATGTGAATTGGACCCAACACAAAAGCCCAGTTGAAATTCATCATAAAAACAATTGACAATAGAAAGAATAATCCAAAAGACTTATGTATTAGGCACGTTATTCTAACTCCTGATGTGGGATACTCTTTCACCAATTAAGCTTCCAATTTAATTAATTTGACAGTAAAATTTAGAGATTTCACTAGCCTTGAAACTGTAATGTCTGTGCTTGCTCGAGTTATGTCTATGAGTCCGTCATCATAATCGACAAAATTGCATCGGTCTATCCAAATATTCTTCGAATTGGGCTTGATCTGAACTCCATCTACATCATCTCCTCTGCCTCCTTCGAACTCAAGGTTGCATACAATAACATGCTCACATTCCTTGAGTCTCAAACCCTTCCCCACGAACTTGATCCTTTGGCCTCGCCCGTCGATTGTCTTATAAGACGATACGCTCAGAAAGGAATTGAGATGAATGGTGCCGGAGACTTCGAAGATAATCCATAGAGGCCCTTTTTGGCAACATGCTTCCCGAAGTGATCCTGGCCCATCATCTATATAAATAACCATGAACCAATACATCGATATGAATCATCTAGCATTTTATAAGACATCCACAAGGATAAGAGGATTTATCGTAAGTAAACACCCATGCATGGACCAAATTGGCAAAAGAACGAAGAATAAAAAAAATTCTCTTTTTTTCCCAATGAATCGAATTCCCATGTAGTTGTGAATGTGTGATGCACATTAACGGTTCAAATGCTTATAATTCTGTTTCAATTAATCAATTCAGGCTAATACCAAGTCTTATTATCAAACCTACATGTGTAAGAAAAAAAAGTTGTTTATCAAATTTCTTGTTTCCGCCTTCTAGCTTGCCAAAATGTAACACGTCAAAATGCATTGCCAAAAATAAGGGGAAAACCATTAAGATTCTTGACGACGTGAACAGGGCCATGGAGGCCGCCGATGGAGGCACGGCCGAAGCCCTCAGCCTGGCCAGCGAGGGAGCGTAGGGTGCGGTCGACGTCGGAGTAAGGCAGCGATTTGGCCATCACACACGTACGGTTTGTTGCTCGATGATTGGTATGGTACCTGACTATAAATAATTAAATATGGATGCATCCACAGATTTGTAGGGTGAAATGTGCGGCTTAATTAGAGGGGACATGAGAGTTTTCAGTTGTTGTCAATGATTGAAATTCATTTTCCCTATTTCTTGATTAGATTTTGTTCCCACATATAAATTGCTTGTGGTTAAGGGTTTTTGTCCCCATTTGGACTCTTTTAAGATCGATTTGTCTGTTGTTGTCTAACTTCAAAATCGATGTAACCTAGTCAAGTCTCATTAGCCTCACCGGTTGGTGATGATATTATAATTAATAGGCCATGAGTACGTTCAAATCCCCTATGGCCCTATGTAATTGTAATGACTTAAATAGCTCCTACACGATAATAATATTGATAATATCAATTATTTAATAATTTATGATAAAAAGATACTATTAGCTAGTATTGACTTATTTTGTCAGGAAACTACTTGTTGGATCGTAACCGATTAGCAAGACCTTGGGAACTGGTTGTTAAGCTGTTGCTAAGGCAGCGGAAGAGACAATATCGCAAGTATTAGAAAGGCAGAAAGAACACAGTTTCCTTATAGAGAACCCCACTACAACCAACTAGTTGTATGGGTAAACCTCTACCGTCGCTTTGAGGATTTTGAATGACTTACTTATATTCAGTGGCGGAGCCAGGATTCTTCGGAAGGGGGGCGGACCTCGAGCAGCAGACCTCAGACAAAACAAGCTACTTTGACATATCTATATAACGTATATGGAATGTATATCACACAAGATAAATATAACATAATTTAATATAAAAACAAGTATAAAACAAACTACATTTGTTTACTGTAACAATATAATTGACCTCTGCTTAAATTTTAAAAACGATTCAAAATAGTTTTGTTATCAGTAATTAAAAATATCTCACTTATTATACATAAAGAAATCATTCATCTCCCATTTAATCTCTCAAATAACTTTTCACATTATTAGATCACCTTTGATAAAAATAAAATTTAAAATTATTAATGATCAATCAACAAATTAGTTATATCTCATATTTTTCCATATTATTCACAAAAATGCCCTCCTATTACATTTGATTAATATAATTAAAGTTTGTGTTATTATTTAAAAACTTGGAATTATTTTTTTATCAACACGCAAAAAGTAATATTATTTTGAGTATTTATTCTTTAAATTAATTGAAATCCAATTTCATATACAAAACGAGGTCATTTGAGAACTTGATTTTTAATTAAAAAATTGGATACAAATAACAATGCATATGTAAGAGTGTAGGTTCTACGGAGTATGTATCTTTTAATTAATAATATCCAATTTCATATATAAAACGTTGAGAGTCCATTAATTCATGTATTCAAATAGGCCCATTAGTCAATTAAAAGGCCCATCTTATAGGTTATCCCTACCAAAAATACGTGTGTGGGCAATCAACCGCCGCCGAAGCTAGAAGCCATCCCCCTTCTCTGGTTCTCCGTCATCTCGCTTCCGCCTTCCGATACTACAGTCCGACCTCGCTCCAGAAGCTCCCTTATGTTTCTTTTCCGCCCCCTCCATCGCCCCCACCCTGGGGGCAGCCCTTTAAGAAGTCCCGCTCCTCCCGTTGCCAGTGGGGGCGGCCACACCCACCCGCCCCCCCCCCCCTCCGCCACTGTTTATATTATTGATTTGTTCCTTAGTTACAAACAGCCAGATTCAAACTTCTCTGTTCCTACGAGTTCTACCTAACTCTAGCAACACTAATGAATCTTCTCAACTGAGTTCCTAAGCGAATAACAACAACTAAATAAGTAACTCAAACCTTACACCGAATCGCAGTTCCCTTACTCCTGGGAACTTGGTTTCACTATCGTCGAGATCAGACACTCGCCGTCGGGGACTTCTCTTCTTCTTTCTCTTTCTCTGTTGTGGATATTTGTGAGTTCTGGGAGAAGTACTCAATCCGAGTACTATTCATTTGGATTTATACTCAAGTGTACTTGGGCTTCAATCGCATCTTTCATTTGTGTCCGAAATGCCCTTTGCTTGATGCCCAAGTTGTACTTTCTTCACATGTGACTTCGATTTGAACTAGTTCAACTTCTTGAAACGATCAGATCGTTGGATCACTCGTGACAATCTGCTCCTCAGACTGTGCCTTCATCCTGTCTAAGACAGGATCCCGTGATATGCGCTGACCGGTCCTTGTCTTCACATGTGAGTTCCCCATGTTGTGGGAACTGTCTTCTTTAGAGTTCCTTTGGGAGAAACTCTTCATCGTGTAAGTTTGTGTTCTCTGATCATTCCTGTGAGTTCCCATTGCATGGGATCTTTCCTCTTCAGAGTTTCCTTGATGGGAACTCTTCAGTGCGTGCTTCAGTGATCTTTGGTCATTCATGGGAATTTTTTGCTTAACTTGTGTTCCTTTGAAATACTTGATCAAAACACATTAGTTCCCTTATGGAGTTTGTCATTATCAAAACTCGGAGACCTGTATCGTTGTTCCGATGTTTAGAACCAGAGGTCCGAACATCGTCCCAACACTACTAGTGTAAGGGCTCATATTCTGTATGGGTTGTATTAAATATAAGTAAAATAAATAAATAGTTAAATAGTAGAAATTTTTGTATTACGGATTTTTTTCTCTTAGAAAATTGGTTTTGGAGAGTCATACATTATTGAAAAGAATATTACACATTTATTTTTACTCTAATATTTATCTTTATCTAAAATATTTTACCTAACTCTTATCTAATAATTTAGAAAAACAATTATTATAATAAATTTTTAAGGAAATTTGTTTTTTTCAAATGATATAATTTAAATTTAATCTTAGATATCTTATGAGAAAATAAAAATTTAATTATTTTTTTCCAAATTTAATTAAGAACTTAATTGTCAATCTTATAAGATATAATGTATATTTCTATATTTTTTATCAAAATTTTATTTAATAAAATATTTTCCGTAAATAGATTAAAGGCAAAGATAATGTAATATTTATTTAACTCTAAGAGTAATTTAGATTCATACGATATAATGTATATTTCTATAAATAGATTCTTTAAAAAATATTACAAAATTTGATTTAAGCAAAGTTTTTATCAATTTTTTAATCATAATTCATTTTTAAATATTATGAAATATTTTTTTATATTTTTTATAATCTTGTGAAAAATTATAGATTTGTAGAGTTAGACATTTATTTACTTAATGGTTATTTTGCCAATAATTGCCAAATCTAAATCTTATAGAATATTTCACATGGACATAAATAATAATTTTATTATATGTGGGTCTATAATTATTTTTCAACCAATAAAAAGATACCCATTTAAATTTCAACCAATCAGATTATTTTTACTAAAAGGGGTGGTGTGGTTCAATCTAAAAGCGACATGTGTTATTTAATAATTTTTTTAACATCCGTTTTAGGTTATAGTTATGATGATTGTTAGCTTTATCTCTTTGTTCTATTCATATTTTTTAATTGGTTGCCTACTGGTTCATCAAAGTTTCGTCTTGGTTATATCCGACTCGATCCAAGTCACGCACCTGATCTTCATATCTTTTCTATCCTATCCTTGTTTAAAAGACCCGATCTCTACTCTCCTTATATAAGTTAGCTACTCTAATTCATTAATAAAAACACAAATTTACACAAATATCTCTCTATATGGTATGATAGCAGAATTGATCTTGTGCCAAAACACAAAGACAACGAAACCCTAGCAATGACCGTCGATGTCTTTGATCGGCTTCCAACATCCACTAGCTATTATCACAAACTCTCTTCAACAATACAAAATCACCACAAACTGAGATTGCCTCCTAGCTAGCGTTTTCGATGAAACCGAGATCACCTCTCGACATTTCTAATGAAACTAAGATCGCCTCGGCGATCTCCGACACAAATATCTCTCTATATGGTATGATAGCAGAATTGATCTTGTGCCAAAACACAAGGACAACGAAACCCTAGCAATGACCGTCGATGTCTTTGATCGGCTTCCAACATCCACTAGCTATTATCACAAACTCTCTTCAACAATACAAAATCACCACAAACTGAGATTGCCTCCTAGCTAGCGTTTTCGATGAAACCGAGATCACCTCTCGACATTTCTAATGAAACTAAGATCGCCTCGGCGATCTCCGACAAAACCAGAGTGACTTCGATAAAACAAGATCAGCTTCAGATGGCTTCAACAAAACTAAGAGGCTCCACCCAATTCCAATTGGGATCCGACTTTACGGAATTGTCTCCAAGCTTAGACTTCCCCTCTGATCGTCTAGCTGGCTTAACGAAATCGTCTCCAAACTTGTTAGTTGTCCATTTTGCACACCCCAAGATGGGTTGATTTGTTGCCTGCGACACTATGAATTTTAGTGCTTTACTCACCCTGATTCTTAACTCATCTTGATTCTTCTTTTCGAGGGATTGCACTAACCTAGTTGATTCTGCTCGCTTTGTGTGTGGCTCCGTTGTTGACCCACTTAACCATTCTTGGCTGCTGTTCTTTACGGCCTCTCAGACTGCCAATTTTGTTTGTTACTCCGACTCTTTACATTTTCAAAAAAAAGGCTACAAAATTTATTTGAATATCTTCAAATTCATTTTTGTAAATTTATTGGTCTTGAGCACTAGCTGTAAGAGTCAAAATGAAAATATTATGATAAAGTCTTAACTGGTTGACTAAATAACCGAAGACAATTCATATTTTTTTTAAACTTTGTTTATATCGCGCGGAAAGATTGGAAAAAAAAGAATAAAATATAGCATTAAATGCTAGGTTACAAAAACTCTAATTTCATGCTCCATATCTGTGTTCTTCATTGCAGCCAATTGAATCGAATTTTCTTCTCATTTTGTTTGTGAACTATCATTGCTTTTTCATGCAAAGTCTCTCTCTCTTTTCTAATTTTGTTTGTGAAATATCATTTCATTGAAATCAAATAAAAAAGCTATAGGGAAAAGAAGAAACCAGCAATTACATAAATACTGAACTAAATGTAAATTGTGATGCTTGTTATAGGATAAAGTGTTTGTGGCAACATCATATTTGCTATCTTTACCAATCTAAGGTTAACAACCCTGAAATTGGTAGAGATAATGTTTATGACAAGAATCACAATTTGAGAGTATTGACTAATCTTGGTAATACTTGGGAGTGTGACTCATTACGCTTGCTATGATATACATATAAGAAATGGAAATGCTAGCTTAAATAATATGCTAGTAGTCCAGAAATGGAATTGTAGTGATAGTGTGATCTTGACTCTGCTGCAAACTAAAATAAGATTAAGATTCCATTCCAATTATGAAATGATGGGTGATGTGAACAACATAGTTATGAAAATTAGGGAAAACATAAGTTGTTGTAGTGTATTGAAATTCTGGTGGTTTTATTATTTGATAACTGTGATTTGTTATTGCCAAATACAAAATAGTATATGCTATGTATGGTGGTGTATTGAGCACTGTCTATGCTACTTGAGAAATTGTAGGAGACATGAACAAGAAGAAAGCAAAATAGAGAAGCAAAGGAGGAGCTCTATGAAGTTGGTGCTGAATACCGCCAGGGTGATAAAAAACACCAAGAAAATTGAACAATGCAGAAACCAATGTGCAGTTGACAAAGAAAAGGGACAACAAGAGCAATTTAGAGGTTTTCAATTTTCATTCCTCACCTGCTCAAGAGGTGTTAGAGATAAATGCAAAAAATCAAAACTCGATTCTAAGACAGTCAAAGACAAAAAGCTGAATGATTGTAATCTAGTGCTGCTGAAATGTATTTGGATTTGCAGGAAAAGTGAGAAACAAATTACTTGCATGGATACTTATTCTATGTTGAGAATAATGAACCTTTGTGATACTTTAGGTTTGAATATTAATTATATTACATGCTTTGAAGGTAATATTTGGATTGGCAGGAAAAGTGAGAAACAAGTTAATTGCATGTATGCTTATTCTATGTTGGGATCAATGAGCCTTGGTGATACTGTATGTTTGAATATAAACTATATTACATACCTAGGAGACACGGTCATTAGGAGATTCCCCCTTAGATTGAGGAGCAAGATGGAACCCATATTACATTATTTTAAAGTTGTGGTGGAATGGATCACCCAAAATTCAAGTTATCATGAAAATAGGATTCTGGAATTGTAGGGGGATAGGTAGGAAGTCGTTTTGGCCAGAGATTGACTCCTTCTGTAAAATTCAAAAGGTACAAATTATGGCAATAGCGGAAACTAAAACGGACACACTTCCAAGTGATCAGGTTTGGAGACGCGCAGGGTTCGATAATGTTGTTTGGTCTCCGGCCTCGGGTCGGGCGGGAGGTATTGCCATCTTTTGGAAGTCACACCAGCTCACCAATGAGGAAATCACAATTCTCGTCCAAGAACCAAGGTATGTGATTTTAAAATACCATCACTTTGTCACAAAAAATAAGATAGCCTTATGTTTTACCTATGCCCCCCCTAAGGTTGGGGGCAAAGAGGAATTTTGGAACCAGTTAACGGTAACGATACAAAACTTAAACCTCCCTACTCTTGTGATTGGGGATCTTAACGAAATACAAGAACCGAATGACAAAAAAGGAGGTGTATACCCGGAGCCCAGCCGTTTTGAAAGATTATTAAATTTTAAAAACGACTGTCTCCTAGAAGACATTCCGACTTCTGATAATGCCTTCACTTGGAGAAAGAACAAAACTGAAATTGACAACATCTATGAAAAACTAGATAGAGTCCTAGTAAGTAATAGTATCATACAAAAATTTCCAAATATTTGTGCCAAAAATCATGCTTTCACTAGTTCAGATCATTGTAAAGTGACGGTGGAAATAAGTAATGAGGAAACAATCAAAGCACAACCATTCAAAGTAGAAAAAATGTGGATGTATAGAAAAGACTTTCGAAATGTTGTTAAGCAAGCTTGGAGAGTGCAATTCCAAGGTTCGAATATGTTTAAACTAATTAAGAAAACACAACTTTTTAAACAACAAGCCAAAAGATGGAATAAACATACACTAGGTAACACATTCGAGCAATTGAGGGAAATAGAAGAACAATTGGTCGAGCTTCAAAAGAATATCCTAACCTCTCCCCAACCAAGTACCATCCAAAGACAACTAAGACTATTGAATAAGAAAGAATGCATCCTAAAGTTTCATAAAACTTATTGGAAACAGAGAGCTAAAACGAAACATATCAAACTTTCGAATGCTAACACAGGATATTTCCACAAAATTGCAAGTGGTAAACGCAATCGGAAAATAATTAAGGAAATCACCACAGCTGAAGGTACACAAATTCTAGGCATCGATAACATTAGAGAAGAAATAAGAAATGACTTCAAAAAAAGATATACCAAGCAACCAACTCACCTAAACAATGCAAATGAATATCTCAACCTAATAACCAAAGAAATAACAGAGCAAGACAACATCATGTTAACTAGTGTCGTAACTAATGAAGAAATCAAAACAACGGTAATGAAGTTGGGCTGTGATAAATCCCCAGGTCCAGATGGTATGATTGCGGAATTCTACAAGAAATATTGGGATATAGTAGGACCAACAATAATCAAAGCTGTAAAAAGTTTTTTCCACTCAGGGAAGATCTTACGACAAGTTAACCATACTTTTATAACTCTCATACCCAAGATAGAGAACCCAAAATCGACTAATCACTACCGGCCAATAAGTCTTTGCTCAACTATCTATAAAGTCATATCTAAAATCATAACGGAAAGGATTAAAAAAGTAATAACCAAAATTATCCATCCTCTCCAAGGGGCATTCATAGCAAACCGAGCTATCCAAGATAACATCCTTATAGCTCATGAAATATTCCACTCATTCAGAAATACAAAAAACAAGGATGGATGGATTGCCATCAAATTGGATATGGAAAAAGCATACGACCGCGTAGATTGGGAATATCTATTAGACGTGATGCATAGATTCGGTTTTGATAGAAAAGTTATAGGTTGGATAAAGGAATGCATATGCACCGTGTCACTATCGATACTTGTAAATAATGGACCCACAGAACCTTTTAATCCGGAACGAGGACTCAGGCAGGGTGACCCCCTATCGCCTTTCTTATTTGTTATTGCTTCGGAAATTCTAGCAAGAAGATTACAATTAACTAGCGAACTAGATAAAAATACAATAGGATTCCCAATTGCCCGAGGTGGGACGCGAATTACTTTCTTAGCCTTTGCAGACGATATCATAATTTTTGCCAAAGCGTCTCAACGATCATGTGAAAAAGTAAAGACCATTATTGATGAATTTTGCAGAATTTCGGGGCAAAAAGTTAACTATAACAAGTCAGCCTTTCAAACCTCCAAAAATATGACTTCGCAACAAAAAAATGTAGCACAACAGGCCCTGGGTATCGCCACAATGACAAATCTAGAAAAGTATTTAGGTTGCCCAATTATAAATGGTAAAGTCAACAAAGACACTTTTAAAGACTCTATTGGAAATGCGCAAAAACAGCTTACAAAATGGAAGGCAAACTCGCTATCTCAAGAAGGTAGGACAACATTGATTAGAGCCAACCTAGCCACCAAGCCGAATTACGTTATGCAAAGCTTTATGCTTCCAACATATGCCCACTCAGAAATGGATAGGATAAATAGGGGATTCTTCTGGAACAAGGATAGAAATTACAAACCCCTGGTGAGTTGGGATAGGATATGCAAACCAAAAGAGGTAGGAGGACTAGGAATAAGAAAAACAGAACATATGAACAAAGCACTCCAAATGAAATTGCTCTGGAAAATTTTGGCAGAACCGAATAATATGTGGGTTAAGATAATTTCACAGAAATATCTTAGAAATGATACTCTATTCTCGTACAAAATAAAAGCGAACACCTCATGGCAATGGAAAAAATTAATGCATCTAAGAGAAGAATTCTATAAAGGTCTCATTTGGCAAATTGGAGACGGGAAAACGGTCAAATTTTGGAAAGATAATTGGTTGCCAAGAGGTCCTCTTCGGTATCATGCAAAGAACCCAACAAATGTAGACGAAACAACAACGGTAGATGCATGGATTACTAATGACCATAGATGGAAAATAGATGAATTAAGACACATCCTTCTGGATAACATTGTTGAGCAAATTCAAAATACTCCAATTCCGGATAATGATATCCGAGATCGATTGTATTGGGCCCCGAGAAAAAATGGTTGGTTCTCCACTTCGTCTGCAGTAGACTTAATCACAAATTTAGAAAGACAGACACCGCACATAAATAACTGGTTGTGAAAATTGGATACATACCCAAAGGTTAAAAACTTCCTTTGGAAAGTTGATAATAATGGACTTCCCACGAAATCTAGACTTAGGGATAAACAAATGATAACTCCGGGAGGCTGTGTTTTGTGTGATTGTAACAATGAAGACGCAAACCACTTACTGACAAAGTGTCCGTATATGATCGACATAACTAACAAAGTAAACCCAGACATTGCTAATTCCATCCAGGGATATGACTCCCAAAACAAAACCCCTAGAATAATTCTAAACGAAATTTACCAAATCCTAGGGAAAAAAGATTTCACGTGTCTAGCAGTTGTTTGGTGGAGTATCTGGCATCAACGCAACAAATTGATTTTTCAAGACCAAAGCGAAGGAATATCAGACTTAACAACATATATAAGAAATCTAATAGTGAACTGGGACAAAGCTTCAAAATGGAAAGAGGATGAAGAGTCTATACTAACAGCCCCATCGAAGAGTAGAAATAAAAACATAAGGGCGCAAATGAAATGGAAAAAACCCAAACCGGGATACATTAAAGTAAACTTTGATGCCTCTAAATTGTCTAATGGAAATACTTCAGGGGGAATTGTACTCCGGAACCACCTTGGCCAGGTAACGGATATTATGACAGCTAGCTTTGGAAAAGTGTCAGTATTAAAGGCTGAAGCTCTAGCTCTCCGGGAAGCGATTAGACAAATAAAAACAGAACGGTAGAAAAAGTTGAAATCGAAGGGGATAATCTCCAGGTCATTAACGCTCTTAAAGGAAAAATCCATTGCCCATGGGAGATCGAACTCATTATCGCTGACATCCTTGTTTCCATTCATGGAAGCCAGGACCTAGTGATTAACCATATCTTTAGGGAATGTAACGCTGTGGCCGATAAAATTGCTAATTTGGGTCACAGTCTCCCTGTTGAGTACATCAAGACTCATCCAGAACTTCTAGTTCTCATCCGAAAGGATGCTCTAGGGCGCCCTCCGTAAAGGAGAGCACCCTAATCCTTAACTAATCAAAAAAAAAAGAAAAGAAACCAGCAATTACAAATTGCAAAAAGATAATATCAATAAAATCTACTATATATATAAAAGCAATAAGGTTTGGAGCCTTCTCATTACGCCACCTAAGATTTCGCCACATGTCGATCCTATATTAAGCCACCTCATATTTTTACACGTGTCATTTTCTTATGATTTAGACGACTTTATAAATATTCCATGTCATAGTCCACATGTCAAAAAATTTCCATATCACTCATATATTATGTACACATCATATTGCCACATAATCTACAAATATCAATCAATTTTTTAATTTTTTTATACTGAATTACAATAATGTTTTTTTGAAAATTTATTTACATATAAAAATATTTTTTACCATATCTTTATTATCCTAACAACTCTCTAATATAATCTACCAAAAAAACACATATAAATATATACCGAGATCTTATCCTATAATATAAATATATACCGAGATCTTATCCTATAATATATACCGAGATCTTATCCTATAATATGTCAAGTCAATTTTATTTGCTAATCCATATTAAATGTCCCATTATTTTCATTTTTGTTATCAAAATCTTTAATTTAGAATTATGCTTTTTTTTCAATTTATATAAATCACCAATTCACAATTATTATTTATATTATATTTTTATTATTAATATCTTTTTTATAGTATATCTAAAAAAATATTGATTCATAGTCGTGCAGGGCACGACGAGGACAACTAGTTAGAACTACAGTATCATCACTATCGTGTTGTTTATGGTTTTGAATTTTGGGAAAAATACAACAAGGGTTAAAAGTCACCCTAATTTAAAGGTGAGATTTTATTGTTAGGATCACCCTTGTTATTGGAGCCTGAAAATTTTGGTACGTCTGTTAAGATTATGAAGCCCTAATTCGACCAAAAAAAGATTATGAAGCCCTAATGCGTGTTGCTCAGCTCTCATTCACCAAAACCTCTAGTTGGCTCTAATTTCTTCCAAGTTGCAATCTTCAATGTCCGACTACATTCACCACGATCTCCAGCGTCTGATTCTAACCAAGTTTCCTGCCAGAACCTTATTGCGATGCCGCTGCGTATGCAAGGCATGGAAGGATTTGGTCGATTCTAGAACCTTCCTCCTTGACCAACTCGCCGCCCAAACGCCCCGCCTCATCGCCCAACCGGATGAAAAGAGGATGCCCTTTCACATCTTCCATCCACACACCTTCCCTTCGTTCCACGAGCTGCCCCAAATCGAACGCAATCGTTTCGACGACGATGACGGCACCACTTTCCTCTCTCTCGTTGCGAGCGTTCACGGCGTCGTCTGCCTCTACGACTACGAAAACCTCCTCCTCCTTTGGAACCCTTCGATTGGCAGGGTCTTAAGGCTTCCTCTGCCCGAGTTCAATCGAGCCGACGAGCATTTCTGCGGCTTCTGGATCGATCCTTCTAACAACCATTTCAAAGTTGTCATCTTTTTGCTTCATAGAGAAAAAATTGCTCTGTTCTCGTCTAAGAAAGAGGCATGGATAGAAATGGCCGTCGGCTTTACGTGGGTCGTCACGAGTAGGACACGAGCTCCGCAAATCCTTGTAGAGGGAGTGGGTCACTGGCTACTCTCTGATTTTGATCGTAATGATTATCGAGTGCCTTACTTTGATTTTGGGCAAGACAAATTTGGAACAATCGAGTTTCCGCCAGAATGGGGCGGCCATTACTGTAGTATTATCAAGTGGGGAGGCTGCGTTTCGGTTGTTCATCGGGACCATGACGAACCCGGTGTTTGCGGCGATTTATGGGCTTTGCGAGATGGATCATGGAGTAAGATGTTCAGGTTCAGGGTTGATGATGATACCCAAACTGTTGTTTCTTATGGAGTGGGAAATTATGGGAGGGTTTTAGCTAAAACGTGTAGAGGGTATCTGGTGTTGTAGGATCCTAAAAAAGGTTGCGCCCGTCTGATGTCCGAATCTATACAACCGAAACCGCTTGGGTGGTTTAATGTAGCTTATGACTTTGTGGAAAGCCTTGTGTTTCCGGATTCAATTTGTGATTATAATGGTTCCCTTTGATTAAGTTGTAGCTGTCTATGTTTTGAGGTTCTGTTGAGCCCAAAACTTTCAGTTAGGTTACACCGGATGGTCGGCGTCTACCGGATCCTGACTGGTCACCGGATGCCCTGCAGCACTAACGAGATCCCTAGATTTTCGGGATTTCTTGTAACCTCTTTGACCAGTTCGTGTTCAGCATTTCAAAAGCCTATTTTTCAGGGGTTGTTACCTGATAACCTCCATCGTGGAAGACCCATTCAAAGCCTACTTTTTAGGGGGAAGTTACACATTATCTCCCATATTCTCTTAGCTATATAAAAGGGTTATTTCAGCCATGTAAAAGGGACCACGACTCTCTCATTCACATTGTAATTCTCTCTCAATCTCATGTGTAATCAGCCATAACAACAAATATTACTCAAAAGTCTCTTCGCGTTCGAACGGTTTTTTGCTGGATCCTGGATCCTAGACGCCAGACACCGGCCAGTTTGTAATCACAAGTTTACCATTAATTAAAGGAGAGATAAGCAATTCTTCTTTATTTGTATTGTGTTTACATCTAGTTTGACTTATATATTTGTTACTTTCGTTCTTATTTACATTCGTTGATCTCCTGACCGGCGACGATCATACATCTTCGCCTATCTATCCCCTCACACCCTCTATCAAGCATCCGTGATTGCCACTGGTCGAAATTTGACCAAAACAATTTGGCGCCCACCGTGGGGCCGGTAGCCGAAGAAAATCGATCGTCCTCCTACAAAAAACTGACCCTTCACCATGGAGAATCTCTTTGCACAACTTGATGCCCTCAAAAAAGACCTAGATGAAATCAAAGCCCAAACATCCAAATCTAACGCCCTAGTGGCGCAACTAACAAGTGAAAATGAGTTTTTGAGATCGCAGATACATACGGAAAAGATCCCAGCTCCCGTGGTTGCTTCTCCCGGAGAGACGGTTACCATCCAGGATCCACTATCCGGGATCCTTGCTCCCGCAACAACTCCTTCTAAGGCGACAACCACTATCCAAGAGCGACTAAAGGACATTTTTGAGCAAAAGATCCAAGAGGAACTGAAGGCTCTCGATGAGAAGATTGCGAGGATCCCTGGGATCCCGCGTCCTATAGAGAAGGAACCCGAAGATGGCTACGAAGCTTCTCCCTTTGTGGAAGCCATTTCCATTGTCAAGTTCCCAAAGGGGTTCGTCATCCCGGACATGTCCAGCTACGATGGCGCCGACGATCCTAACGATCACGTCTCGATCTTCAAGCAAAAGATGTGGATGACATCCATCCCTAGGAAGGATCGTGAAGCCATCATGTGCAAAAGCTTTGGGGCAACTCTTGAGGGCCCAGCCCTAAGATGGTTCATCAATTTGCCGCAAGGATCCCTGGAATCATTTGCGGATCTCATAGATCTCTTTAAGGCTCAATTTATAAGTAGTCGACGTCCTGAAAAGTATTCTAATGACTTGTACCAAATTGTGCAGGGGTATGACGAAACTCTCCGAGATTACATGAACCGATTCGTCCGAGAGAAAGTCAAAATCCCCAATTGCGATGTTCCGACTTCTATTGAAGCATTCCGTCAAGGTCTTCAAAGGAGCAATGAACTCTACAAAGAGTTGACAAAGTACCCATGTAAAAACTTTGAAGAGGTCCAAGCTAAGGCGATGGCCCACATCCGCCTTGAATAAGACAAGGAAGATGACTTCAGGATCCCAGACCGTGACCTTCAGATTCCTGAACCTATCCTCTGGATCCCAGACGGTAAAGAAACTGATCAGGAGACCTCGGATGACAGCAACGAGGTTTGCAAAAAGGCAATGACTCTTAATCGAGGGAAACACAGGTTTCATCCGTATCATTTCTAAAGATCTTACAACACTTTTGCTATTATAATTTTCGTTTTATAAATTCCTCATGAGTACAATTACTAACTTGAGCGTCGGAGGGTCGTTGAGGAAACCCACGACCATCTCTCCTAGGTATTCGATTTTACCTTGCAGAAAATCCAAAAGACAAAAGCAATATCCACCTGCGAGAATTCAAGATAAATGTATAGGCGTCACTCGCCAGAATCTAATGTGCAAACAGATTAGGATTCTCGATTCCTGACGCTAGCCAGCGGGCATCTTTCGCCAGAAACACACGAGCAAACGGGCATCTCTTGCCAAAGAACGCCAGCCAACGGGCATCTTTCGCCAGAATAATCAAGGCAGGGAACTTATCTCCCAGACGCCAGACATCCGCACAACAGGCAGACGCCAGATAGTCGACAGCCAACGTCGGGGCACTGCATACATCCGGACAAAATTCGTCAGATGCGCGCCTCAAGACAGGTTAGACTCTAGCGGGCAGGGGCTCGGGGTATCCCTTGAGTCACCCATACGCCAGCTTGAACCTTCCTACTGTCGAATCCATAGCTATGCACATCCGCCGACTAGCGAAAAGCCTTCTGCAGGGGTTTCTTGCTCATTCAAGCCTCCAACTTCTGGAGCACAAGCCCTCGACTCTCGAGGCACAATCCTCCGACTTCTAGAGCAGAAGTCCCCAGCTCCTGGGGTATGAGCCCTCATCTTCTGAGGCACCATGTTCTCTACGTCATGCTTCACGACAAGACGATCGATGGCTACCGCTGACGGAATCTTTTACACACGTGGTGAAATTCATCTCGTCCATCTCCTCACGTCAATGTCCAAGATGAATTTGGGGTATTGTTGAGCCCAAAACTTTCAGTTAGGTTACACCGGATGGTCGGCGTCTACCGGATCCTGACTGGTCACCGGATGCCCTGCAGCACTAACGAGATCCCTAGATTTTCGGGATTTCTTGTAACCTCTTTGACCAGTTCGTGTTCAGCATTTCAAAAGCCTATTTTTCAGGGGTTGTTACCTGATAACCTCCATCGTGGAAGACCCATTCAAAGCCTACTTTTTAGGGGGAAGTTACACATTATCTCCCATATTCTCTTAGCTATATAAAAGGGTTATTTCAACCATGTAAAAGGGACCACGACTCTCTCATTCACATTGTAATTCTCTCTCAATTTCATGTGTAATCAGCCATAACAACAGATATTACTCAAAAGTCTTTTCGCGTTCGAACGGTTTTTTGCTGGATCCTGGATCCTAGACGCCAGACACCGGCCAGTTTGTAATCACAAGTTTACCATTAATTAAAGGAGAGATAAGCAATTCTTCTTTATTTGTATTGTGTTTACATCTAGTTTGACTTATATATTTGTTACTTTCGTTCTTATTTACATTCGTTGATCTCCCGACCGGCGACGATCATACATCTTCGCCTATCTATCCCCTCACACCCTCTACCAAGCATCCGTGATTGCCACTGGTCGAAATTTGACCAAAACAGGTTCCAAAAAATTACTCCATCAGCTCGATCTCTGTTATCTTGATTGCATATTACTGTAGTTTTACATGGACATCTTACATCTTAGAATGTTATTTTCCTGCTCTTGATGGCTTTACATGATTTTTACCACATTGGCTTCAACATCGGTGATGAAATATAATCATGGCCTATTAGTTCTTTCACTCCAAGGCAGCATGCTTGCTTCCTCCAATTAATAGTGAGCCCAAACATCCTATTCAAGGGAGTTTGGAGAAGAGATTTCTCATTGCTCACCCTTAGGATTTCAAATCACTCAACAATGGAAGTATTTCACCTTATTTTTTTCCCCCTTTCATTTAACACCTATACATTGGGGATATCACTTACCTTTTCTAACACTCGTAACTAGCTAAAGAAGACGAAGGTTTCTATAGTAAGAGAAAGATACCTTCCGACATTCTAAAAAAAACCTCACTATTTATGAGAGAGCCTTAAAAGGTTCCTCATTATTTTCTACCACAATAATTATGAGAGAGTCTTAAAAGATTCTAAATCAGTTATTTCTAAGTAGAGAGTCTATAATAAGAGAAAGATCTATAACTATATATTAAAGTTGTCTCTTTTCGAGCCACCAGAACGATAAGTTGTCTCTTTTCGAGCCACCAGAACGATTAGTTGTCTCTTTTCGAGCCACCAGAACGATTCTGGCCCCACCCCATATTTAAAATACCTTATTTTCCATTCTTATTATTCTTTTTTTTTATTTCTATCTTATTCCAATCTATCTATAACTATATATTAAAGTTGTCCCTTTTCGAGCCATCAGAACGATTCTGACCCCACCCCATATTTAAAATACCTTATTTTCCATTCTTATTATTCTTTTTTTTATTTCTATCTTATTCCAATCTATGTATATATATATATAAAAGACGCAAGGAATAAAGCCACCACGTTGCGCCACCTAGGATTTTCCTACGTGTCGTTCACACGTTAAGCCATCTAGGATTTCGCCACATAAAATTTTTTATTTTGAGAATTTATTTATGTTGTTATTATTTTAGGATAATACAAAAACATGATAAATTAATCTAGGAAAGATTCTATCTAAAATAAAGATGTTATCTAATGTTAAATATTTGATATGATAATTAACATAAAAAGATTAAATCTAAAATAAAAAAAACTATAAAAGCATTAAATATTGGGTAAAATATTATTGATGAATATTATATAAAATAATTTATTTAAGTTATTTTTCCCATCACGAACTATTTTCCATGTAGGATTTAACATGTGCCACCTAGGATTTTTCGCACATGTCATTCTCCAATTTATATATATTGAAAAAATTATATATAACATAAAATAAACTATAGTATATATTAGGATAAATTATGTGTATAGATTTCTTTAAAATTATATTTGAATAAAAAATATGTCTATAACAATATATTAAGTTGTATCTTTTTGAGTCACCACATTGACTTTGGCCCTATTTTTAAAATTTTAACTTTTATTTGTATTACTTTATCTTTTTCAAATAATTTTCTCTCTATTTTATTTATAAAAATTGTAAAAATTCGAAATTTATAAAATTATAAAAAAACTATCGTATGTGGGTATAATTTTTTTATCTTTTATGTATTATTATATTAAAATAAATATGCTCATACTTAATCCGAGTCATAGTCGTGCATAATACGACGGGTATAACTAGTTATACATAACATGAAGAAGCGCAAACAACTAAATTATAAAATCATACCTATTTATTACCTTAAAACCTTATTTTTAGCGCTCATTTATTTCAAGTTTTAACACATACGTTATCTCATTAATTTATTTGGATAAAAGAATAAAATCTTATCTTGGAGTATAGAGAATCTAATCGGCACACTCTAAAATTATATGGTTAATTTTATATATGTCTTTCTAACCTATGCACTAAGGACATAGGATAAGCTTTTCGGTTTTAGAAATTAAAATCCTAAAAAGAAACGAATAAATCCGTCATAAAAAAGATTTAAATCACTAAATAAATAAAAAATATCAAATCTTTATAAACTAAGAGCCTTATCCTATGTCCTAATAAAAATCTGATTTTATATTTACCATGAGCCCGAGTTTTTCCACTTAAGAAAAATAAATATATTTTGAGACAAATGCTACTACAATCTTAAACGAGTTATATAAATTACTATTTTAAACAAAGGAGTAATGGGCGAATGATGGATGCAAGAACTCCCTCCAAGAAGCATGCGTGAACGTGACACGTATTACAGCAGATGACACGTAGCACACACCTGGCCTGATCACTACTAACATCAAACAACCCACTACATGTCATCTATCATCGTTTCATAAAGCTCAGATTCCTTCCTTTCTTTCTTTCTTTCTTCTCTCCCTGATTTATTTCAATCCACAATGTCCGACTACATTACTCGAGACTTAATAACCCTGATGCTAAAGCGGTTGCCCGTGAAAAGCCTATTGCGATGCCGCTGTGTTTCCAAATCGTGGAAAGAGCTCATCAATTCCACAGCTTTCATCCTCAGCCACCTAGCCCTTCAGAAAACCCTGCTCATCGTTCAAAACCAAGAACTGAAGTATCTTATCATAGACCCCGACGCTCTTCCTCTGGTAAACACTTTACCTGGCCCAGATGATCAGGTTCGACCTCAATTGACTCCCCGCAACGTAAGAATCCAATCCGGATTCCATTCGTGCTATCTCTCCGTCGTTGGCAGCGTCCACGGTGTGATTTGCCTCTACAACAACGGAAATTTCCTCTGCCTTTGGAATCCTTCGATCCGTGCTCTCCTCAGGCTTCCCGTGCCTGAATTCGAAAATTATGATTGCTTTAGGTATTGTAGGTTCTGGATTGATCCTAAAAGCAACGAATTCAAAATCATGATATGCTCCGTACGGATAGGAACGGCTGTGATTTTCTCGTCCAAGAGTCGGTCATGGATGGAAGTAAACATGAACGCTGCGATTGTTTCCCGTTCATTCGGAAACGAGGAAACTCGCCAGATCATGATCGATGGAGTTTCTTACTGGACCGTGCTAGATCTTGAAGACGACGCGTCAAGTGAAGAAGAGATCGTTTTCTTTGATTTTGGACGAGATCGATTTGGGACGATTTCCTTGAGGGATATTCAACCAAGGACGGTTTATAACAGAGGTATTTTCAAGTGGAAAGATCTGCTTTCGGTTTTACGCTGTGAGGATGTCTCTCGTGAGAGATGTGATTTCTGGGCGAGGCAAAATGGATCGTGGAGTATGATGTTCAGATTTGATCTTGACACCATGGTACGCAATGTGTTGTATGTACTGGAAGATCATGGAAGGGTTTTAGGAGAAATTCTGCCAGAAAAAGATCTAGTGTTATGTGAGCCTAAAAAAGAGAGTGTACGTCTGGAACCTGAATTTGAACGGCCTGTAGTTGCTGGTAGGGGTCTTTTTGCTCATCTCGCTTTTGAGTTTGTCGAAAGCTTGTTTTTCCAGATCCAAAATGTTTTTCGATCTAGTAGCTCCTTCTAAGCTGTGTATTTAGGGGCTGTACATATCTATGCTTTGTGCGGTCTAATTAATGTTAGCTCTGGCAATGTTTTGTGTAAGTTATTAGCTCGAGCTGTGCTTCAAGTTGACTGCTTGTAGTCAAATGTCAGCATTTTGTTAAGCAAGTGTTCTTTTTTTTTTTTTTTTGATGAAATAAGCAAGTGTTCTAAACTTGTGTTATGTTATGCATCATTTTGTTAAGCAAGTCATTTAGTGGTTTAATTGAGTCAGCTGGCTATGTTTTGAAGTAATTGGGTGATTTGATATCACCTTTCTGTCATGTATGGTTTAGTATAACATGCTATCTTCTTACTTCAAGATTTAGTCTAATGATGGCATTGGCAACTTAAATTTCAAGCCCAATGTTATGAATCTGTAGAATTGAACAGTGTATATGCACTGTTATGCAATTTTTCTTTCATTTGGTAGCCAAATTAAACCTTCTTGGGCAAATTCTACAAGAACTTTGGAAACGGCCACAGAAAGAATCTTGTAGTTCACGAGGTATTCCATTGAAAATTAAGTTAAGGTTCACCGTATGAAATTTAAGCCAAAATCTGAACAACTCGATTGACGTATCAAGTATGAATTTAATTTTTGAAAAATAGTATTAGTCTTTTACTGTTATTGTTTGGATGAATCCTGCCCCGATACACTACTAACATCCAACGGCTCAAGATAAGCGAGTTCATGAGCAACTCGATAACGCACTCTACGAACATGAGAGCACTCCACTCTGTAATATGTCCTCAGCAACTTTTATGCATGCTCATCACGAATAAAAAGGCTCCTAATACACAAATAAACTAGAGTATTAGGTTTTATTATTAATAAATAAAACCCCCTATAATCAAGACTGAAATGCATCCTCTCCTTTTCACCTCTTCCTCATCCATGACAGTTCCCTCCAAAACATTCCTCCCGCGATTTGATTTTCAATCTCAATCCCTTCAAATCTGCATTGTCGGACAACATTAATCAAGATTTTTCGGTTTATCGGTTCGGTTTCGGTTCACGACTTTGCATATAATCGTTAACCGAAAAACCGAAAACATATTAATATTTTTTTCAAATATTAGTTGTCTTTGCTTCATTTAGTGGCATGGTTAAATTCTATGATTTCAAGATATTGATCTAGTTTTACTAATTTTTTTCACTTTTCCTTGATATACTGACTTATTAAATTTGATGAAATAATACACACAATGTTTGATTTCACCCAATATAGTATATACTCTCGATATTTGTTTATAACTACCTAAACAATAATGTATAAGTACATATTTAAAAACAAAAGTCAAGCTTGATCCCTTTTTTAATTCAAATTTTATTATTTAAGTATTAATTATTTAAGGTAATTTTATATAAATGGCTATCGGTTAAGCAAGAAAAATTGGACTGAAAAATTAGCTAGCCAAACTATGATTAGTCTGGATTCTCGGTTACGGTTTATAATTTTTATTAACGAAATCATAGTTAACCGAATCCCGATTAAGCGGGTTTGAACAACCAGCCTTCCGTTATTTTTCATTTACTTTTTGTTACGCACTTGCGCCTGTAGTCTCACTTTCACATTTCTCACCAAAACCCTAATTTGAATACTAAAAACCCTCTCCTCTCTGCTCCTTTTTATCTCTCTCGTGACCTCGTCCATGGAAGGCAGTGGACTCCGATAATTTCCTCTCCGTTTCTGTCTGACCGTTCATTTTAGTTTTATTTCCCAATCTTCAATGTAGTTAGTTTTACAAGAACCCTTTGAATCTCAATCCGATTTCTTTCTTCCCAATCTTCAATGTCGGATTACATTCACCATGATTTATTGCTCCCGATCCTGAAACGGATGCCCGTCAAAACATTATTGCAATGGCGCTGTGTCTGCAAGTCCTGTAAGCAACTAATCGACTCCTCAGCCTTCATCCTAGATCACCTGGCCGTCCAAAGGTATCGTATCGTCGTACAAAACGAGAGCTTGAAGTATCTTCTCTTGGATCCCTCCACGCTCCCTTTGTACGACACCTTAACAGGTCCTGATGGAGTTCCAAGGGACAATCTTTGTTCTCCTACTGTTATCTGCAGTGTTCATGGTGTAATTTGTCTTTCTGACGGCACCGATATCTTCCTTTGGAACCCTTCGATTCGACAGCTCATCAGGATCCCCTCGCCGGAAAATCCGACTAGGTGGCGTGATTTAGAGATTTGTGGTTTCTGGATTAATCCTTCCACCAATGAATTCAAAATTGTGATTGTTAACTTTTATAAATTTATCATTTCCCTTTATTCATCAAGAAAGGAGGTATGGATGGAAACTGATATAGTGGAAGACATGGAATCAGATAATGGGAATTCAGTGCTGATAGAAGGAGTGAATCATTGGATTGCGTCCATTACAGATTCTAAACGTCATGTTATTGTTTTCTTTGATTTTGTGGAGGAAAAGTTTGGAACAATTCAGCTGCCAGAACTACCAATGAACAAGAATGTTTGTAAGTGGAATGACTCGCTTTCAGTTGTATATTGGCACAATGAAACTCATAAATGTGATTTTTGGGTGAGGCAAAATGGATTATTGAGTAAGGTTTCCAGTTTTAGCCTTGCGGATGGCATAATCGAAGTCTTCCATCTGTGGGAAGATTGGGGGAGGGTTTTAGCAGTAAATAGGGATGAGCTGGTGCTATATGATCCTAGGGATGGCTGCATCTCTCTGTGTTTATATTTGCAAGATTCTGGTTTCTATTTTGCTATTGATTTTGTGGAAAGCCTTGTTTTTCCGTATCGAAAATGCATTTCTAGTGGTTCACCGTAAGTTGTAGTTGACTATGTTTTGAGTTAGAATGGATGTAGCTTAACATTATCTTTCTGTTTTGTTTGTGTTCAAACCTGGTGTAATTTTCATTCAGTACTTGCATGCTATCTCTTTTTATGGAGATCTTACATGTATTCCCATGCCATATATTTTGTTAAGGTGTAGTTTGTATCTGCTTACAGTTTCTTACCACAATTGCAACTCAAATCCTCACTCCAATGATATGAATCTATGCATATTAGAGCAAGCAAACCTGTTTTATATATGCTCAGTTTGGTGTCTTCAACATCAGGTTTGGGGAATTGTATAATTTATGTACTCTGTTGATTAATTCTCTTTCGTTTTGGTAGCCAAACTAACCTGTCTGTGTAAATTCTTCTTGTACATGAATACTGGCAAATAACTGAAATAAGGACACTTGGGGCAAGAATTTGTTAAATTGATTATGGATCTTTTGTATTTGCTTTTTGTCTTTCAAGTATTCTGAAGCTGTCATTCTCCTCATATATTTTCATTCTCTTCGCTCTCTTCGTTTTGTTTCCACATTTGTAATCATATACAGATATACCTATATATTATGTGTGCAGCTAAATGCTTGCATCTGATGTCAAGCTATATGAGATTGTTGGATGAATAAGCAAAAAACTGTTGACACACTGTTGGGAGAAGTGGGCTCTTGTCCCACATCGACCAAATAAAAACTCGAGTGACCTTATATGTAAAAATGGTCTTAAATATCACACGGTACCCCGTTCATCACGGTCAACTGGAATTCTATGACGAACTTGCTTAGGCAATGTCCATCTGATGATGTCAGGCTAGGTTTATATATAAACGATTTTTCTAACCTATGCCCCAAAGGGCATAGGTTAAGAACCTTAAAATGGAAATGATTTGTTGAATTTTATTATTTGGAATTATTTTGATTATTTTCTTAGGGTTCATTAATTTCCATATAGGGTTTTAGTTTCTATAACTAGTACTCTTAACCTATGCCCTTAGGGCATAGGATAGAAAAACCGATATATAAATTGACTTCAACTAGTGTGAATGTTGATGACTTCATCGTGGACGGTAATCTACCCTAGTATAAATATAAAGCAAAAACCAAGTCTTTAGAAAAATTTGAGACACATGGCAAATTTGAAATATTTTTTTATTTTTAATTTCTTATTTTTAATCCACTTTTATCTTAACCACTTCCCCATTATCTCAAAAACTACCATCAACTCTCTTCTTCTAAACAAATTAAAATTTTATAATTTTTATTACTAAAAAAAATAATAATCAATAGTGAAAATTTTATAAAATTATTTTAAAATATACCCGTACAAGGTACGGGAATAACACTAGTTTCGGGTTAAAAATCAACCATCTTTATATTAGTCGTTTTGCATAAACCAACACGGGATGAGAGATCATATGCACCAATATTTGTGACTGTCTTAGTCATTGAAAATTATCAACCATCCTTGCTATTCTCACTTGTTACTTCTTATTAATCCACTGTAGTATAAATATATTTATTATAAACTATTCTTTTACTTCTTACCAAGTTACAATTTTCAATGACTCCACATTTTTACGAGACTATTTCCCATTTACTTCGTTTCGAAATGATTATGGAATATTGGGAACCCTTAAAATATTTTATTTTGTTTGAATTGAATAAAAGCTATAGTAATATTATTATTATATGTTATAGACTTTATATTATATTTTTTTTTGTTTTAATTGATACCTACCGCCAGAGGAGCAACACTTGGGGCTCTTTGGTGATCAGAATAAAGGTTTGAATTTGGATTCGCGTTTGAGGTAACTGTCTAATCCAATTGTTTATTATAGATTATCATACTGGTCCTAGGGAATTTGGAATGAAATTTTTTGTCTTTTCCGCTACATTTGCATCCCTAGAACCCAACACAATTTTGTGCATGTTCCATTATATAATGATTTCCCACCTAAGCTACTTAATGAGAATAGTTGACTACAGTTATTAAGCGAAATGTTGTGTATGGGAAGGAGGTGGTGGTGATGAGTCCATGGGTGGAGGAGGTGGGGAGTGAGTAGGTGGAGGAGGCATATTGTGCGTTGGAATGTTGCCGGTAAACATGTACACGACGTCCATTTGCTCCAACTTGGAGCAACTAGACGTCGTGCACATGTTTATTGGCAAGTTGGAGCCTCCAAGTTGACCATCCCTCCAATGGTGCCAAAATCTTCAACCTCTCAATTTCCGGCGACAGGCAGGCCCTCAGCCAATTGTCCAAACAAGAATGATGTCATTCAGCTTCGACATGTTTCCGATGTTAGCTGGCACACAACCATGGAACTTGTTCCCGACGACCACCACCATTGACACCAGTGGAACCGGTTGTGGTTGATAAAAATGGCATCCAAGGAAGTCCTTATCGAAGAAGTGCTTTGGTGGGAGAAATGAGTTGTTGCCTCTTCGTGAGACAGAACCAAGTACATTCCCCGACCCTTTCTTCTTTTCTTGTATTTAATTCTAACTTTCCTTTTCTTTACTTTCAAAAAGTAACACGTGGTTTTTTCCTTAAAAGTTAAAACTAACGGAAGGGTTACACATGCACCACGAAAAAAAATTCAAAACACAGGTCACCATGCGAAATATGTAAAGTATAGTACACTTTGCGGATTAAATAAAACTTCAGGTTACCGGACGAAACCAACCCTAATATCGAAAAGGAAATATACCTACGGTCCTACCTACTAATACCATAAAATATCTTATCGTTCCATAAGAATATCAAAAGAAGATATTAGCTTTTCCTTATAAAAAATAAGATATTATCTTTTTTATTAATTCAGGCTTGCTATACTTTACTTAACAACAAGCAATATTAAAAAAAAATGTGTTTTTCACATTTTCCAAAACTAAAATATAACTATAATACACATATATCAATGTGAAAAAGTAAACTTTTCTCTAAAAATTACTTTTTATTAAAAAACTATAGCAACCACTTAGATTTATATGGTAACTAACTAACTATGGAGATACTATAGCAACCACTTAGATTTATATGGTAACTAACTAACTATGGAGATATGGTATTTTTTTCCCACGTTTTGTGGTTTCGTATGACTCTTTTATACCCGAAAAAAAAAAAGAGTTTTTGGATATATCTCTAGTCCCTCACATCTCTTAAAACCCTCATTTCCTCGTTTGGTCATATCATTTCCCAAAACCTTCCGCTCTCTGTGTTGCATGTTTCCTCATCGTCCTCTTTGTAATCGTTCCCAACATCTGTAGTTGCAGTCTTCAATGTCGGACTACATTCAGCCCTGTGTATTGCTTCTGGTCCTGAAACTCTTACCCATCAAAACCATATTGCGATGCCGCTGCGTGTCCAAATCTTGGAAAGACGTCGTCGACTCTCCATCATTCATCGCTGACCATCTCGCCCTCCAAGTGTCTCATCGTGGATCCCAACGCCGACCCAGTCTTTCTTCGATTAAGAGGTCCAGATGGATTCAAAAAGAAAGCCGATCTTTCCGTTGTGAGCACCGTTCACGGTGTAATCTGTCTCTATGACAATAAAAACACCCTTCTCCTCTGGAACCCTTCAATCCGCCGCGTTTTGAGGATTCCTCTCCCCCAAATTGATCATAATCGCAAGAACTTTAAGGGCTGCGGCTTCTGGATCGATCCTTCCACCAACGAGTTCAAAGTTGTGATCTTTTTCTTCGGAGATAGAAAAATTGCGACTTTCTCGTCCAGGACACAGCAATGGACGGAGACGGCTATGGAGTCGAAGCCTGGCTTGGATCATTCATTGGGCTGTATGTACAGATCCGCAGATCCTTATAAACGGAGTGGGATACTGGAGGTGGCATGTTGTTTCTGAGAATGAATTGATAGTTACCTTTGATTTTATGCCGGACAAATTCGGAACAATTGAGTTCCCGGAGCTAGAAAAAGAGAAGGGTGTCGAGTATTGGGATCGTGTTATCAAGTGGCGAGACTGTGTTTCAGTTGTTCATTGGCAGTATTACTACCCTCGTGCTTGTGATCTATGGGCTTTGCAAGATGGATCATGGAGTAAGATGTTCAGCTTTAACCTAACTGAACCTACATATGCGGTTTTGTATGTGGGGGAGGATTTCGACGAGGTTATAACACAACCGGTCAGAGGACCTCTTGCGTTGTTTGATCCAGATCCTGAAGATGGGTTCTTCTTCCTGGAATGCAAATATAGGATGTCTGGCTATGTCTCTTGGGTGCATGACTTTGTTCAAAGCCTTGTTTTCCCAGATGAAATTCGTGTTCCTGCTCTTGCTATTTAAGCTATGTTTCGACTCTGACTAGCTATATTTTGCGGTTTATGCTTTAGCTCTTTGGTGTAATAGTTTAGCAACTGAACTTGGTGATACGGGAGAAATATCAAGTACCAGGCCATCTCGGATCCGTCATCGTCCACGACGATATGAGAATTAATTTTTATATATTTATATTTTTTATTTTTGCATTTTTAGAATAGTAATTTATAATTTCAATCTTATATTTAATTTATGTAATTTTTATAAACTAGAGCATTGCTCTCTTTCCGGGTTTTCTTTACGGTTCTTTCCCGGGACGCTTTTTTTGAACCGTTAGGGCTTAGGTATAAATACTCTTGGTGTAATCCTCATAATTTATCCAAGAATTAGATTTGCCCTAAATTTCTCTTAGTTTGTCCGTTTTCGTCCCCGGCTCTCCTCGTCAAGAAAAAAGATGGCAGTTTTCGTTTTTGCATCGACTATCGCGCCCTGAACGGCATCACTGTCGCAGATAAGTTTCCTATTCCCACTGCTGATGAATTATATGATGAATTGGGGAACGCCACTATTTTTACTAAGCTTGATCTGCGCTCAGGTTATCATCAGATTCGGATGCACTCTTCCGATATATATAAGACGGCTTTCCGAACACATGACGGTCACTTTGAGTTCTTAGTTATGCCATTTGGCCTGACTAATGCCCCGTCGACATTTCAAGCGGCTATGAATAACATATTTGCGCCACATCTACGTAAATTCGTCATCGTCTTTTTCGACGATATTCTGATATACAGTCCTTCCGTCACGGCTCATGCTTCGGATCTAGATACCGTTTTGCAGACTCTTCAGGATAACCACTTCTATGTTAAAGGCTCGAAGTGTTCGTTTGGTACATCTCAGGTCGAATATCTCGGCCATATTGTCACTGCTGGCCAATTGATTGCCGACCCGGCTAAGCTCTCCGCTATGGCCGATTGGCCTTCGCCCAAATCCGTCAAAAAGCTGCGTGGTTTCTTGGGTCTGACAGGGTATTATCGGAAGTTTATTCGCCATTATGCGTTGCTGGCAGCTCCGTTAACTGATTTGTTACAAAAAGATAAATTCGAGTGGTCCACCGTCGCCGAGGATGCGTTTCAGAAATTGAAGGCGGCAATGATGCAGCCGCCTATTCTACAGCTTCCGGATTTTTCCAAATCATTTGTTGTTGAGACCGACGCATCTGATGAAGGGGTCGGCGCAGTTCTGTTGCAAGACGAGCGACCTCTCTCCTTTTTCAGTAAAAAGTTGGGCATTCGTCGACGCGGGTCTTCCGCATATCACAGGGAGCTTTTTGCTATCGTATCCGCCGTTCAGAAATGGCGCCAATATTTGTTAGGTCGTGAATTCGTAATCCGTAGTGATCAGAAAAGCTTAAAGGAACTTTTGACGCAAGTAATTCAGACACCCGATCAACAGTTCTTTATGCGAAAGTTGATGGGTTATAAATTTCGCATTGAGTACAAATCTGGCGCTAGTAACCGCGTCGCGGATGCGCTATCTCGTTGTATGATTGAGGATGACGCATCTCTGCGGCAATTTCTATCTTTTAGCGCACCCTTACCTGACATTCTCCAGCGGATTCGAGCCGAGAATTCGACATTGGCGGACTTGAAGCTCTTACACGAATCAGCGGCAACCGGCACTTTAACCGCTCCTTTCTGAGTGTTTGATGGTGTCCTGTATTACGGACATCGCTTGGTGATTGGATCCGCTTCTTCGCTTAAGGCGGATATATTATCTGAATTCCATTCGTCGCCCAGCGCTGGCCATCCGGGTATTGATCGAACTTTCCGACGAGTTGCTGAAGTTTTTTATTGGAAAGGCATGCGTGGGGATGTTAAGCGCTTCGTTGACTCTTGTTTAATATGTCAATCAACGAAGTATAGCACTGCCAAACCTGCCGGGCTCATTCAACCTTTGCCAGTCCCTCAACAAGTTTGGGATGATGTCTCTATGGATTTCATTACGGGATTGCCGCCGTCACGCGGGCATCAGACAATTCTCGTCGTGGTTGACAGGTTATCTAAATATGCACACTTTGGAGCACTTGGGCCGTCTTTTGATGCACCTCGGGTCGCCTCTTTGTTTGTCGAATTGGTGGTTAAACTTCATGGTATTCCGGCCACTATTGTGTCTGACAGAGATCCCGTTTTTCGGAGTACATTTTGGTCCGAATTACATCGCTTGAGCGGGACCAAATTGCATCATAGTACGGCGTATCACCCACAGTCGGACGGTCAGACTGAAGTAAAAAACCGTAGCTTCGAGCAGTATCTGCGCGCATTTACCCAGGGACGTCCACGTCGCTGGTCGGAATTTTTACCGTGGGCTGAACTCGCCTTAAATTCTATGTACCATGAGGGCCTCGGGATGTCCCCGTTCAAGGCCTTGTATGGGAGAGAGGCCCCACCGATTGCGCGGGTTACGATTCCAGTCGGACCACCGACCCCGGCGTCTGAGGCAATACGCGATCGGGAACAAATTCTAGACTTGATTCATGTTAATCTGACTAAGATGCAGCAGCGCATGGTTAGTCAGGCAAACAAGCATCGCAAGGACGTTGAATTTAATGTAGGCGATCGGGTACTCTTGAAATTACAACCTTATCGTCAGCATTCGGTCAGTCGTCCTCTCTCGGCTAAACTCGCTCGTCGTTTTTATGGACCATTTACGATTATTGAGCGCATTGGGCCTGTCGCATATCGATTAGAGTTGCCGGCGACGGCGCGTATTCATAATGTGTTCCATGTGTCCTTGCTTCGGCCTTTCATTCCGGACGGATCTCCAATTCAGCCGGCCGCCCTGCCAGCGGAATTTCTGTATGATCGACCGATTTCCAGACCCGTGCGTGCCACGGCGGAACGCAAAGTTATTGTGGATGGGGTCCCACGTGAGGAGTGGCTTGTCGAATGGTCAGATGGCGCGCCCGCCGAGGCTACCTGGGAACCGCGTGAACTCATTTCCCGTTCTTTTCCGGATTTACGGCTTGAGGACAAGCCGATGCTTAACGGGGGAGAGAATGATACGGGAGAAATATCAAGTACCAGGCCATCTCGGATCCGTCGTCGTCCACGACGATATGAGAATTAATTTTTATATATTTATATTTTTTATTTTTGCATTTTTAGAATAGTAATTTATAATTTCAATCTTATATTTAATTTATGTAATTTTTATAAACTAGAGCATTGCTCTCTTTCCGGGTTTTCTTTACGGTTCTTTCCCGGGACGCTTTTTTTGAACCGTTAGGGCTTAGGTATAAATACTCTTGGTGTAATCCTCATAATTTATCCAAGAATTAGATTTGCCCTAAATTTCTCTTAGTTTGTCGGTTTTCTCCCGTGGCCACCAACCACGCTATCCCGAGTCGGAATCCACACCGGATTAGGCTCAAACCCCTTGATCAACAAGGGTTCGATACGCTGATCCACACCGGGTCCGTATCACTTGGGATGTCTAGCACACTGTTTACGTTCATTACTACTATGATACATGGATGGAATTTCATGGAAAATGACTCGTTCAGAGTAGAATTGTTCTCTATATATCCACAATTCGGTTTAGTTTATTTTTTTAGTGAATTTTGGGTTCATGTTTTATATCATATGGATATGTTGTAGTTTTATCCTTCTAAAAAATACAACCATTGTCTTACTGTTTTGCTTTAGACAAATACAGCCTACTTAGCATAAACAGTTGCTTAGGCGAGCCTAGGCATTCTCGAAAACTATGCGGGGTGCTTAAACAGAGCCTAGACGGGATTGTTATAACAGTTTTTGTTAAATTTCTTACCCCGGCTAGTCCTATAATACAAATCAAATCGACACGAACCTATTTTTTTTTCCTCATCAGCCATCACCGATCCTCCATCTAGTCCCACACACAATGTACTTTTTTGAAAATCTATTTTAAGTTTAGTTGCTTCCCAAACCCATTTGCTATGGGGTTAATACAGTAAAGAATATTAGCTGTTATTTTTTCAGTCACTCGGCTTTGTGACAACCTCATAATTTTTGTTGTTGCATCTATTTGTCCTACATCGCAACTTTGCTTTCAAGTTGCACCACATCTACTTTCTCTCAATTTGACCATTGAGCTCAACTATCATAGGAGAATGTTAGAAGTGATGTGATATCATATTGGTAGTAACATGGATAAGCCGCTTGATCATGTCAAGGGTGAAAAATCCTACGTGGCATTATATATAATACAGTAAAACCTCTATAAATTAATATGGTCGGGACCATGGTATTTTATTATTTTAAAGAGATATTAATTAACCGATAAATTAATAGTTATTAATTTAAAGAGATTTTTGAAATAAGAGCTTTCAAGATGCACTGTCGTAGAAGATTTTACCGTAGGATTTTAAAAGGTTGTGAGTTGGGACAATAAGATCCATGTAAGATCAATATTTTGGTTGATATAAATCTTGTAGTTTTGACTTGGATAGTTAATGTTGAGCAAGAGGCAATAGCAATTTGTTTTAGACACTACAAAATTCGGTCATAGGATAAAGTCTCAAAGAATTATAGTTAACATTGTAATATTTGTTTTTAACACAACCCTAAAAAGGTTGGATCCAATAAGAAAAGTTAGAAATGAGCTCCATATAAACTTAAGAAAAATAACAACAATAGAGTCATATTTCTCTAACTTGTCTTAATTATGTATGTAATCTTTTATAATTATTAATTTATGATATTAATGGTACCTTATATTTTTATATAGTGGGTTTTTAAAATATATTATCTTATCGAAATTTGTTAAATTTTCCACTGGCCCAAGTCGGGACCGGAGAAAAGTATTATCTTAGAGAGTTTATTAATTTATCGAGTATTAATTTATGGAGGTTCTACTATACCATGTAGGATTGATTGGTCGTTAAAACAAGTTGTTACAAACCTTGACTTTGTGTTAACTTTGTATCTGGGCAGAATCAATGAAACATAATTCTCGTTCTCGATCATCATTCTTCTTTCTCTCATCACAATCTTCTCGATTCTTCTCAACTCTTTAATGGAGAAAGTCGTTCCTGAGTAATTTCGATCCCCAATCTTGTTGGAATAAGCTTGGTTTATAAAGTTAATTTGGATAATATGTTATTTATATGGACATATCTATCTATAACTATATATTAAAGCTATATTTTTTTGAGTCACCACAACGATTCTGACCCAATCTTATATTTACAAAATTAACTAGTTGAAGTCCCTGATATTCACGGGATAATTTTACTAAAAACTATACAATTTTACGATATTAATTTAAAATACTAAATACATTTATATAATTTAATAATAAATTATGCAATAGACAAAACAAAAATTTAGATTGTACTCCATATTTTAATTGAATATATTTATAATATTTTTTTACATTTACAAATAATCTTAGTCATCAACATAAAATTATATTTTTTTTCTCAAAATAAAAATATATTAACATAACAAAATTTATTATTTAAAATTATATCATTATTTAGATATAAATTTTATACTTGGAGCTCAAGTCTTGTTAAAAGATAAAAAGAAATATATCAAGACCCTAAATCTTGTAAAGAGATAAAGATATTAAATTAATATGGAAAATATCATCTCATAGGAACTTATGTATATAAAAATTATATAAATATGTTATCTATTGTAGTAAACTAATACATAATCCATAGATAGAAAACTATATACATAAAAAATTATATAAACATGTTATCTATTTAGTACATATAGCAAGAATACTATAAGTTGTTACAAAATTTATTAAAATATAAATTTTCATTAATTTATTCAAAAATGACACGTGACGCAAATTTTACAACAGACTTGGGTTCTGCTTTATAATGTATTAGGATAGATTTTTATTCCTAAAATTTTAACTTTTTTCTATTAAATTCGTCTTTAACTATTTAAATATATCTTTAACATCAAACAAATATCTATTTAGTATAACAATATCTTTTGAAAACATCCTTATACAAATATTTAAAATTAAAGATAAAAAATTTAAAATAAGTATAAATATCTTTTAGCATGATATCTTTTCACGAATTTATTTATAAATATAGATTTGCGATCAGATGGGAGATACTGCTACAGTGTTTTATGCGGGCATTTATAGGCTGTTCGATCTCTTGTTTTAATGGCCAAGATTGCTTACACGTGTTAAGGTGATTTTTTATAAAAGGAAGACACGGAGGGTTATTTTCGTCTTTTCCCCCTTTAAATTAGAACATATGTTGTAGGGGTCTTCTTCAACCTGTGCATCGTGGGCTTTCATTCGCCTATTTTGATCGATTCCTCTCCATGCTTGTTGCATCTTGCTTCTTCTGATTTGTTTGGCTTTTTTTGTTAATCCCGACCCCAATTTATATCTCTCTTCATAGATTTTGTTATAGATCTATTTTCTATGGTTCCAAGTTCACAATTGGGTTTTTTTTCAAAATTTGGAGCTTGGTACTTCGGTTGCACGTTTTTGTGTATTTTGGACCGATTTTTGTTGATTATAATCAAACCTCTGAAGATTGTGTATGTTTTGCTTTACATTTTCAAGTTTTTGATTGAAAACAAAGGCTAATGTCCAATGCTCATCTAACCTCCCACCATGTGTTCGACAAAATGCCCAAATGGTCAACTTAGTGTTTAGAGCACTTTTTTGACCAATTGTTCATAAATAATGAACCTAGCATACCAAATCATTAAGGTATACCATTTAATCATTTATTAATTAGAATGCATGACACACATAACAAGTTTTGTGAATTTAATTTCATGAACCATATTGATAACTGTAATGAACCTAATTATATAAAGACATGAACCCACAAAATACAATTTATGTACTAGATTGCATGTCAAAAATAACAAGTATTATGAATTAAATTTCATGAATCTTAATGACAATTGTTATGAACTTAACCCTATAATGACTTGAACCAACATAATATCATTTATGAAAACATGACACAAATAATAAGGATTGTGAATTAAATTTTCATGAACCTTATTGACAATTGTTATGAACTTGACCGTCTAAAACCATGAACCATTACTCCAACTTTTATGATCTAAAAATCGTAAGATGAAATATTGTAAATTTATACTTATAAAAAACATGAACTAAAAGAACAAAAGTTATGAACCAAAACAACTAGTATGACTTAAAAAACATAAGCTATAAGATAAACTATTAAGAATTAAAAGTCGTGAACCATAAAAATTATTATGAACCTACCTTACAAAAACATGAACCGAAAGAACAATTATCATGAACCAAAAGACACCAAACAAAATAATAACTATCATGAACTAAAAGACATGAATCATTAGATGAACTTTTGATGAACCTAAAGTTAGATAAACATGAACCAAACGAACAATTAATTATAAACAAAAAGGCAAGAAACAATAAGAATTGAGAGACATGAACAATAAGAATTATTATGAACCTAGCTTACAAAAACATGAACCGAAAGAACAATTATTATGAACCAAAAGATACGAAACAAAATAATAACTAGCATGAACTAAAAGAAATGAACCATAAGAATTATTATGAACCTACCTTGCAAAAACATGAACTGAAAAAACAATTATCATGAACCAAAAGATACGAAACAAAATAATAACTAGCATGAACTAAAAGAAATGAACCATAAGAATTATTATGAACCTACCTTGCAAAAACATGAACCGAAAGAACAAGTACCATGAACCAAAAATCACGAAAGAAAATAATAACTAGTATGAACTAAAAGACATAAACCATAAGATGAACTTTGATGAACCTAAGGTTATTTAAACATGAACCAAAAGAACAATTGTTATAAACAAAAAAGTATGTAACAACATTTATGAACCATAAGAAGAAATATTATGAACATTACTTAAAAAATCATGAACTAAAAGAACAACCGATACGAACAAAAAGACACGACCGTATCAAGAATTAGCCTATTTGGGATTTGAACCCACATCTTTGTGCACATGCACATTGCTCTACCATTTGAGCTAATAGGCTGCAAAATATACTATTTCTCAACGGTCAAATGCACATTTCTCATTTCCCATTAATACAACTAGTTCTAGTAGACAACTTCAACAGTGGCAATATATCATCAATCATGCCTTCTATACCAAAAGTATGTCATCAAAGAATCAATTTCACTTCTAAATTAACCATTTTTCTGATAACTTATGAACCATAATCTCAAAAATCACAATACATCAATAAGCAACCATTTTTCTAGAAAAATAAACACAAAGTGAGCAATAATAGTTCACCACACCAAAAACCATCAAAAATCACCCCAAAAAACCATAAACACTTCCATTACTGAAAATCAAACCTTAGAACCCTAGAAAATCAAAATCAAACATTACAAAATCCAATAAGTTTATGCATACCGTCTTGTGTTTGTTTCTCCATAGAATTAGAACAATCGACGATTTGAATGAGCTAGGGGAATGGTGGGAGCGATTTGCGTAGCGATGTGTGTGAATATTTGAGTCCGTACATCGTTCGCCGGGGGGGAGAAAAGTTGTGGGAGGAAGAAAGTAAAAAGAGAGTCAAGCGCGTTGATTTGTTGAAATGTTGGATTAAGGGGTATTTTTGTCAAGCGCGTCAAATTATTCTATAATTATGCTCCGTGGCATTCAAACAAATCAGCCCCCATTTTTTTCCTTTTTTGATAAATAATAATGTTTTAATCTTGATCGTTCGTGATATCAATCCAATGACTCATATTTGCTCGCAGATTTCACTAGGGTTGTTCATCAGTCCAAAACCGAACCGAACCGGGAAAAACCAAACCGAAAACCGAATTTCAGAATTTTCGGAACCGAGGACCGAACCAAATAAGCTCGGTTTGGTTCGACTCGGTTTGGTTCAGGTAGGAACCGAAGTAGAAGATTAGGTACAAAGCCTATCCAAAATATAGAACATAATATCCTAAACCAAACTAGAACCGAACCAATTTTGACCCGAATCGAACTAGAACCGAACTAAACATTTTTAAACCTTAGAAACCGAACTAACATATGCTATTTTTATCATTTTGAACTAAAATCATTCAAACCATTCGAACTAAAACTTCCAAAATGATAAACAAAGCAACACAAAACTTGCAAAATGGGATTTAGGGTTACATCCTTAAGGCTTAGTAGGGTATTTTTTTTAATTTTTATTTTTATATTAAAATAAATCGGTTTACCCGAACCGAACCGAAACCAAACCGAATCGAACCGAAAACCGAACTAGCAAAAATCTTAAACCGAGGAGCGAACCGAAGTACCTTGGATCGGTTCGGTTCGGTTAGGTTTTCAAGTAAAAACCAAATTACCCTAACCAATGAACAACCCTAGATTTCACCCTATCACTATATGCCACCAGAGCGTGACTCTATAAATATAATCACAAACCGAGTATGGCCGCATCTTAAATTAAATTAATTAAATTTTAAATATTTTATATAATTAAATTATCTTTATCTTTCATATTTTATTATATCTTATTTGTTAAGTTAACTATTATTTTTAAAACCTTATCTCTTCCATATTTGAATATATAAATTTTTATATCCATGAAATATTATCAATAAAAAAGAGAAATATAATTATTTTATCTTAATAATATATCTTCATTCTCAACATTCAATTTAACCATTTTTATTGATTAAAGAAATTACACATTCTACAAGCAATAAAATTGCTTATATTAAAGTATATATTATATTATTATTTATTAATATCCTATTTATAATATCTATAAAATAACGAATCGTAATCGTACATGGTACGACGGGTAAAACTAGTCATATTATACAACCAAAATATTAAAAAAATTGTTTCAAGTGAATTTTTAAATAAAATAATATTACATTTTTAATAATAAATAGTATAATTGGGTTGTATCATTCTTTATATATATCTAATTTTTTTATAAGACAGTAACTTGATCTATATGTTGATATTTTTTATGCATATCTTTTTTTATCTTGTAACAAGATTTGGGATCCAAGTATATAATTTTTTATTCATATATTGATAATAGCTTGATCTAATATTTTTTTATTACTTTTATGCATAATATTTTTTTTTATCTTTTAACAAGAATCGAGCTTCAAGTATATAATATTTTTATCTATATGTTGATAAAATATGGGGTACAATCTTAAATATTTTTTAATAAATAATTTTATTACGATATTGTATATAAGTGTTTTAAATTTTATATTAATATCATAATATTATATAATTTTTAGTAAAATTATCCCGTGAGTATCACGGGGATTGAACTAGTTTATTATAAAAGCTAACCGTTTTCGAGTCACCACGTTGATTTTGGCCCCACCTCATATTTTAAACAAATAATTTATATTTATATTATTTCAATTTTTCTAATTGATTTTATATTTTTTGTATTTTTATTTTTCCTAATATTTGGATTGAATGACGCTCTAGTAAAATACCTTATTAGAGTAAATCATGTGGTTAAAATTTAGCCATTAGATTAGATAGGATGGACGAATCAGATTTAAAATAAAAAAGGTACATTTTAAGGAAATTAGGGAGAAGCACCATATCACACCCAAATCCCCTACTTTTAAGGAGGGGATAAATGCATGATCCGTTCAAAATGGAAACAAGCGAAATTAGAGGGGGATTTAAATTACCAAACAAGAAAAATATACATTAGAATCTGAGAAAATCTTTTATACCCTAATTGAAAATCCAATCCTGCTAAACCGTCATTCATTATCCACGTCTTCTTCTTCTTCTTCTTCAACAACCATCGTTCATCTTCTCTCTCTCTCTATTCAACGCATCTGGACAACGATTTCTAATCATCTTCTTCAATCTCAAGGTCAATCTTCAAGATTCCAAGTTCAATCGTCGATAATCGGTGAGCAACCTTTTTTATTATGCTAATTTTTTTTGTCAATATTATCATTCTTCAGTAAAATCGCCGGTATTTACACAAAACAATATAATTTCTTCGTACGATCTAGATTTACATTTCAATGGGTTTGTTTCATTGTTGTTTTTTTAACTGTAAGTATCATTCTTCAATATTTGGATGGAATCTGGCTCTAATTTGTTTGCAAGTCGGGAAATTGTAGGGTTTAAGTAGTTATGAGTTCACGAAATTAGGGTATGGTGGGTGATGTGGACTATATTATTCAAATCTATTAATGTTGTTTTTCAACCCAACCCATTTTGTGAAAGTTACTGAATTGGCAATTACATATAATGTATATTAAAAAGTTATTTAACCTTTTATGAATGATTATTCAAAGCAAAGTGACATATTATTCAACATCAGATTGTTGTCAACTTTGTTTTAGAAGGAGGATAAATAAGTAACAGGTATTATTCTTGTAGAACACAATTATTATTCAACTATAGGTATAATGTTTTTTCATTGTTAATAGTTATTCAGTTCAATCCTATGTATTATTCATAACCATTTTTGTTATGTAAAGTCAATTCAAATTATTCAAATAATATCATATTATTATTCAAAGTATGGTTTGTATAGTTTTTGAAGAATGTGTTAGTTGATAGACAATAGACATTTTATTAAATGACTATGGTGTTTTTAAATATGCTAGATAATTTGATTACGAAATATGAAAGTAAAACATGTGTTTTTGATGAATTGCATGTAGTTGGTGAACACTCAAAGCGTTCAAAGGTCAATTTTAAGAAAAATCGCAAGGTGAAACATGTTGACAGCGATGATGATGATGATTTATTTGATCTAAGACCAGAAGACAACGATGAGATTGAGATCACAGAATCTGAACAGGAGGAAGCTGGCAAAATAATGAAAAACGTTGATAAGCAGTTCCAAGATGAGATCGTGCATATGAGAAAAGTTTTAGCATGTTCCAGGATGGGTTTTATTATTCAATAATGCATTGTTATATTGTTCAAACATATGTTTAAACTTATTCAATTTGATTTGAATGATTATTCAAATAACATTTAATTATTATTCAACAACAATAGGTACATGATATTGAATAATTATTTATATCCATTTGAATAACTCTCCAATAAACTATATGTAAATGTGTAATTTTATTGTTGGACACAATGTAATATTGTGTCTTCGTTCACACAAACAACTGGAATAATCATAAACCATGATAGCATTAAGGTTGAATAATATATATCACTGTCTTATGACAAATATGAGGATTCAACAACATCACGTAAAATATGTCGAAAAATAATTCATATCGATTTGAATAACTCTTCAATAAACTATATGTAATGTGTATCTTGATGTCACAAAAGAATGTTGATACAAAAGGCAATAGTAAATGTATATAGTGTGTCCAAAGCACTTATCAAAAATTTTGGTTTGTAATGTTCAATAACGAATTCTTATATTGTTCATACATATGTTTCTACTTATTCAAATTATATTGAATGATTATTCATATCACTTGTAATTATTATTCAACAACAACAAGTGCATGATGTGTACAACGAGTTTTATACTGGTAGGACACCGAGGTATCCAATACTTTGTATGATTATCATTTACATCCACAACGCAATCAGATCCGTAATTAAAATCGATGCAGTTTTCTTCTAAATCCTCTTCAACGGGTGCATCATTTTCAGATTCTAGAAATTTTGAATCATTGTTGAACACGTATTCTTCCCACTTGTTGGTTCCAACTGAAACAAGATATTACACAATCAATATATCAGTTTCATATTATTCATTAAACGGTAATAACTTATTCAACTAGTATATCAATATTATTCACAACAATTATAAGAAAATAACATATAATATACATTTTTCTTTATTTCAAAACAATTATTCAACTGTTGTGTTTTTATTATTCAACATATAATTACTAATTCGTAATCTTCAATTAATACTCACAAATTATTCAATATATTGGCTGATGTTTTTCATTAGCATGAGAACTTTATTACGAATTAGTTTCATATTATTCATAAGACGATGAATAACTTATTCAAGTAGTATACCAATGTTATTCACAACAATTATAAAAAATGACATACAATATAAAATTTTCTTTATTTCAAAATACTTATTCAACTATTGGTCTTTTATTATTCAACATATAATTATTGATTTATAAGTTTCAGCTAATACTCACAAATTATTCAACATATTGGTTGATGTTTTTCATCAGCCATGACAACTTAAATACAGTATATAGTTGTTAATCATCACGATCAATTACGCAACTACTAAACCGATTATTATTCAACACTCATTCAGAAAAACAACTAATCAAAGGCACCATATCAACACATTCGGATTGAAGAACTACACCATTTGTATAAGCATGACGTATAATATTTTTTCAATTACGATCTAACAAACAAGAACAATTAATCCAAATACGAATAACTAACCTTTTTCCATTGCAAATTTTGATATAATAATCTTCCGAATTCTTCAAACCAATTTGATTCGATTGAAGAAACAGGTTGTCGAGTAGCTTGAAATGATGAACGACGATGGTTGAAGAAGAAAACGTGGATAATGAATCACGGTTTAGTAGGATTGGATTTTCAATCGGGATAGAAAAGATTTTCTCAGATTCTGGTGTATATTTTTCTCATTTGTTAATTTAAATCCCCCCACAAATTTCGCCAGTTTCCATATTAAACGGATTGTGTATTTATCCCCTCCCCCCTTCCTTATTGTTACTATTATGTTTCCTATTTTTTAGCCATTGATTGAATGAAATCCAACGTCCCCCATTCAACCACACATTGCACCCTAAATACTATTGTACCTGAGCGCTCCTCTATTTGTATTTGGTCAACTATCTTCTAGAATATTTATGACAAGATTTTTCAATATTTTCAATATAATTTTAGATACATGTAAATATGATTTCACCTTTTCTTATTAATTTTTTTTATCTATTTATGTTAAAAAAATTATCTTATACTTATGGGCCCACTTCATATTAAAAAAATTATTTTTTTATATAATTAGATTTTTTATCTTCTTATGTAAAACAATATCTATGTAAAAAATTCTTGGACAATGTGAACTACAATTAATTATAGGATCTATAACTGCATAATAAAAATACATACAAATAATCAATGGACTAGCTAGATTAGATATTACTAGTTGTACCAGTCGTACCATGTACGACTACGATTCTCTATTTTATAGACATTATAAATAGGATATTATAAATAAAAATATAATATAAACTTTAATATTAGTAATTTATTGCTAGTAGAATGTATAATTTTTTTAATCAAATATTTTATTATTCATATTTTATTACTTTCTATGTACGTAAATTTAGAGATTATCAAATATTTTAATATATTTATTAAATATTTTATCATCTATTTTTATTAATTTTAAACATTATAAATTTTTTTATAAAAGAAAATCAATATATGTTTATAAATAAATTAGTCAAAATATATATGCTAAAAGGTATTGTTATTCTAAATAGATATTTGTTTGATATTAGAGATAAATTTAAATAGTTAAAAAGGAATTTAATAGAAAGAAGTTACAATAAAAAAAAATTGAATTGATTTTTTAAATATGAGGTGGGGCCAGAATTGTTCCGGTAGCTCGAAAAGGTACAATTTTAATATATATAGTTATAGATAATGAGTGATCAGGTTTAATTTGTGTTACATTGAATATTTGTAGTGTAATTCAAATAATTTTTAAAGCAAGGTGGAAACCCATTCATTGCATGTAGAGCTCTAAAAAACTGACATAACCCGTAAATCCGATCTGAACCGTCTGATAATTTCAGGGTCAAAGACCCGAAAATTTGAACACGAAATCCGAAATAAACCGAACCCGAAATCCGTTGGGTTGACCGATTTAGTATATTTATAAAATTTATTTTGAAACTTATAATATACTTTATTATTAAAATACATAAAATAATATATTATAATTAAATAATAAAGACATTTTAACAATAGATGACACGTGATCCATAACGAAAACGAAACCGAAATGATCGAACCCGAACCCGATTTATCCGACCCGATTGACAGGTCTAATTGCATGTATTATAATACTGTCACTGATCCAAATGTACTTAACATATCACACACACACACACGTCTTTTAATTCAGAAAGTTGATATAGATGACCCATTATACCTTTGAACTTTGAAGGGGTACGTTGTACGTAGTCACAATTGGGTTCGGATAATTACTTCATCCTTGCACCATAACCATCACACATTAATAATAAATGAACAATCTATATATCATATAAAATTTCGAATGCAACATCATATCCACGTACAGAAAGAGTGAATTATAGGTACAACCACTTCAATATGTGGGAACATTAAGACCTTCAGGATGATGCTGCATAGACATTAGACACATGCTTATTTTTTAACTTCTCCAAAACACAGCTTTCAAGTGCCTCATGTCCAGCCGCTCCAACAACATTGATTACGTCCTTCATAGGCCGCTTATTGGCACACGAGAATGATCCGCTCCGTTGTCTATTTGTTGCTTCATTAGCATGCTTTGCGCGAATCCTTGCAATCTCTTCTCGTAGCTTCTTTGTCGCTCTCTCTTCTTCCGGGTCCAATTCAAAATCACGACACATCTCTCTCTTGACCAATTCAGATACCATCTTCCGCCGCTTAGCCTCGTATTGGGTTTCACGGTGCTCTCTTTTACACTTAACTCTCAAGCCATCATCATACAGTTTCCTCGCCGTTTCATCTTTCAGTATCTCATATGACGATTGGAGCTTCTGGAAGTTTGCATGAGCATCGGGATTATCCCGGCACTTATCAGGGTGCAACTTCCGGGCCTTAATCCGGTAGGCTCTAGCTATATCTTGATTGCTTACCTTGGCCCCTTGCTTTCCCGATGGAAGCCCCAAAACCCTATAGTGATCTACTAAGGGATCCATAACAGTCTACTCAGAAATTAGTCCTGCAAAGTACGTATATGACAAAACATTAGATTGAACTTACACCCCTAATGTACAAACCCTAACCCAAATGCACAAACCCTAAATTACTAAGTTGAAGTTCTTTTTATTGTATTGGGAGAAATTCTGTCATGTATATGTTAAAAGTTGAAGATTACTAACACAAAGAAGGGTATGCTAATACTTAAAAGGCTAGTATAACATGCGTATCAAAACATAATTTCAAGTTGATTTTTCCAAACCCTAACTAATATCATCAATGACATCTCATGGAATTTAAACCTATATCACGAGATTCAAGTAAGTAGTTTAATCAAACCACCATGTTAAGTGACTCAACAATAGTAACCAACAAAAATATTTATGCAACCATACCTTAAAAGTTAACACCTTTGCACAACCAAACGTCTTTTCCAGCCTCGTACGTGAATGGTGTTTGAATTTGCCCTCGTTACCGGTCGACGGGAGGGGACGCGAATACGCGATGGTGGTTCGTGGTGGGCAAGGGCGACGGTGGTAAGAGTTATTTGGTATTTGTTGGTAGTTTGGTACGAGACTTATTTGGTACTTATAAAGGATAATTATATGGAAAGCAAATTATTTGGTATATCTCCCTTTATTTAATATCTCCCTTTTTAATTATTTATTCCTTGGTGGGCAAGGCGACGTCATTCCCTTTATTTAATTTATAGTAAACGAATAAATAATAATAAGGAAATCATTGCACAACAAAATAAAAGCATACTAGTTGTCCCCGTCGTACCCTGCACGACTATGACTCAATATTTTTTAGATATACTATAAAAAAGATATTTATCAATAAAAAATATAATATAAAATTTAATGTGAGTAATTTATTGCCCGTAATATATATAAAAATTATTTTTGAAATCAAATCAAATAAAACAAATATAAATTATTAAGTTTAAAATTGAGAATAAACATAGATTATTAACATAAAATAATCTACATTGCTCATTTTTCTTGACAATATTTGATAAATATGTTTAATTTAAAAGAAGGAGATAAAATATGAAGAAAATAAAGCAAAAAAAGATATATTTTTGAGAATATGGATTTTTTAGTTAAGATATTATCTCCTACCAAATATTAAGATATTATCTAAATTTGGGAAATAAAAATAAATTTTAATTAAGTGGAAAAAATATGTCATGTGGAATATGAAGTGGAAAGAATAATTAATGTATAATTGTATATAGTAGATATGCTAGAAACTTCCAAAATTACAATTTAGATTCTTTCTAAAATATTAAATCATAATATAAGATTTGTTTCCAAAACTATTAATTTATTTGTATAGTTTATATGAATTAATGAGGAGATGACACGTGTGAATATTTGATGTGGCGCATTTAAGGAATGACATGTGGTAAAAAATGATGTGGCGTAATGTGGTGGCTCCAAACCTTATTACTTTTATATATATATAGTAGATTGGTAAAATTGAATGATTAACTATGGAAAATTGGTTATATATAGGACATAGTTATTCAAGTTTATAATTGAAAGATCTAAGAAGATCACAATCGGTATATTCATTATCCTATAAAAGGCACCCACCAACCTATCCCTTTAAATCCATTATTTGTCCAAAAACATTACCCCTCTTCAAATATTGCAACGGATCAACTCAGTTCTAATCCTCGCTCACCTTCTCCGACGATCTGTCCCTCTACTTCGTTCTTTTCTTCACATAAAATACGAGACATCGATTGTAAGGGAGACAGATCGGGCGGTGGAGGGCGAGTGAGAATTAAGGCTTATACAAAAGAAGGGCAACATGTTTTCTATATCTTTAACTTATGATCGGTAACTATTTACAACATAAAATCTCTTATTACATATTATGTCTTAGATCATTGATTATTCTTGATTGGCACGTCAAACATACTAATCGAGTAAGGGTAGAAAAATCATCCGATCCGGATCGTATCATATTACGCTTGCCTTATGATATTAGATTACATACATATTTTTTTATTTGTAGGAATTGAATTTCGACGTACGTTGTTTATTAGATACGTGGTGCTAGGGAGGGAGGGGAACGGGGTCAAAACTTAATCATTTAATTAATACTCTTTCGATTATACAAACTTAACTATAAAATTACTAATTATTATTAACTATATGATTATAGAATTAATTATCGCTTAACTATGTTTTTATCGGATTCAAAGTGCGGGTTTTTCGAGCCACCACATTGATTCTCACCCTACCTCATATTTAAAATTAAAATTATTATTCAAATTATTTCATTTATTTTAATTAATTTTCTATTATTTATATTTTTACTTTTCCTAATATCTATCTTTTGCTCAACTATCTTAGAGAATATTTATGATAAGATTTTTCAATATTTTTTGTAATTTTGAAAACATGGTCAAACATGTAATCAATATTACATTGGATACATGTCACTATTATTTCACTTTTTTTTTAATTTTATACTTTAAAAGATATTTATTCATATTACTTTATCTTTCTAATTAATGTTTTTCTATATATTTATTTATATTTGTTTAAAAATAATAAAAAATACATTATCTAAATCTATATATCTATTTCTATAAAACATTTATTAAATTCATGTACGACTAGGATTCGGTTTAATAATAGTTAAATTAGTAAATAAGATATAATAAAATATGAAAGATAAAGATAATTTAATTATATAACATACTGGTGGTGATGCCCGTGCATACGCATGAGTCAAAATTTTCCCTAAAAATTTTTCATGATTAATATTGTGCATTTCTATCGTAACACATGTCACTTTTAGATTGGACCACACCATCCTTTTTTAAAACAATAATCTTTTATTTTTGGATATTATAAATTATTATCCATGTTTTTAGAATATAGCATAAAAAATCTTATTATTAAAAAATCTTTTATTTTTGGATATGATTGATATGATAATTTTTTTGCTATTATACAAATTCTAGAATATTTATTTTATTTTTTGATAGAATCATTTTTTAACTAAGATATCTTGATTGAATAGTTATCTTTGTAACCATATATTACTAAGAATCTCCTTGAAATTTTGGTTATTATCATAATCGAATTATTTGTTACCTTATATGAAAAGATCTTGATTAGTTATATGATAATTGCCTTATTTTTTTTACGCATATTATAACAAAAATTTATATTTAAGCATTTAAATAATAATTTTTCTCGGATAATAAATATATTTGAAAATATTTTATTATTAATATTTTATTTAAGAAAAAAACTTACAAGGTACGGGAATAGATATTAGTTACTAATAACTAAAGCCGAAGCAATTTCTGTCACCACATTGCTCCACATCACCCCTTTTATTAAAATAATATTTTTAAATAGTTAATTATGCAACAAATTTATCTCCAACTAAACATAAAGATAAAATAATATTTATAAAAATTTATCCCCAAATAAACATAAAAATAAAATATTATTAGTAGATTTGACCGAAATAGATGAAAAAGTACATTATATTTATTATATTTGTAAGTGATACATTACAAAAATAATAAAAAATATGTACATGTGATCAAATATATATCTTTGAAATAAAAAGAACCATAGCTGATATGTTGTGTTTATAACTAGGACTTTTTAGTACACCTTTTTTATAGTATTTTAGGCCTATTAGGAGCATTACTAAATAACAAGTTTGAAGGCCGGAAGTTCAAAAGTTATGAAGATTTGAAGAGTTCGAAGATTCTGAAGGCCGCGATCGCTGCCACCCCAAAGGGCGATCGCGTTGGACGTCGCCGAGGAAGACCGAGGTGGCGAGGAGGACCGCGATGACAAGGAAGGCCGCGATCGTGGCTAGCATTGGTGGCGATCGCGGTTCAAGGTCGCCGATTGAGGTCGTGGATTGAAGATTGGCCGCGATCGCGACTCTGCACTATGGCGGTCGCGGCCCGGCTGGATCTGACACACGATCATATTTCTTCTCTTAGTTTATTAATATATATTTTATATCTTTTTATTTCTGACTTGTTCGAGACTATTTTAGGTTTACTTTTCAGCCTTTGTTTTGTATTCTCTCTTAGACCTAGTTTCCATTATTTAGACTTTTGTATTTTCTCTCTTATAGAGAACTAAACTCCCTAAATCTTATTCAAGTTGAAGCTTTTCAGACTCAAGTTGTTGTGAGATTCTACTTTACATGTTTATTTCTACAAGTTATTTCAATTCTCTTGCGCTTAATTATTATTGATTGTGTTGATTCCTGCTTGTCTGGCCAACTAGTTGGAATTTAATACTTTCTATTGCTAGATCTAGGTTTTCTCGTAGCAAAGTCTAATCTTTGTAGCAACTCAATTGATTTAAGACTCGTTGGAATAAAACAATTGAGAAAGAGATCGATTTCAATGCATGTTGATTGTTTGACTCGTTGGAATTCAATTGCATGTATCCTACTTATCCTTGCTCTCATTGCTAATATCCCTATTATTTATGATCGTTTCATTAGTTGTTTGGATATTAAGTTTGCATGTCTCGTTGTCATGTTATATTTCTGATCAAGATAGGAATAACCAAAAGAATAACTTGTTTGAATTCATGATCAATAACTTGAGGAAGAAAAGTGGATGCTTGAATATGATTGTTTTCCCTAATTGATAAAAAACCAACTTTTGCTTTGTTTAATTACTTGTTTTGTTTGTTCCAATTCCTTAGTGTTAGTTTAAATAATCAAAATCCCCCCTTTATTACCTTTGTGAGTTGATAATAATACTACTTAGAATACAAGTGTCTATTGGATTCGACCCGACTTACCAACTATACTAGTTGAGTAACTAGAGATTTATTTTTGATTTGGCACGACGACTTTAAGCCAGTCAAATTTTGGCGCCATTGCCGGGGACACTTTGTTTTATTCTAAATTTTATTGTTACCAACTCTGGTGTGGACCTTAGTTTATGGTCCACACCTGTGCTACTGATTCTTCTATTTTGCCTTTTGATTCAGAGATTGAAAGGACTCTTTCCAGGTTGAGACGTGAAGCTCGGAATCTACTCCGTGAATTGCCATTCAACTTGAATTCTGTTCAAACTGAGACAATGGGAGATCGAACTTTGAGGCAGCTGACTGGCCCAAACTTTCAACAGCAGCCCCTGGCTGTTGAGTTCCCTATGTTGGATGAAGGCGTTAAGTTTGAATTGAAGTCTGGATTGATCCATCTTTTGCCCCAATTCCATGGGCAGGGTGGAGAAGATCCTAACAAGCATCTTGCTGAATTTGATCAGGTCTGCTCAAGTATGAAACTTGCTGATGTAATTGAAGACCAGATCAAGCTAAGGGCGTTTCCTTTCTCATTGAAGGATTCAACCAATGAGTGGCTCTACTATCTTTCTCCAAGTTCCATTAATACCTGGACTAAGATGAAAGCAACATTCTTGGAGAAGTATTTTCCAACCACCAAAAAGAACAGTCTGAAGAAGAGCCTAAGCAATATTGAACAACTGGCTGGAGAGAGCATGTATGATCATTATGAGAGGTTCAAGAGACTGTGTGCTAGTTGTCCATACCATGTGTACTTTGATCAAGACCTGGTGCTCTACTTCTTTGGTGGATTATTGGATGATGAGCGCAGAATGGTGAATGCATCTTGTGGTGGAAGCTTGTTGAACAAGACCCCAACAGATGCCCTTGAGCTCTTTTCTGAGCTATCTGAGAACTCAAGGCAATTCAACAAAAGAACTGGCGCCAAAGGAGTCAATGCTGTGGACTCTTCTGCTATAAGATATGAGATGGCGGAGTTGAAGGATATGATGAAGAGGTTCATGATGCAAGGATCCCCTCAACAACTGAAGGCATGTGAAATCTGTGTTGACACACTTCACCCTACTGATGCCTGCCCACAACTCCAGGAACCTCAGGCTGAGGTTAATGTTGTAGGAGGCTATGGACCTCCTATACCTCATTTTGATCCTTATTTTAATACTTACAACCCAGGTCGGGCACATCATCCAAATTTGAGATATGGGAATCAAAAGCAGCCTCAATATAATCAACAAGGAGGAAATCAGCAACCTAGGCAACCTTATGTTCCTAGACCTCCAGTTCAAAATCAGAACAACTCATTCAATGCTGAAGAAATGTTTGCAAGGCTAGCCAACACAGTAAACCAGTTGGGACAGAACACTCAGACTAGCATCCAGAGTACTCAAGCTAGTATCAAGAATATAGAGACCCAGATCAGTCAACTGGCTACTGCAGTTAGCAAATTGGAGGCCAGAGATTCAAAAAAACTGCCAGCACATCCCATCAATCCAAGAGATAATGTGAGTGCGACTACATTAAGAATTGGAAGAGAATTGCCGAAGGTTTACTAGAGATCGGACGAACCGCGATCGCCGCCACAACAAGGCGCGACCGCGGCCGAAGATACCGCGATCGTGGCCCCCATGTGGTGATCGAGGCCCATTAATTGAGGCCTCGGGATTTGAGAAAAAAGTAAAGGCGTGATCACGCCCAATCCTGGCCGCGATCGCGGTGGCGATGATTTCCGAAAAACTCAAGAATCGCGATCGCGGCTTTCTAATGGCGATCACGGCCAGGCTCCAGATTCCGACGATCAATATGTTCTCTCAGATTTCCCTTCTATGGTTTCTCAGAAACTACCCCTCCCTTTCCTAAAGCATTGAAAGACACAAGGAAGCCCGAGAATGACAAGGAGATCTTTGAGACGTTTTCAAAGTGTGAGGTAAACATCCCTTTACTTAATCTGATTAAAGGCGTTCCTAGGTTTGCTAAATTTCTGAAAGAGTTGTGCACTATCAAAAAGAACCAAAAATTGAAAGGGAAACATAAAGTTAAGGTCAGTGAACATATCTCTACTGTATTTCAAAGGCGAATGCCTAAGAAGTGCAGTGATCCAGGCATGTTTAGCATTCCCTGCATAATAGGAGACACTAAAATAGATAAAGCCATGCTTAATTTAGGTGCTTCTATTAATGTCATGCCTGTTTGGGGGTAAATTTTCGTGAAATTTCTTTTTCGTGATTTGGCTAAAATAACATAGTTTAATTATGGGTATGAATTAATTGCACCCATAGTTTGAATTATGAAATTTATATATTGACAAGTCTTATACCAATCTAGACCCAATATATTTAAATGCCAAAGATTAACTAGTGGGTGGTTGACAATATTTTCAACCGGTCCATTATTCTCCATATAATAATATTTTCTACCCAAATTTTATAATAAAGGGAGGTTTATTATTATGGCCTTAGTCACCCTTAAATTATAATTGGCTTGGTATATAAAACTTGGGCTTCAAGGCTCTCCATATTTTGATCAAACCTATAATTTATGGGCTAAAGATCTATTTTCATGGGAGATTGTTGATTAACCAAAAATAAGATTGACTATAAATCTTGATAAAATTAAATAGAGGAGGATTAGAGGCGTTTAAAGTCAAAGTTACATAACAATTTTTATTTAAAATTGTTTTGTAACAAAGCTCATGCATGTATTGCATATTGCATATGAAAGTTATGTAAACTCTACATATACACGTATAGCATGCATGAAATAAAAGGAAAAAGGATATATGGCCATTAAATGTGCAATGTGTATATATATATTGATGAGGAGTGACGTGGTGGTCATGAATGTTGATGGAGGGTTAAAAAGAGACGTTTATATTCTCATTCCCAGCCGTTACATGTTGTACGTAATGTGAAGAGGCTAATTACTAGCTAAACTTATTACTAGTAATAATAGTCTAGCTTCCTTGGACCAAAAGGATACGGCTAAAATAAAAGGAGAGGAAGAGAATTTCCAAGGGGGATGGGTACAAAAAATGTAGACAGAGGAGGAGGCCTAATGGGCTTCTTCCCCATATACAACATTGGCTACGTCAAATTGAAAGAAAGGAAAAGAGCAAAACTCAAGATAAAGAGTTGAGAAACAAAGCCAGAAGTCCAATTCGATTTTATGCGATCGATCAAGATAATGGTATAATCTCCTAACCTTGTTTAGTTGCTTTTATTTACTAACCAAATGTGTTGGTTTCTTTCATTGCCTCAAGATAGGCTACATGTTACTAAGCCCGTAGTTGAATTGAAAGCAATCGGTTCCATATCGATTCCAAGATTTGTGATCGGTGTCGTCCCGGGGCTTGTTTCTTGACCACAAGGAGGGCTCGTTTCTTGACTACCCTCGACGCCCACCGGAGATGATTCAAGGTCGTCCGTTTTGAGGAGAAACATTCCGTTTCGAGCCTCTTACGGTTGACCGCGTCTACAAGGCGTTTACAATGATGGCTCAAGCTAGACCCAAGAAGGATTGCTTTGCACCGAGATAGATATCGAGATGGATATCGGGGCTGTTTTGGAGGACTATGTGTGGTCCAAAACGGAGTGCTTTACCATCACAATGCGAAGAACGAAGCTTTGTCATCCATGCCGAGTTGGGCCGGTGATTGGAGACGGTGTTAATGACAGAGTGAAGATTCAAACCAAATAAACAAGGTCTCGTTGAAAAGTAAAACCACACAAAAAGGTGCATATAGTATTTACTATATAGTACATATATATGTGGGAGAGACAACAATATTCTATAATGATATGCCATTCAAAAAGTACAAAAGAAATTAGGCATGGAGGAGGACAAGTGACTCGTCGGAGAGGGCTGATCTGCATCAACATCTCGCCATAAGACCGCAAAGGCCACCGAAGATGATTCGAGGTCACCCGTTTTGAGGAGAAACATTCCGTTTCGAGCCTCTTACGGGTGATCGCACCTACAACTCATCTCCAAGGGCTACAACCGGTGATCTCGTCTATAATGTGCCTGCAATGATGGCTCGTGACTAACCGGGGTGGATCACTTTGCAGCGGGATGCACGCCGCCATTGCTTTGGGAGACTATATGGAACGCCCGAAAAGGAGTGTTTCACCAAGTCGACCTTGTTTGTGCCCATGTCTTATGAGTTCTTTCTCTCGAGGATTCAATCAAAACAATATGGAGTGCATGAAAACAATATGGAGTGCATGAATGGTGCAATAATTTCATGGAAATGCAAAGCAAAGTGTAAGATCACCTAATGTGATGAAGAAAGAAAAATATATGCGTGAAGGGCATTTTTATGTTCAAGTCAAAATTTGGCGGTGGTAATCCAACTTCGATCGACCAAAGGTCACGTATGCATCAGAGACATATATCGATCCGGTCATACGAACTTGATCGACCAAGTGCAAATCATATAGTTTGGTCACATAAAGTCCCTTATGACAATTATAAAATTGGGATCAAGCCTATGCTTACGTGAGAAGAGTGGTGGCGATCGAAATTCGATCGAGTCCAAAAACAAAGCCTTCAATCAAGATAAAACTCCCGTCATAAAGGAGAAAATTTAGATGGCAAAGAAGCTGCAAAGGCTATATACTATACATATACAATTTCCAAGGAGATTGCAACTAAAACTTTTGCCTTGAACATATATATATATATATATATATATATATATATATATATATATATATATATGTGTGTGTGTGTGTGTGCGCATATCCAACATGCTATATATTTTAAATCAAGATCAAAATGAAGAGGAGGCTTACTAGCTACTAATCAAGATGGCGATCAACCACGATCGTTAGAGCCAAGTCGACCTTTCACCGGAGATCGATCCATACCAAAGACTGAAAACTGAAATCATTTCTGATTATGGTTTATAAATATGGGTTTAATAGAAGTTAATGGCTCTAAGGAAAATTGCAAGAGCCATGACTCATGGTACATGCTACGTGGGTTTTCTTCCATAGTAGAATACAAAATCAGCCCACTAGACATAAAATGCACTGGGCTTCAATGGATTAGCCCATGTCTAAAATCCTTTCAAAATTAAACCATGATTAGTTTGCATGTGTACGTACATGCAAGGAAGCATTTTCATGCAAATTACAAATCAACCCACTATTTTTGGAAGAACTACGTAGACTTGATCCCTTCAACGGGTACGTAGGAAATTCGACACTAAATCCAAACGGGTCTCGAATTCAGTCACAATTCCAAATTCAAACCTAAATCAAAGTGTTCTTTTAGAACTATGCGTGATTTGATCCCTTTCAAAAGGGTACGTAGGACGCTTGACAAAAATCAAATGATCGCCGAGTTCAATCGCATGACCAAAATTAAACCGAAAATAAATAGTGGAGACATTAAACAACCCTTCCTAGAAGGTGGGTTTAATTTATTCACGCCGTGCAAATGATAGTTGAACCAAGCTTAGGCAACCCTTCCTAGAAGGTGGGTTTAGGTTTGTTTCTCTGATGCATGAAAAACTAAATTCCAAATTAAAACCTCTGAACTACGTAAGGCTTGATTCTCTTTAAAGAGATACGTAGGCAACCCGTTATAACTCAGGTGCAACTCAAATTAAAAATTAAACTCAAAAGTCTTCAACGTGTCTATATTATTAATAGAGTTGTAGGGATGTACATATAAGGGTCGAACTTAAAAAAATAATAAATAAATTAGATGTGTTTGTACAAAGTTGTTTTCCTTTAACAAATTTTGTCTAACAATGCCTTATTCTGTTTATACTTCACTAGATTTAGGACCTTTGCATGAAACTAGTGTTATAGTTCAATTAGCTGATAGGTCTACAGTCTACCCGAAAGGGGTTGTTGAAGATGTCCTTGTCATGGTTGATAACTTGATATTCCCTGCTGATTTCTTTGTGCTTGATATGGATCATGATGTGCATGCTGCACCCATTCTGTTAGGTAGACCTTTCATGAAAACTGCTAAGACAAAAATTGATATGTGTAAAGGTGTCCTAACTATGGAATTTGATGGGGAGAAATTTGAATATAGTATGGATAATGCTATAAAATACCCCCCAAGATGATCATTCTCTCTGTTCTATTGATGTAATTGATCCCATTGTGCAAGATGTCTTTGATACTACTTATGGTGATGAGTTACAATCTGTTTTAGAGAATGACATTGACATTTCATGCATGGATTAAAATTTTCCTGATAGATATCATGAAATCCTTGCTGATTTAAGTGCTTGCTGTGAATCTTCTGCTGATGCTTTGGCCATTTGGCCCATACCACTAACTCTCCCTAGCGAGAAATTGCTTCCTTATGTAGTACAGGCACCTGAAGTTGAGCTTAAACAGCTCCATGAGCATCTAAAATATGCCTTCCTTGGAGATGGTGACACTTTGCCTGTCATTATTTCTAACAAATTTTCCAAGGAGTAAGAAGAAAAATTGGTGCAGATATTGAAAGAGCACAAGAAAGCTCTAGGTTGGACTATTGCTGACATTAAAGGGATTAGTCCCTCTAAATTTATGCATAGGATCCTCCTAGAAGATGGTGCCAAGCCATCTAGACATCCACAGAGAAGGCTCAACCCACTTATGATGGAGGTAGTAAAAAAGGAGGTGCTGAAGCTTCTATAGGCAGGTATGATCTATCCCATCTCTGATAGTCAGTGGGTTAGTCCGACCCAAGTTGTGCCCAAAAAGGGAGGCATTACAGTGGTAGAAAATGTGCATGGGGAATTAGTCCCCGCACGATTCCAGACTGGGTGGAGAGTCTGTATTGATTATCGTAAGTTGAACACGGTAACCAGAAAAGATCACTTTCCCTTGCCATTCATTGATCAAATGCTTGAGCGACTTGCCGGTCGTTCCTATTATTTCTTTTTAGATGGCTATTCAGGGTATTTTCAGATTGCTATTGCACCGGAGGACCAAGAGAAAACGAAATTTACATGTCCGTTTGGCACTTTTGCATACCGCAGAATGCCATTCGGATTGTGTAACGCACCCGGTACGTTCCAACGGTGTATGGTAAGCATCTTTTCTGAGTATATTGAAAATTTTATAGAGGTTTTCATGGATGACTTTACGGTACATGGAGACGACTTTGATGCCTGCTTAAACCATCTCTCCTTAGTCCTTCAAAGATGTGTAGAAACCAATTTGGTTCTAAACTCTGATAAGTGTCACTTTATAGTTGAGCAAGGTATTGTTTTAGGTCATATAGTGTCATCTAGGGGTATTGAGGTCGATAAGGCAAAGATTGATATCATTCAGTCCTTGCCTTATCCTACTAATGTACGTGAAGTGCGTTCTTTTCTAGGCCATGCAGGTTTCTATCGCAGATTAATTAAAGACTTCTCCAAGATCTCAGCCCCACTGTGTGAATTTCTGAAGAAGGATGTGCCTTATGAATTCAATGAGGCATGCAAAAAGGCGTTTGATGAGCTGAAAACACGCCTAGAAAGTGCACCAATAGTTCAAGCCCCGGATTGGTCTCAACCTTTTGAGATCATGTTTGATGCAAGTGATTATGTTGTTGGGGATGTTTTGGGTCAAAAGAAAGCTAGAACATCTCATGTCATACACTATGCTTCCATGACATTGAACGATGCCCAAAGGAACTACTCCATCACTGAGAAGGAAATGCTTGATGTAGTGTTTACCTTGGAGAAGTTCAGACAGTATTTGTTGGGTAAAAAAGTGATAGTTTATTCAGACCATGCAACACTTCGTTATTTGATGATGAAAAAGGAGGCTAAGCCAAGATTGGTAAGATGGATCATCTTGCTAAGTGAGTTTGATATTGAGATACGGGATAAAAAAGGAGCTGAGAACCTTATAGCTGACCACCTGAGCCAGCTTGTACATGTGGAAGACAAGTCAGAAAGTTAAGAACAGATTCAAGGACGATTCCCTGATGACACGCTTTTCGTAGTCGAGACTGGTTTCAAACCGCGATCGCTGCCAGAAGAAGGCGTGACCGCGCCTGAAGCAATCACAATCGCGACCCACAACAATGGCGATCGCGGCCTTGGCGGTGACCGCAACGACGAACCGCGGCTGGAGGAATTTGCTCTAGGGATCCATTCGTTCAAGCCATGGCACGCAAATCTAGTCAACTACCTCTTCTTAGGGGAGTTTCCTCCTAATTTTACCAAGGCCCAGAAGGACAAGGTGCGTCATGAATCCCGATTCTATGTCTGGAATGATCCATATTTATGGAAGCACTGCACAGATCAGGTAATCCAACGGTGTGTCCGGGATTATGAGGTACAATCTATCTTGTCTTTTTGTCATTCCTATGCATGTGGGAGTCATTTTGGGATTAACAAAACTGCTAGGAAAATTTTAGAAGCTGGTTTTTATTGGCCTCATATTTTTAGGGATGCTTATGCTTTCTGTAAATCATGTGATCATTGTCAGAGGGTGGGTAATATTTCTAAGAGACATGAGATGCCTCAATCCCATATGATATTCTGTGAAATTTTTGATGTTTGGGGAATTGATTTTATGGGACCCTTCCCCTCTTCTTATGGTTATCTGTATATTTTACTTGTGGTGGACTATGTTTCCAAGTGGGTGGAAGCAAAGGCCACCAGAACTGATGATTCAAAAGAAGTTGCAGGTTTTCTTAAGGACAATATTTTTTCCAGATTTGGGATTCCAAAAGCTCTAATAAGTGACATGGGTACCCATTTTGCAACAAGAATGTGAGTGCTTTATTGAAGAAGTATCATGTCACTCAGAAGATCTCTACAACCTATCACCCCAAAACCATTGGACAAGCTAAAGTGTCCAACCGGAAGATAAAATCAATTTTGGAGAAGACGGTGGCACCCGACAGGAAAGATTAGAGTTTGAGACTCAATGATGCTTTGTGGGCCTACCGTACTGCTTACAAGACACCCATCGGGATGTCTCCCTTTAGATTGATTTATGGAAAAGGCTGTCACTTGCCAGTTGAGATTGAGCACAAAGCATATTAGGTGGGCCAAAAATGCAATTTCAACATCAAAGAGAATGGAGAGTTCAGAAAATTACAACTTCAAGAATTGGAAGAGCTGAGATTGGATGCTTATGATAATGCTGTGAATTACAAGAACAAAACAAAAGCATGGGATGATAAGAACATCCTAAGGAAGGAATTCAAAGTTGGAGACAAGGTCCTTCTCTTTCAGTCTCGTCTCACACTCTTCCCAGGAAAACTCCGTTCTAGATGGGATGGACTGTATACAATTGCTCGAGTTTTTCCACATGGGGATGTGGAATTATTTGATGGGGACTCCCAAAAGGTGTTCAAAGTTAATAGACAAAGATTGAAGAAATACCATGAGGGAGTCAGCCAAGAAGTGCTAGAGGAGGTGGGTCTTGATGATCCAACCTCGATTGCTAATTAAAAAGGCACTAATATCGAGCCAACGACATTAAACAAAGGCGCTGTTGATGCGACCCCCGTCATGGATGCTAGCCAAGAGGACGACGCATTCACTCTTCGCTTGGTTGGCCCCATCACTCGTGCCAGGACTCGAGCAATCCAAGACGCGACACGATCTCTCGTGGCGCGCCTCTCCGCAGGCCACGGTGCGCCCCTCGCCGCGCCGACGCATAAAGCCTTGTGCGTCCTCGGCGTCGAGGAACCTCAACTCGGGCAAACAGGGACAACCTCCACCCCCTTGCCACCGTTGGACCCGAGCCTTGCACCGTGCCATGGATCGCTATTTGAGGTTCACGGGATCCTCTCGCCAGCACCCTTGCCAACGGCCTCGCCAGCGCCCGCGCCAGCGCCTGGGACCGTGCCATGACCTCGCCAGCGCCGAGACCTTGCCTCGCCAGCCTCGCGCCAGCCTTGTCGTGACACTCCCGGCACGGTCACGGACGACCTATCCGTTTTTAGTACTTTTATGCATACTTTCTATTATGGAACATTACTATTGTTAGTTTTATACATTTAGAAGGATAATTATGGGCCTTGCGCCGACCATTTTTGGACCGCGCCGTTGGGCCTTAGCTTGCACGCTTGCCCTAGGCGCGCCGCCACCATATTAGGGTTTCTTTGGGTTTTCTTCAGCCGCCTCTCTATATAAGGGAGCGTAGGCATATGTTTTCAATTCAGCGCACATTAGGGTTTAATAAAGTCGAGGTTTACTCCTTATTTTATCCTTGTGCTTGCGCCGCCCCCTCAATTTCTCAAACAAATCACAATTGCTCTCGAGTTCTCGGTTTTCATTACTTGTTCGTGCCAATTCATAATCAAAATCAGCCTTCCGCTACGCCAAATTGAGACCCACTACTCAAGCCAACGATCGATCTGAAGCATCCCAACCGAGGGACGCATCAACTGGCATCAGAGCCAAGGTTTGAGTAAGTCTCGTTCAACCCTTCTAGTTCATTCTCACACGTCTTTTCCGCCAATTCAAACCCTAGATTCATCCTCCACTTCGCATATCCACCATCTAGGGTCCCAAAAATTTTTTCTTTGCTTCGTAATTAATTCAAAAAACAAAAAAACAAAATCAACCTACCCTAACTCATTCGATCTATTGATTTTGGTGAAGTTGTTGCTTTGTCTTGCTAGTTGCATGAACTTAGGACTTGTTTTGCCAATTTCTCTTGTGCTTCGTTTGATTGCTTGCGTGTTGATTATCTCTTTGCTTGAATCGGTTCTAGAGGAGAAAACCTAGTCCGACTTGCTTGCTAAAAAAAAAACTTGTTCTTCGACTATAAAAGCCAAAATAAGGTAACGTAGTCGATTGCATAAAAAAAAATTTTTAGTGAAGATCACAAGCCAAAATAAGGCAAGATCCTTCACTTTTGCTTACAAATCTCGCAATTTTCATTCTTATCATCGCTTGCCTTGCGTTTTTGGTTTCAAACTTGCCTTTGTTTTGCTTGCTTGCATTGTAATTTTCGGATCCAATTCATTGATCGAGTTTGAGTGACCTTTAGCCTTGCCAATCCTTCAACGTGTGGTTTGAACAGAAGGGTCGGCTTGACTTAAGCGAACTGTAACTCTTGTTTGGTTGCTTGTGAACTTCTTACTTGCTTCGATGACTGGTGTCACTATCGGTACAATTTCGGACTCGGGAGACGGTGGAAACAACAACCCCACCGAGGGCCAAAACCCTAGCCAGAATCGAGAGGCTTGGAACCCCGAAGTCGTGGCGCGCATAGAATAGCTCGAACGCCTCTTGGCAGCGAGCCAAACCCAATCGAAGCACACCGTGCTGCCGACGCATGGCCTCGCTTCGGAGATGCACGGCGTGCCCGGTGTGTCCGCGGAGGACGTTGCTCGTGCCAACGCAAAGGGGAAGAAGCACGCCCAACCTTCATCACAATTCGGCACCATGCAACGCATGGAGTCGATCAAAGAAAGTCGCCAATATGATAGGCACGATGGTGGTCCCAGGACCGCAGATCACTATCAAATGGGGCGAGATTATCGGGACACACAAGTGTATGACGTATATTCCGATGAGGAGTACAACTCCGAGGAGTATAGACGTCGACATACGATTGGGGATCCCAAAAGGAAGAAAAAGAACAAGTCACCGGCGTATGTGTACGAAAGCCCAAAGCGGAAGCACGGGGCCAAGTATTATGACACCGACGCATATAGAGTTGAGGACGACCTCGGGCATCAAAGTGCTCGTAGTCCGTTCTCGTAGTTTGAAAACGAGTACGATGAGTTCTCGAATTATTCTAATGAATCCTCGTTTGAGCATCCCAATGTGCAGGATCCGGAAGAACATGACAACCGGCCTTCGGATTGGATTCCACCGCCGCGCCTTGCCAAGCATCGCACCGAGTACGATCGGGTCTATGGCTCGGGTCGCACGCACGGCGCGCATGGACGGCGCAATAGGGATCGGGACGAGCGACGTCCGCGGAGGCCTTACGATGGAGACGATCCGGATGACGGGGATGACGATCCGCATTGAGGACAGCCTCGGCATCGGCGCAACAGGCGCGCTTATTCGCCTCGGCGTCCCAGCCCTCGGCGCGATCGAGATCACCGCGATGCACGTGATCCACGCCAACAACGCCGTGATGTGAAGGTAAAATTCGAAAACGTTTCCGGTTCTTATGATCCTGATGCGTTTTTGGAGTGGTTACAGGGCACGGAGCACATGCTCCGACATCTAGGTTATGAAGACGACGAGAAAGTGGAGGTTGTCACACTTCACTTCATCGGTGCCGCTAGGACTTGGTGGAACCGATTCGAGTCCGAACGGATTCGAAAAGGCAAGCCCCTAATCCGCGAGTGGCATCAACTCGTCTACATCTTGAAGAAGAGATACATTCCGGCCTATTACAAGGATAAGATGCACATCGAAATAATGGGCATTAAGCAAGGGACAATGACGCCGGAGGAATACTTTGCCAAGCTCGAAGACATGTTCTTCAAAGCGAGGATGAGCGTGTCACCATCCGTAATGAAGACGAGGTTCCTCTCGGGTTTGAGGCAATCCATTCAAGATAGGCTAGAGATCCTTCCCATTAAGGACATAAACAACTTGGTTCACACCGCCATGCAAATCCACAAACAAGAGATGCGAACCAAGTCGGGATGGTCCAATTCAAGGTGTGTGTCTAACTCTAGTCAATCCGGTTTATCTACTAATCGGTTTGCTCCTTCTTTTCCTATCCCTTCGACAGGTTCCAAAGCAAAGGCCGAGGCCTCGCCTGCCAAGGCCCCAGCCGCGCCGCGCACCGCTGAGCCGAACGCCGATCGAGCCCGTGACAATAGCTTGCTACAAGTGCGAAGGACGTGTCCATATGCAACGGAACTGTCCCAACAACAAGAAGGTTTTATTCACCACTCAAGGCGAGCCATATGACAGTGAGGAGGACGAAGAAGTTGTGGCGCATGAGATCGACGCCGCCGAGCTCGAGTGCGATCCATCGGATGCCCTCAGCGTGGCCAAGCTCGGCCTAGTTACTCGGCGCGCCCTAAGCGTCCGCGAGGCACCACGCACGGATCAACGCGAGCAACTTTTTCACACCCGATGTTCGGTCAACAATGTCTCGCTGAGTGTCATAATTGATTCCGGGAGTTGTGCAAATTTCCTTTCCAAAAAGGTTGTTGATCACTTCAAGTTGCCGACCACGCCACATTCTCAACCATTCAAGCTTCAATGGATTTCAAATGATGGAGGAGATTGAGTCGACAAACAGGTAATCTTCACTTTTTCTATTGGTCAATACTCGGATTCAATTTTATGTGATGTAACGCCAATGGACGCCACACACCTCTTGTTGGGGCGTCCATGGCAATACGATCGTCGCGTGCTTCACGACGGGTATTTGAACACTTACATGTTCAATTACCACGGGAAGCGCGTGACTCTCTTACCTATGTCTCCTAGTGAAGCTCTACAGGATGAAGCCGAAAGGCAACGACAAAAGGCTAGCGACAGCGGCACCGGCGCGCCAAACAAGACGCCAGCGGCGTCCGAGGGCAAGAATGCAGATTCTATAGGCGTTCCTGGTGCCAACCCACCCAAAAACAGATCCAATGCTGATCAAGATGCAAAACGCCGACAAAATATGGAGGAGGGCCGACAGTTTGCGTCGAGAGGTCTCGGCAACGCGCCGAACGCCGTAGATTTCGACAAAAAGGGCCTCAAACAGATTTCTGAAGCTTCCCTTGGCGTTCCAAGCTCCAAACCTCTTAAAATTGAGTTTCCAACAGATCTGAACAAAAAACGCCCAGGGAAAACCAATTTGAGCAAAGGACCGCCGAGCACACCTCCCAGCGTCGCACACCACGCCGTCGCTACACGAAAACTCGGATTCCAGGAGCTACGGGACGAGTTTCACGGCGTTTCCAGGGGCAATCTTCCTCAAATTCCAAGGGCTACAACATATCCAAAACTCGCCCCAGAAGCTGATCGGACGAGCACCGACGCCGAGCGACCCTTGCTAGGCACTTGCCAGGAGCGTCTACTCTTAGCTTGGCGTCGGGACGTCGAGAAATCCATTCTGGGGAGTCTTTCTTGTTTCATTCTTGTTCCCCTTCTTTCTATTATTAAGTCTGAGAATTCTTCACTCCCCTCTTCTATTGTGTCTTTATTGAATGAGTTTGAAGATATCATGCCGGATGAGCTTCCGAAAGGCTTGCCGCTGATCCGAGGGATTGAGCACAAGATCGACCTCGTGCCAGGCGCCTCCCTTCCCAATCGAGCCGCTTATAGGACTTTACCACAGGAAACCGAGGAGCTTCAACGCCAAGTTCAAGACTTGTTGGACAAGGGATTCGTCCGTGAGTCCTTGAGCCCTTGTGCGTTGCCGGTGATCCTCGTGCCGAAGAAAGATGGTTCGTGGCGTATGTGCGTCGACTGCTGAGCCATAAATCAGATCACGGTGAAGTACAGACATCCCATTCCACGGCTCGATGACATGCTAGATGAGCTCCACGGCGCCGCCTTATTCTCCAAGATCGATCTCCGGAGCGGATACCACCAAATCCGGATGCATGAAGGCGACGAGTGGAAGACTGCATCTAAAACCAAGCATGGTTTGTACGAATGGATTGTCATGCCTTTTGGCTTGACAAACACCCCTAGTACTTTTATGCGGCTTATGAACTTTGTTTTTCGTAAATTTATAGGACGTTTTGGTGTCGTCTATTTTGACGATATTTTGGTTTTTTCTAAGGACTTAGATTCTCCCGCGAGGCACCTTAGGTTGGTGTTAGAATGCCTTCGCGAACACTCTTTGTTTGTAAACTTGGACAAATGTTCGTTTTGCACGGACACGACGAATTTTCTTGGGTTCGTCGTGTCCAAGGATGGGCTGAAAGTGGATGACGACAAGATCTGCGCCATCCGAGAGTGGCCCACCCCTACGACCCCAACGATGGTTCGATCCTTCTTAGGGCTCGCAGGGTTCTATAGGCGATTTGTCAAGGACTTTATTTCCATCGTCGGGCCACTCCACAATCTGACCAAGAAGGCAACCACCATCAAGTGGATGCCGATTCATGAGGCCGCTTTTCAGGCCTTAAAAGATGCCTTATGTAGCGCTCCGGTCTTGCAATTGCCAGACTTTACTAAGCGCTTTGAAATCGAATGCGACGCCTCAGACTATGGCGTAGGCGGCGTACTCCTTCAAGAGAGACGCCCTATTGCTTACTTCAGTGAAAAATTAACGGGGGCAACTCTCAACTACCCGACGTATGACAAGGAGTTGTACGCGCTAATTCGGGTACTTAAGACATGGCAGCACTATTTGTGGCAAAGTGAGTTCGTTATTCACACGGACCATGCGACCCTTGCTTATCTTCGGAGTCAAACGACTCTAAACCGACGCCATGCTCGGTGGGTGGAATATATGGAAACTTTTCCGTATATTATCGCCCACAAGAAAGGAAAAGAAAATGTCATGGCAGACGCTCTGTCACGCAGGTATGTGCTTCTGACTCAACTTCAGGCCAATTTGCTAGGGTTCTCCTTGATTAAGGAATTGTATTTGCATGATCCATATTTTAAACCGATCATGGAAAACCTTGGGCAAAGTCGAATCCATGAGACATTCTTTTTGGACAATGGATATCTCTACCGAGTCGGGAAGCTTTGCATTTCGGCCTCGTCTGTGAGGCATCTTTTGCTCAAAGAGGCTCATGATGGCCGGGGCCACTTTGGCATAGCCAAAACACTAGCAGCACTTTGTGAACACTTCTTTTGGCCACACATGGCTTCGGACGTTCACAAGTATTGCCGGGGTTGTGTGCCGTGCCAAACTGCTAAGTCGAGGTTCCAACCTCATGGCCTTTATACTCCGTTGCCTATTCCGGATACTCCGTGGGAAGATCTCTCTATGGATTTTATCACGGGTCTTCCGATGTCTAGACGCGGTAAAGATTCGATCTTCGTAATTGTGGACCGCTTCTCCAAGATGGCTCACTTCGTGCCATGAAAAGGAAACAACAATGCGACTGAAATCGCAAACTTGTTCTTTGAGCATGTCGTGAAATTACATGGCGTGCCTCGCACTATTGTTAGTGATCGAGACACGAAATTTTGTAGCCATTTTTGGAGAACGCTTTGGGGAAAGCTAGGCACACAATTTCTCTTTTCTAATTCTTATCATCCCCAAACCGATGGTCAAACTGAGGTGACCAATCGGACCCTAGGCACCCTTCTTCGGACGGTGCTCAAAAATAACCCACGCCGGTGGGAGGATCTAATACCTTTTGTTGAGTTTGCTTATAACAGGTCCAAACACTCGGCTACTCGGATGACGCCGTTCGAGATTGTCTACGGCCTTAACCCTCACTCTCCGATGGATCTTACACCTCGGCCTTTGAAGAACGTCGAGCACATTGACGCCTCCAACCGTGCCGAAGCCATCCGCAAGCTGCACGAGCGGACTGGAGTTCAATTGGCGCGCCGCGCCGCTCAATACGAGGCTCAGCACAACAAGGGTCGGAAACGCATGGTTTTCAACCCCGGGGACCTCGTGTGGCTCCATCTTCGGAAGGACAGGTTTCCGGATTCAAGGAAGACGAAGCTTCACCAGCGTGGAGATGGGCCTTTTCGGGTCCTTGAGCGAATCGGAGACAACGCCTACAAGCTCGACCTCGAAGACAAGCACTCGGTACACTCCAGCTTCAATGTCGCTGAGCTCTCCCCTTATGTGGCACCCGCTTATGAGGAAACGGGGACGTTTCCCAACCAAGTGGGGGAGGGTGATGCGACCCCCGTCATGGATGCTAGCCAAGAGGACGATGCATTCACTCTTCGCTCGGATGGCCCCATCACTCGTGCCAGGACTCGAGCAATCCAAGACGCGACACGATCTCTCGTGGCGCGCCTCTCCGCAGGCCACGGCGCGCCCCTCGCCGCGCCGACGCACATAGCCTTGTGCGTCCTCGGCGTCGAGGAACCTCAACTCGGGCAAACAGGGACAACCTCCACCCCCTTGCCACCGTCGGACCCGAGCCTTGCACCGTGCCATGGATCGCTATTTGAGGTTCACGGGACCCTCTCGCCAGCGCCCTCGCCAGCGCCCTCGCCAACAGCCTCGCCAGCGCCCGCGCCAGCGCCTGGGACCGTTCCATGACCTCGCCAGCACCGAGACCCTGCCTCGCCAGCCTCGCGACAGCCTTGTCGTGACACTCCCGGCACGGTCACGGACGAACTATCCGTTTTTAGTACTTTTATGCATACTTTCTATTATGGAACATTACTATTGTTAGTTTTATACATTTAGAAGGATAATTGCGCCGACCATTTTTGGACCGCGCCGTTGGGCCTTAGCTTGCACGCTTGCCCTAGGCGCGCCGCCACCATATTAGGGTTTCTTTGGGTTTTCTTCAGCCGCCTCTCTATATAAGGGAGCGTAGGCATATGTTTTCAATTCAGCGCACATTAGGATTTAATAAAGTCGAGGTTTACTCCTTATTTTATCCTTGTGCTTGCGCCGCCCCCTCAATTTCTCAAACAAATCACAATTGCTCTCGAGTTCTCGGTTTTCATTACTTGTTCGTGCCAATTCATAATCAAAATCAGCCTTCCGCTACGCCAAATTGAGACCCACTACTCAAGCCAACGATCGATCCGAAGCATCCCAACCGAGGGACGCATCAGCTGCTCAAGAGGCAACCTGATGTAAGTTTTCTTGTTTCTTTTTCTGTTTTTATTTTTATTTAGTTTCTTTTCAATCTCTTGAGGCTAATACGCATGTACTAGGTTCGAAAGAACATTACTGAGGACAAACCGCGACCGCCCTTAAAAGGGCGATCGCGGGGCGTTTTTCGAAAAAGAATTGACGGTACATTACGTAGGCCGCGATCGCGGCTCTGAGATATAAAAGTAAATAAATTACACGAGGCAGTAGGGCCCCTTCCCACCGCCAGCCCTACTCCTCTTCATTCCACCTTCTATTTTCTTCTATCTTCTTCATCACTTCTTCCTCCATCAAAAACCTCCATTGAATCCTTTCTCAACCTCCATTAAACCTCCACAAAAATTCCCTACTAACTTCTTAAAAATCCCGAATCTACAATCCTCACCTTATCCTAAATCCAAATCTATCCATAAAACTTCTTCTATCCTTCTACTTTTCTCCCTAAATCAAATCTAAAAAATCACAAAAAATTTCCTTCCATACCTTTCAATCCACCACACCCATCCCTCTTGGTCCATTGTCGGGTTGTTGAAGACGACCTAGAGGCGCGACCGCGGCTCGGTGCTGAAGAGAGTCGCGGCGTCGGAGTCCATCGCTACCAAAGAGTCGCCAAATCCCAACGAACTGCGATCATTTCCCCCTTTTACCGCGATTGCTGCCCTACCAGAAACCGCGAGCGACGCCCCAGAACCGCGATCGCGGCCTTGACCTAGAAAAGCGATCGTGTGCCCCTCTAGTGGCGATCGCGGCCCTTCAACAGATTGCTCAATTTTTGTTTCTGTAAGTTGCTTCTTCGCCTCTACTGTTGAGCTGATTAGTTGCATTATAAATGGCGTATCCTGTTAAGAAGTTAACTGCTGCACAAAAGAAAAAATGGGATTCTTTGGCTAAGAGGAAATTTATTAGTACAATGTTTTTTGATGTTGACTTGCTAAGGACGCTAGGCATGTATGACTGTACTCTGCGGTTTCAAATGGAGGGTGGATTAGGTTTTTTTTTATTGATTTGAATGCCCCTACATATAGGAATATTATGATGGAGTTTCTGTCTACGTTTGATGTTGATAATGGCTTGTTTAAGTTTCATATTTTGAATGAGCCATATTATATAGACAGAGAGGGTTTGAAAGGAGTTTTTGGTGTGACTGGTGTTCGTACTGAGAATTGGGAATCAGTTGGTAGAGATTCTGGTCTTAATTCTTTTTGGGAAGCGATTACAAGTGATGGGTTTTTTTCCAAGAAGGGGGAATATAATTACTGCATTACTCATCCTTGTATTAGATTATGTCATAAGGTGTTGTCTATGACTTTTCTTGGGCAAGGGGAGGTTAACAAGGCACCCCGTTTTGATATGAGTATGATTTGGTGTCTGATGCCTATGAAGGATACTATTCCTGATTGGGTTGAGTTATTTCTGATGAGCATCAAGAAGATTCTTAAGAAGGATACACGCAAGATTGCTATAGGTGGGATGATTACTCTGACTGCCAGAGTATTTGTGAGGGATGAGGTGCTGGGACGACCTGATAGTGTTGAGTTCACATTTAATGAGAACCAGCTGAGGAGGGCGCATTGTTTGAAGGGATCAGCAGAGCAAGGTTATATCTGGACTTTGGGTTCTCCACCTGATGATTATTTACGGCTTCCCAAACACATGCCCATTGGCCCTAGTTTAGCTTATCTATACATCCCGTCTGATTTTGTTGGTGGGGGCGGGGCTCAGCAGGAGATGTCTGCTCCTGATGTAGAGATGGAGTGTTGGTGATTTGTGTCAAGTCACAGGGTGTAAATTCAAGTCTACGGACATTTACACTTATACATAGAGTTTGTTTAATAAATTTCGAGTTTTGATGACATGGCTCAAATGGGGGAGGAATGTTGGTGATTTGTGTCAAGTCATCAAATCCCTACTAGAGCATGTTGAGTTTATCAAGTCATATTGGTAATGTCGATTGGTATATTGACATATATGACTTTCCATGATGGTTAAATATTTGTCATAAGATCCAAAGGTTAGTCGCACACCACCACCGAGACAAGGAACCTCGTGTGCACCGTGACAAGGGCGCGCCTAGTGTGTGGCGACGCTCGGTGCAACGGTGCGGTGCAAGCGCGGGGCTCGGCTTGGACCTCGGTTTTGAGGTTCAAGGCTCGACTTGGTTGGGGCGCGCCTTGTATGTGAACTTGAGGTTCAAGACAAGGTCGCAAGGGTGCGCCTAAGGTGGTGCGATAGCACGGTGAAGCTAGTGACGCGGTTGCGAGGCTGCGGTGGAGCAACGAGGCGCGCCTAGGGCATTGACTATGGCGTCGAGCATGAATTGTGTGGCTAAGGTATGGTTTTGAGCTTTGTAATTGAGTCTTGTAACTTTGTGCATATTCTAATATGAAATAGGAAGCTTCTCTAAGCTTGGTAGATGCTCTAAGCAAGAACCAAAGCTAGAGTTTAGCTTGGCACATAGTTAAATATGCTAGAGAGAAGTTTACAAGCTTCATACTAGCTTAGAGTGAACTCTAGGAGCTTGAACAAGCTCAAGACTCATTGTACATGCTTTATAAGAAGCTCATGTAGCTAGGAACTAGCTCATGGAAGCTCAATGTAGCTCACACTAGCTCAAGTTAGCTCAACTAGCTAGAAATTCAGCTCAACCTAGCTTACACTGGCTCAAGCCAGCTCAACTCACTATAAGTTAGCTCATGGAGCTAAGGGGTAGTGACACTCCTTAGGTGACCTAGCTAGGTACCTAGCTATGCTAGCTAGGTGGTGGGGCTGGTGGGCCGGCCCAACGGGCGCGTGATGTCTCTCTATTTGGTGGTGTTTTCATATGTGATTTCCTTTGTAAATATGTTTCTTTTTCCCCTTTTCTTGTGCGTTTTGTTCCTTTTTAGCCTAGTTCCCGTATTTCTATGAGATTCGGAGACTACGCACCTTTTATGTGTTTTGTAGGTAATTTGGCATGAATCAAGGATCGATTTGAAGGAGGGTCGAGACATGGAGCAAAGGCCGAGCTAAAGCGGGAAAGAGAGAAGCAAGCCATGAAGAAGAACAAGAGAAGCCAACTAAGAAGAAGGTGGAACGAGGTCAGGACCGAGTTGCAACCACATCGGGCCCGACTTTGAAGTCTCCAACCTCGGACCGAGTTGCACAGTAACTCGGGCCTGAGGTTCCTCCGTGTCGGTCCGAGTCGGTCACCGAACTACTTGGGCTCCAAGGCACGAATTTGTGGACTTCCACTTTTGCCCTTCATCTAATCTATAAAAGGCCCTCTTGTCTTCTAAGAAAGGGTTCCCTCACACACACACAAAAAGGGGGTTCCAAGGGAGCCAAGAGGATACTTGGAGAGCAAGGAGGAAGGAGAAGAGGAGGAAGAGAGAGAGAATCGGCCAAGAGAGAGGAAGACTTGAGAGGTTTTGTTGGTAGATTTGCTTTGATTTGCTTTGTTCTTGTGGATTTGAAAACCCTTGATTGGAATTTGTGGATTGCTTTGGATTTGAATGAAACATTGCTTTGTTTTGAGATTGATTATGATGATTGCTTTCCCTTTTGATTTGATTGCTTTCTTTGCTTGTCACATGGAGTAGATCTCCTTGATCTTGGGTTATGGGGGAAAACCCTAGCTAGGTTAGGGCTAGAAACCCCAATTCCATAGCCTTGAGTGTTTGATCTAAGGAACCCACTCTACATAGAGCTACAATTCCTTGCGAAAGTTGGGAATCAAGGCTTGAGATTGGCAAAGTAGCGAAAGTGAACATGTGTCAATCTCAAGACCTTGCTTCGAAGGGGATTTCCCCATGGATCGAGGTGTAAATGTGGTTGGAACGAGGGCGAAAGCACTCGATCCTAGTCCGATCATCACTCATTTCCTGAATTGGGGTGGAAAAGCCTTAATCTACTAGGGAAGGAACCCAAAAGCCCAAGATCTACTTTTAAAATCTTTGGGTTCGACATCCCCAGCTACCTCGGGCCCGACGTACCCAGTGTCGGTCCCGACTTCCTCTTGTCGCCAAACTCGGGCCCGACGTGACTTCAGTGTCGGTCCCGACTGTTTTCTTTGTTTTCCTTTGTTTTATGCTCTCCTTTCTAGCTTCCTAGTATCTAGGCACATCGATCGAGTAGACTTTCCGAGTGTTCGACACCCACCACGTACTACAACGGGGTCGGGTTATAAATTGTATCTCTTGACCCTCGCATCCAAGAGCGATCAGCGCGCCACATGGGCTGGTGGGCGCGTGCATATGCACGCGCATGGCATGGGCTGATTGCCTTGCCATTTGGGCCGTGTACATGGGCTTTTGGATTGGATTTTTTGGGATTCCTTCTTGGGCCATTATAGGCTGGAATTAATATCCAAATGGAGTCCATGGGGGGATGAACTTGGACGCCCAAAATGATGACAAGGAGAGAGAGAGAGAAGGGTAGTTACAACAAACTCCCTAAAATCACTCTCATCCACTCTTTCTTGTAACCGCTTTGTAACCTCCATTTAGGGCAGTTATTGGACAGATTTGAGACACTTATATAAGGGGGAAATGTTGTCCATTTTAGGGCATGAAACACATGAGAAAATCAGTCTCTTAGTCCACAAGAATTCGGCAAGAGAAGAGAGTGAAAACACAACTCTTGTAGTCGGTTTTGACTAGGGTTGTTTGTGTGAGTATTCTCAATTAAATCAAACACAAGAGTGATATCATGGAGTGTTCTTCCAAAGTGAAGACGGAGAAGGAACCTCAAGTTGAAGTGCATGGGGCGTTCATCCAAGTGGAGGAAGAACCACGCACATCATGGGACGATGAGTTCGTTCAAGTCAAGATGGAAGAAGAATCATGGGACTCGAATAAGGTACGCTTGTTCTCAATGGTTGTGTCTTGCCAACACTTCCATTGGTTTGTTTGGTTATTGGTTATGTTTTATCTCACAACGGTATTGCAAAACCCTTGGCATGGAATAGGGGCAATATACGTTGAAGGAAAGATTGATCTAATCGTTCGACTCGTAGCTTTATCCAAGTCGACTAACAAATGATATAAAAGGGGTCGATGGTGATTGCCTTCATGGCCTACACCCACGAGACTACCCTTCAATGGGTCTACTCGTCTTGCCTTGATTATCCTAAGGATCTACAAGGATCGACTTCCCTTCAACAAAGACAAAGCAAACATACTTAAATGAGTGCATGCTAACCCTAAAAACCAACAATCTTCAACGTATATTTGTGTTTATTTGCTTTCGTTTTGTTCATTTCCATGTTTGCTTTGTTGGTTTATCTTGTTAAGTTCGAGGATATGGCTAAACGAGGGGATAAAACGGTGAATGACATTACCTCACAATTGAGGGAAGTCAAGATAGAGCCTCCAAGTCCCATTCGGCCTGTTGGGGTACAAGGCGGATTAATAGACTTCGACAAGTGGCTAAAAGAGTACAAAAAGAGTAATTTATATTGGTATTGGGTCCTTGCTAACGTAAGGTGAGAACCTGATTTCAATGATGCCATATAAGGTGAGGTTTTAAGGCCTCAACCCTCCAGGGTGATGGAGACTCATGGTCCAAAGCGTGGCCATGAGGCAATGCATGTGTACTCGGTATTCAAGCGCCATGGCAAGTCTAGGGTTAAGCACTCATGTGCTAAACCAAGAAGGAACGTCCCTAAGGGTGTGGCCTTGGGAGATGGAGGGGCCTCGGTGGAAGGCAAGTATTGGCAAGTGGTCTATGAGGACCAAAGGCCAAAGAAACCGGTGTATTGTTCTCTTTGTGGCGTAAGACGCCAAGGCTGATTTTATACTTGTAGTTGTTTCCTTTTGATGTACGTGTGTGTATGTTATTAGCATTAGATGTATGTTATAGATTGTGTGTGTTTGTATGCCTTGATTAAAGGGCATTAGTGTAACTTGATCAAATAAGATCATGTATTTGTTTATGGTTCGAAATAAACTATGGTTTGATTCAATGTTAATCTTAACAACATGTGTGCAAGAAAAGGACTTAAGTCTAATTCTTGGAATCAACTCGAAAAGGTTGATTTTAGGTTCATTCATTTTGGATGATCCTATCCAGACTACCCTTGAGTCGACCATTCTTTAATTGGAACGACTCATGCTCTAGACTACCTTCGGGTCTACTAGAGTAATTAGATTACCTTCGGGTCTACTAATAAAAGGGTCTACTGGGCCAGACTACCCTTGAGTCGACCATTCCTTGATTGGGACGACTCATGCTCTAGATTACCTTCGGGTCTACTAGAGTAATTAGATTACCTTTAGGTCTACTAATGTAAGGGTCTACTGGATTGCCCCCCCCCCCCCCACGTGAGAGGGCATGCACATGTTGGCCATGTATGCACTAAAGAACACATAGAAGAGATGGTAAGAGTCTCTTGATAAGATGCATGTGGAAATTCACTAAGTGGTTTCATAAAATTCATGTTTCTTATGGAAAAGGAGAACAAGGAAGTCTTGATTGGTTTAGATTGAGACTTGTGGTATAAATGTAGAGAGCAATGGTTATATGAGAGTGAGATCTCTCATGACTAAGTCAAATAAGTTTGACAAGGCATGAAGAGTGTCAAATGGAAGTTTGATACTTAGACATGATGAAAGATGTTCATGTCTAGACCGTTTTATCATATGGTTGAATCCTAAAATTCAAATGACTTGTCTAATTATAAATGTGGTTTGATGTTGACTTGAATGAATGTTAGCGTGTTATTTTGCCTTGATAAGACATGTAAATGTCAAGAGAAATTGCTTTGCAAAAGGAATGGGATCGGCGCATAAGATGTCTAGGGTTAGAACCTAGACACGCCTAGGCTAGGCCATAGGCACGCCGGGTGGTGTCGTAACTCGACATCGATCCTTGAAGCGCTAAGCGTTCGTGGTTGGATCCCATGGAGCATCGTAGGCACGCCCTAGTAAGGTCGTTGCCTAGAACCCCCTCGGTGCATGGCAGTAGACGAGAATCGTCGCATGGGAGAGGTGTTGCGTCAATCGCAACACGTAGGCCGAGCCTTGGCATGATCTCGGGATCAAACATGCCAAAGTGCTCCCAGTCTAAGCACTCGGCACATGCCAAGGCCAAGGATGCAAGGAAAGGCAAGGAACACACGGACCCGACGCGTCGCAAATGGAGTGCTCAACACTCGACACTTGACGACGCGGTGCATGGTTTGAACCTCGGCATGATTGGCATGCGCAAAGGCGCGCCATGGCTGGGTGACACCGTAACCATGGCACGATAGGGTGTGCAAGGCGCGCCGAGGCTGGTTGAAACCGAGCCTTGGCTACGGTATAGCGTTCGATGCATGGCGTCGGTGTGCACTCGTTAGGCACATGAGGCGCGCCTATCATAAGGCATTAAATTGATTTTGAATGAATCAATGAAACCATATTTGAAGTCATACTAGGTTCTCCTAGTTTAGGGTTTTGATAAATTTGTGATTAAGTTTGGAAACTTGGTTCATCACATGTTCCATATGATTGTTTGAAATGCTCATGGTATGTGTCATTGCTTGGATGGTTCGAACTTGTTTGAGAAATTTGAAAGGCTGGTTTTATGACTTTCAAATACACAAGTTATGGTCTAGAAAAAGACTATGAGGAATTGTTTCAATCCTCGGATCCAAGGAAAGTGTCAAGAGCCATTAAGGCTTGTAATTGACAACTTTGGTTGATTAGTCTTATGGTTGAGAAACCATTGAAAGGATTAATGAAAATAATGACATGGTTGATGAAAGACAAATCTTAACTTGTGTATTAGCACTTGTGGTAAAAATGATTGTCATATGAGCATAATTCTTCTAGTTTTCCTTGATGAAAGGTTTTAAGAAAGAAGAATTGAATCATCTAATTGCAAAGGTGATGATCCTATGGGAACTTCTAATAAATTGGTAGTTAGGATGAAAGGAACATAAAGTGGACTACTTTGTGTTGAATGGCCTAAAGAAAAGGAATGTCATTTGGAAGTCTTTAAAAGATTCTATATGTTTATAACATGAAAGATATAGTAGTTTAGTCACTTATGGTTATGAAGTGTCTAATGAGTCTATATGAAATGACATGATATACTTGGTAGAAACCAAGTTGTAAGGTTGAATAACAAGACCTTGTTCTCCATTGATAATTTATGAAGATGTCAATGTATAGAGATGAAGGTGGATTAGATTGTTTCTAAATCTTCGTTTTGGTTGAATTACATTAAGATGGAAATAAGAATTCCATGGTTATACACATGATTGAGAAACATCTTTGGGTTTATGAACACACGGTTATAAGTAGGTGTTGGTGTACAAAATCTCGTCTTTAATTCGTATCAAATACACCAATTAAGAACTCCGCCTCTTCCGCTCCTCTTCCGTCTCCTGACCTAAAAAACCTGCAAAACAATGGACAAAGGGGGCGGGGACCCCCTAATCCACCTCCAATGCCTAAGTCAGAAGAGCAGTTGTCGTTTGAGCGTCGAGGTACAACAAGAGAGCGATGAAACCCTAAATAGTCGAGCTAAGCGAATATTAGCCTGCCTAGGATTTCAGAATATGCTAAGCACATGTGTCTGTCTCTCCCTACATGCCTAGGGCATGTATTTATAATGGAAGAGAGAATCATAGGGGGCCGAAAATCATGCCTCTAGGGCCGAAAATCTTATCCTTTCGGGCTGGCCAACTGCCTTAAAGCCCAAGCAAGGAATATTCCACCCTATCTCTAATTTAATTCTATCCTTTAATAAAAGATAGAATCTTCCATTTAAGTTGCATAACCGCCATATAATTTTATATAGAAAATAAGAAAATAATTGCGCAGTAACTTAATAAATACCTTTTTAATAGTCAAAATAACTATGGTAATTATGTTTATTTTACCCGCTCACAAATGCCCCACCTACACCGCCCTTACACGACCCACCGTGTTAGGCGACGTAGGGTACAGAGGGTTTCTAATCGAAGTGGCCATGCAAATCGGTCAATTGGTCCCCTAGCGCTTTCGTATATTCGTATATTCGTATATTCGTAATTCGAGTCCACATGAGCGAATATCATATGTGTTATGAGCGAATTTCATAAACTTCTTCATACACGCATATGAAGAATCCATTAGTGCGATTAACTAATGTTGCGCGGCGCATTTTTTTTTTATGCAAGACTCAAACTAATGCAAAAGAGCTGACTTTTATTGATAAATAAACGTGAATGTCATGAACTACAAAGCTAAACAAGATGAAATGCAAAACGTAAAAAACCTAAGGGCCTCATCAAAACCACGTGGGAAAAAGAGTGCCCTATCTATATGAAGCCCTAATCCCGGGATCCCTGCGCAAGGGAACCCGAGCGATCTCGCTTTCGATCCCCGTCATACGAGACGAGGCGATTAACTCCGGCGTCGCGGCGACGGTTTCGCCCCACGATCGGGGACTTACGCTCGGTATTAGTGCCGTGCCGGTGATCCTGCGGCAGGCGCACGGGCTTCGGCTCGTCTTCTATTTTTTGCATGAATTCTGACTTCGGACGACTTCCCTTGGAACACAGACGAGCATCCAACTGATTTGCCCAGACTCGAACGATGGCATCTCCGTCTCTAAATTGGACCATTTGATGAAGGGTCGATGGTACCGCTCCAATCCCATGAATCCAAGGCCTTCCCAAAATTAAATTGTAGGGCGAAGGCACATCAACGATCAAGAACTCAACGGTCATCACTTTCTTGGCAAGGCTGACTTGGGTTTTGTACATCCCGAGCGGATATGTTGGATAGCCACCAAGTCCAGTTAGTTGCATCTTGACGGGTACCAAATCTTCATTGCTTTTCCCAAGGAGCTTGAACACTTCGTAGTACATAATGTCGACCGAACTCCCGGGATCAACAAGGGCACGACGCACTTTAAATCCGTCTAGCTCGACTGATAGAACCAGCGGATCGTTATGAGGGACTTGGACTGAAACGAGGTCCTTGTCTCTAAAGACTAATCCGTCCACCGTACGCACGGGGGAAGGAGGTCGTCGAGGCTCGGCTTGTTGAACTCTCATAACTTCAAGCTCGTGGCAAGACTTTCTGAAATTACTCCTCGACTCATCATCTTCATGTCTATAAGATGCTGAAATAGTCTGGATCACCTCAATTTGTTTCTGCCCCGGCTCATCATTCTTCTCAAGCTTCTCCTTCTTGATGAACTCTTGCAAGTATCCCTTCTCCACCAGGCTCTCTAGATACCACTTAAACGGCTCACACTGCTCAGTCATATGTCCCCGGTTTCTGTGGTACATGCAATATTTCCTGCTTCGCGGATCCTCATCTCGGCATTCTTCTTTGGGAGGATATTGGAAGAAACCTTCATGCTTAATGCGAGGCAAGATCCGATAGATTGGTACACTAAAGGTAGTGTAAATTGACCTGACTTGACTTTCTCCCTTGAAATTATCGGCTCGGCGGCGGATTTTACGGGGAGGAGAGGACGACCTTCCTCTTATCTTAAGATTGGATTCCTCCAACCGCACATACTGGTGAACGCGCTCCTGAAGCTCTACAATTGTGGTGGGCAGACGAAGTGTCAATTCCTCTGTCAGCTTGCTGTCTGCAAAGATCGCCCTTTTAGAGGCGGTGATGGCGGTCCTCGGATCGCACCCCTCAATTTCTGCATAGCACTCCATAAATCGGTTGAAGAAGCGACGCAAACTTTCCCCTTTCTCTTGTTTGAGACCAAAAAGCGTGTCAAGTGAAGCGGCATCCCGATTGTTAGCTATGAACCGCTTTACGAACTTTGAAGCCAATCGTCCCCAACTTCGGATCGAGCCCGGCCTCAGACTCTGAAACCATTTCAGGGGGCCTTTTCCAAGGCTGCTCGGAAACATTTTGCACATGATCGCGTCTTCGGACACCCACAGCGCCATTTTATGGGTGTAGGAGGCGATGTGATTAATAGGATCCGTGTTTTCGTCGTACACAGTAAAGGTTGGCGGAGAGAATTTCGACGGCGGCAGAGCTCGCTGAATATCTGGATGAAACGGCGTCGACGTCAACATGGCCAACTTGTGTTCTGCTTGATCCCGAGCCGATTGCAAGGTGTTGCCTTGCGCTCTCAAAAGATCAAACAACCTGTTTTGGGTACGCTCAAGCGCTCGGGCTCTTCCTTCAATCCTTTCCAGACTAACACTTCGATGTCAGTGTTTTTCTCGATTTTTCGGACTTCGATCACGCCGGGAAGGGATGTAACGATCGTTCCGCTCGCGCGAGGAACCGCGTCGATCGCCCGCCCCGCGGCCTCGATCCGACTCGCCCCGCTCGCGATCGCCGCGATCTCGATCTCGCGGGAGACGCTCGCGGCTTCGACCGCGGTTGTTGTCGCGGCGGCGAACTCCGCTCGACTCGCTGGATGTCGACCCGCTCGGCTGTGGCGGGTCGGCCCGCGACTTCTTACGCGATGGTGATCCATGGCGGTGGTCTCTCCGTCGGTTCCGTGGTGCACTTCTATCGCTGTCGTATTCAACCTGCATATCGTCCTGCCCGTCAGAACTGATCGATTGAGGACTACGGCGGTTATCAGTGAATTCGATAACGCTAGCGAGCCGTCGATTAGTCCTCTCAGTTTCTGGTTCATCAACAGGGCGCTTGCCTTGAATCTTCTCCAAAGAATGTTTTAACTTGGCGACCTCTTCTAGGGCTTGTTCCAACCGAGATTCAGTTTCTGCACACCTCGTCTGATATCTCTCGTTCTCTCTCAGGGTGGTTGCCAAAGCGTGGGTAATCTCGTCCTCTTCTTCATTGGTAGTAGATGCCTCGTTCCCGCCATTCGGATCGGACGATAAGATGAGGCGATCTTCTCTTCTGACGGGATTGGACCCGGCACGACTAGACTGACCCTGCTCTAGACGTGGACTAACCAGGCTAGGGTTCGACTCGCGGATGGAGCCCGAGGGCTCGGAAACTCGCAGCCCGCGGTCGCGGTTTTCATGACCGCGGGCGCGGTTCGATCGGCCGCGATCGCGGCTTTCCGAGCCGCGGTCGCGGTTTTGCGCGGCGCCAGCGTTCGCGCGTGCGGCCTCGCCTTGCCCCGGAACTCTTCGATCTCCTTCGTTCTCGGCCACACGCATAGCCGAGTCCCACAATTGGTCAAATCCGGTTGATTCGGACCCTGGAGTATTACGATTGTACAAAATCTCGTCTTTAATTCGTATCAAATACACCAATTAAGAACTCCGCCTCTTCCGCTCCTCTTCCGTCTCCTGACCTAAAAAACCTGCAAAACAATGGACAAAGAGGGCGGGGACACCCTAATCCACCTCCGATGCCTAAGTCAGAAGAGCAGTTGTCGTTTGAGCGTCGAGGTACAACAAGAGAGCGATGAAACCCTAAACAGTCGAGCTAAGCGAATATTAGCCTGCCTAAGATTTCAGAATATGCTAAGCACATGTGTCTGTCTCTCCCTACATGCCTAGGGCATGAGAGAATCATAGGGGGCCGAAAATCATGCCTCTAGGGCCGAAAATCTTATCCTTTCGGGCTGGCCAACTGCCTTAAAGCCCAAGCAAGGAATATTCCACCCTATCTCTAATTTAATTCTATCCTTTAATAAAAGATAGAATCTTCCATTTAAGTTGCATAACCGCCATATAATTTTATATAGAAAATAAGAAAATAACTGCGCAGTAACTTAATAAATACCTTTTTAATAATCAAAATAACTATGGTAATTATGTTTATTTTACCCGCTCACAGTAGGTGTGTCATGACTTGGGGATGCTCAAGTGGATATTAAGATGTGGATATCTTGACATAGGCCATTTGTCAAAGATATGGTTGATGCATAAAGGCATTGGATGTGTATGAAACTTCCTAGGTTGGAAAGTTTGAAGGCAAGTTGGATCACTCAACTTAGGTAGACCTTTAGTCGCGAATTGGTTAATTCCTACTTTGATTGATGGCGCGCATTCTTGGTGTTTCCAAGAGACAATTTGCTATACTCCAACTTCTAGTTGGAAAGTGACATCTAAGTATGAGACAACCTTGTAATGAGGCACATGTCATAACTTAGTGTCAACTCGTTTGATTTTTGTTAAGCACATCGAGGTTGTCGATTTCTCTCCAAAAAGATTGACATAAGTGTTTGTGTTAATTTCAATCGAGGGATGGGGGTAACAATCCTTATAACTCTTAGATTTGGATACCCAATTCCCCTACATCGAAAGGTGTGGGCTGAATTCAATGTGGAAAGCCAAAGTCATGGAGTTGGAGAGCATTCATAATATTTCATATTATTTCCCATCAAGGTTTATGCTCTGGACCACATGAAACCTAGTTTTGAAACAAAGTTTTCATTAATGAGTTTTGGTTGCTTATGTGGAGCATGATAGGAAACTCAACTATGCATATGTGGAAGTGTAAGGCTTCTTCCAAGTTAGAGTAACTAAGGATGACTCGACTAAAGCATATGTGAGAGGATAAGGGACGAAAGAGCCTTGGATAAGGGACGAAAAGAGCCTTTACCAAAGCATCAAAAAAGGATAAGAGTAAGAAACTCATGTGTGAGAGTTACTACATGTACTTAGACAAGTTGATGTGGTTCAAACCTTAGGAGCACCACGATTCTTTAGTGCATGAATGTGATGATCACAGGGTGTAAATTCAAGTCTACGGACATTTACACTTATACATAGAGTTTGTTTAATAAATTTTGAGTTTTGATGACATGGCTCAAATGGGGGAGGAATGTTGGTGATTTGTGTCAAGTCATCAAATCCCTACTAGAGCATGTTGAGTTTATCAAGTCATATTGGTAATGTTGATTGGTATATTGACATATATGACTTTCCATGATGGTTAAATATTTGTCATAAGATCCAAAGGTTAGTCGCACACCACCACCGAGACAAGGAACCTCGTGTGCACCGTGACAAGGGGGCGCCTAGTGTGTGGCGACGCTCGGTGCAACGGCGCGGTGCAAGCGCGGGGCTCTGCTTGGACCTCGGTTTTGAGGTTCAAGGCTCGACTTGGTTGGGGCGCGCCTTGTATGTGAACTTGAGGTTCAAGACAAGGTCGCAAGGGCGCGCCTAAGGTGGTGCGATAGCACGGTGAAGCTAGTGACGCGGTTGCGAGGCTGCGGTGGAGCAACGAGGCGCGCCTAGGGCATTGACTATGGCGTCGAGCATGAATTGTGTGGCTAAGATATGGTTTTGAGCTTTGTAATTGAGTCTTGTAACTTTGTGCATATTCTAATATGAATTAGGAAGCTTCTCTAAGCTTGGTAGATGCTCTAAGCAAGAACCAAAGCTAGAGTTTAGCTTGGCACATAGTTAAATATGCTAGAGAGAAGTTTACAAGCTTCATACTAGCTTAGAGTGAACTCTAGGATCTTGAACAAGTTCAAGACTCATTGTACATGCTTTATAAGAAGCTCATGTATCTAGGAACTAGCTCATGGAAGCTCAATGTAGCTCACACTAGCTCAAGTTAGCTCAACTAGCTAGAAATTCAGCTCAACCTAGCTCACACTAGCTCAAGCCAGCTCAACTCACTATAAGCTAGATCATGGAGCTAAGGGGTAGTGACACTCCTTAGGTGACCTAGCTAGGTACCTAGCTATGCTAGCTAGGTGGTGGGGCTGGTGGGCCGGCCCAAGGGGCGCGCCACATGGGCTGGTGGGCCGCATATGCACGCGCATGGCATGGGCTGATTGCCTTGCCATTTGGGCCGTGTACATGGGATTTTGGATTGGATTTTTTGGGCTTCCTTCTTGGGACATTATAGGTTGGAATTAATAGCCAAATGGAGTCCATGGGGGGATGAACTTGGACGCCCAAAATGATGACAAGGAGAGAGAGAGAAGGGTAGTTACAACAAACTCCCTAAAATCACTCTCATCCACTCTTTCTTGTAACCGCTTTGTAACCGCCATTGAGGGCAGTTATTGGACAGATTTGAGACTCTTATATAAGGGGGGAAATGTTGTCCATTTGAGGGCATGAAACACATGAGAAAATCAGTCTCTTAGTCCACAAGAATTCGGCAAGAGAAGAGAGTGAAAACACAACTCTTGTAGTCGGTTTTGACTAGGGTTGTTTGTGTGAGTATTCTCAATTAAATCAAACACAAGAGTGATATCATGGAGTGTTCTTCCAAAGTGAAGACGGAGAAGGAACCTCAAGTTGAAGTGCATGGGGCGTTCATCCAAGTGGAGGAAGAACCACGCACATCATGGGACGATGAGTTCGTTCAAGTCAAGATGGAAGAAGAATCATGGGACTCGAATAAGGTACGCTTGTTCTCAATGGTTGTGTCTTGCCAACACTTCCATTGGTTCGTTTGGTTACGTTTTATCTCACAACGGTATTGCAAAACCCTTGGCATGGAATAGGGGCAATATACGTTGAAGGAAAGATCGATCTAATCATTCGACTCGTAGCTTTATCCAAGTCGACTAACAAATGATATAAAAGGGGTCGATGGTGATTGCCTTCATGGCCTACACCCACGAGACTACCCTTCAATGGGTCTACTCGTCTTGCCTTGATTATCCTAAGGATCTACAAGGATCGACTTCCCTTCAACAAAGACAAAGAAAACATACTTAAATGATTGCATGCTAACCCTAAAAACCAACATGGAGGACCATGGTGGTGATGATGGTGATGGAGGGGATGGTGGAGGAGATTTTATAGATGGTGGTCTTGATTTTGGTTTTGGTGGTGCGGGTTTTGTGCTTAAAGGTGGATGGGGTGCTAGTTCTAGTACAGCACCTGCTGGTACCTCGAGTTGGGCGACAAGAGGATATGTTGGCTATGGTGATGGTGGAGCTGCTACTTACAGAGGTGGTTATGGAGGATATGGAGACACCTCTACATGGGATGTTGTTGCAGGTAGAGCTTTTGGGGGGGTGCATTCTGATTTAGATTGGCAGAACAGCATGTTCTGGGAGATGGGACGACTTTCTATGTCCTAGAATGAGATAGTTGCCACTCAGAGAGACATTGTTACACAAAAGAGAGAGTTGGTAGCTCAGCAGAGTGCTCTAGCATCCACCGTTCAGTCCATTCAGCAGGTGCAGGGGCAGTACCATGAGTTTTTCAGTCACATGTGGCCAGGCTTTCCTGATTAGTCGCAGTATCATCCACCAGGTCCACCCCAGTGAGTCTTCTGTTTTCCCTTCCTTTATTTTTATCTGATTTGTCTTTATTTCATTGAGGGCAATGAAAGGTTTAAGTATGGGGGAGGGAATACTCACTGTTGTATATATGTAGAGTTGCATTTCAGTTTCTGCATATCAGTTTCAGACTAAAAAAAACATTAAATCCTGTGCTGAGTTGAAAACTCGAAAGGGCGGCCCAGGCAAAATTGCAGGGGCCCGAACCGGCATAAGGCTGGGGTAATAAGAGGCTAAAAAGAGTGAAAGTGAGTTGGTGAGCACATCTATAGAAAAATGAAATGAGCGGTTAGGTGAAAACCCGAAAGGGCGCCTAAGCAGAATGAGTGAAAAAAAAGAGAGTGCCTAGGAACACTTCTGCTGGGGCTTGGGGATCATTGTTTTTGTCTTTAGTGATAGATTGTGCTAGGATTTCATTGTATGCACTTTCATTCTTTTACTTGGGTTCGCGTTGTGAGCTTATTTTGAGTGCTTTTTAGTTTTAGATCATTTTCTACCATTGCTGTCTGTGGACCTTTGTTGATTTGTCATCCTTGATTTTATTTTGAGCTTACTAGAGGACGAGCAAGGTCTAAGTATGGGGGAATTTGAAATGTTGTGTTTTATACAACATAACTAGGAATTTTTAGTACACCTTTTTATAGTATTTTAGGCCTATTAGGAGCATTACTGAAGAACAAGTTTGAAGCCTGGAAGTTAAGAAGTTATGAAGATTTGAAGAGTTCGAAGATTCTGAAGGCCGCGATCGCTGCCACACCAAAGGGCGATCGCGGTGGACGTCGCCGAAGAAGACCGAGGTGGCAAGGAGGACCGCGATGACAAGGAAGGCCGCGATCGCGACTAGCATTGGTGGCGATCGCGGTTCAAGGTCGCCGATTGAAGATTGGCCGCGATCGCGGCCCTGCACTATGGCGATCGCTGCCCGCCGGATCTGACACGCGATCACATTTCTTCTCTTAGTTTATTAATTTATATTTTATATATTTTTATTTCCGACTTGTTCGAGACTATTTTAGGTTTACTTTTCAGCCTTTGTTTTGTATTCTCTCTTAGACCTAGTTTTCATTATTCAGACTTTTGTATTTTCTCTCTTATGGAGAACTAAACTCCCTAAATCTTATTCAAGTTGAAACTTTTCAGACTCAAGTTGTTGTGATATTCTACTTTACATGTTTATTTCTATAGGTTATTTCAATTCTCTTGTGCTTAATTATTATTGATTGTGTTGATTCCTGCTTGTCTGGCCAACTAGTTGGAATTTAATACTTTTTATTGCTAGATCTAGGTTTTCTCGTAGCAAAGCCTAATCTTTGTAGCAACTGAATTGATTTAGGACTCATTGGACTAAAATAGATGAGAAAGAGATTTGAATGCATGTTGATTGTTTGACTTGTTGGAATTCAATTGCATGTATCTGCTTATCCTTGTCTCATTGCTAATATCCCTATTATTTATGATCGTTTCATGAGTTGTTTGGATATTAAGTTTGCATGTCTCGTTGCCATGTTATATTTCTAATCAGGATAGGAATAACCAAAAGAATAACTTGTTTGAATCCATGATCAATAACTTGAGGAAGAAAAGTGGATGCTTCATGCTTGAATAGGATTGCTTTTCCCTAATTGATAAAAATCCAACTCTTGCTTTGTTTGATTACTTGTTTTGTTCGTTTCAATTCTTTAGTGTTAGTTTAAATAATCAAAATCCCCCATTTATTACCTTTCTGAGTTGATAATAATACTACTTAGAATACAAGTGTCTCTTGGGTTCGACACCGACTTACCAACTATACTAGTTGAGTAACTAGGGATTTATTTTTGATTTGACACAACGACTTTAAGCCAGTAAATAGCTTCTATAATCTATAACTATATATTAAACTTTTAACTTTTCTAGCCAACACATTAATGGCCCAACCTTATATTAAAAAATTATTTATATTAATTTTTCCCAATTAAATTCCTTTCTATTTATTCATGTGGAAAAAAATTAATTAAAATTTTAATTACATATTACAAAAATTATTTTATCTTTATCTTTTTATCTATTTATAAAAAATATTTCTCTTAAATCAAATTTTAATAAAAAGGTCAAAATATCAAATAACTATATAATTACTTGCCTAAATTAAATTTTTACAAAAAAAATTATATTATATTTTCCTTAATATCCTTTTTGATTTTTATGTAAATATAGAAGATTTTTTATCTTCAAAAATCTATATTTTTTTATCTTTTCTTATTAAATATATTTTTAAATTTTTATTGAAAATAATTTTAAGGAATTGAATTTGATTAATTTTTTTAAGAATTTACATTATTTTTGGATTTTTATTTATTTTTTTATATTTAATTTATTAAAATTTTATTTATAATATATCTAAAAATTAATGAGTCATAATCGTGCATGGCATGATGAGTACAACTAGTATCTTACTATATTTATAAATATTTAAAGTGAATTTATCAAATTTTCAAGTATACTTTTTGCATAAGTATAAGAATAATTGCGAAGTATATTTTTTGCTTGTGCATTTATCATACGAACCTTATATGTCATGGAATAGCGGCTTTTAAAATAAGAATAATTCATTTACTTTTAAAATTAATAAAAATTTTAATTTATTTAAATATGATAAAAATAATAATTAAATTAATCTAAAAATATAACAACTTTAACACACGAGAAAAACTTACCCTTAAAATAATCATCTTTATTATATTATTTCCCCTATTTTAATTTAAATGTCCAACCTATTAAAAATGAATTGAATTTTAGAAAGTTGAAGTGACACCTAAATAGAAATAACATCTTATAATTAAAAATTTATTTTTTTGTGCATTAATTATAGTAAACTTTCTAAATGACTTGGAAGACGATTGAAAAGCTGAAAAGTTGAAAAAATTGAATGGTCATCAAAATTAAAGTGGCATAAATTGGAATTAAATTGACAATATTTTTTGTGCATTACTTATTATTTTTATAAGCAATGAGTTAATTAAATTATTTAACTTTTTTTCTTTCCTTTTAATTGAATATTTGGTCATAAATGACGTTTTTTTCTTTATAATATAGATAGATAGATAGATAGAGAAAAAGAAATTTACAATTCTAATTGATATTTTATATCACCGATTGTGTAATCTTTTTGGTGAAAAAAATTGAAAGTTGATTTGTGATTTATTGAAATAAAATTGTAGCATTGATGATATATGAGGGTTTAGTATTGTGGTCAAATTTAATTTTAATTTTCTGACTTTTGGTATTCTATAGGTTTCTATTTAAATTACATGATTAATTGACATTCAATTCTTAATTAAAGTTGGTTATCCTCTTTTATAGAAATCATATATTATGTATAAAATGTGATTCATTAATTGTCATTGAGATTTAGTCTCATAATTTTATAGATTTTTTCTTTCCTTTTAATTGAATATTTGGTCATAAATGGCGATTTTTTCTTTATAGTATAGATAGATAGATAGAGAAAAAGAAATTTACTATTCTAATTGACATTTTATATCACCGGTTATGTAATCTTTTTGGTGAAAAAAATTGAAAATTGATTTGTGATTTATTGAAATTAAGTTGTAGCATTGCTTATATATGGGGTTCAATATTGTGGTCAAATTTAGTTTTAATTTTTTTTTTGACTTGGTATTCTATTGGTTTCTATATAAAGTAGTACATGATTAATTGACATTCCATCCTTAATTAAAGTTGTATGCTCTTGTATAGAAATCATATATTATGTATAAAATGTGAGGTATTAATTGTCATTGAGATTTAGTCTTATAGTATTATAGATAGATTTAAAATTTAATTAATTTAGCTTAAGATGGGACTAAATTAAACTTATTTTGTGCTTCAGTAAAGTAATATTTACATAAGATTAAATAGTATATTATTCATATTTTATTACTTTCCATGTACGTAAATTTAGAGATTATTAAATATTTTATTATCTATTTTTATTAATTTTAAATATTTATCATTAATTTTTTATTATAAAAGAAAATTAATATATATATATATATAAATAAAATCTTTAAAAGATATATGCTAAAAGACTTATATTTGTCTTAAAATATTTTGTCTTTAATTTTAAATACTTGTATAAGGAAGCTTTTAAAAGATATTGTTAAACTAATTAGATTTTTTTATGTTAGAGATAAATTTAAATAGTTAAAAAAATTTAATAGAAAGAAGTTATTATAATAGAAATAAAATTATTTTTTTAAATATGAGGTGGGACAAGAATCGTTCTGGTGGCTCGAAAAGGTACATCTTTAATATATAGTTATAGATTGTTATAGTTCGGAAAAAAAAATGGTTGCACATATCTGTCACACGTGCCTATGTTTTAGTTAATGAAGTGGAGTTTGTATCAGCTTGTGTTTTTCAAACTCAATGGCAACACAATTTAGATCGAATGATTTAAATGCATTTATTTTTTTTGGGTGAAGGGTACTACCATAAGAGTCAAATCAATAACCTTTAGGTACTATCCTTGAAGATTTAACCGAATGATTAAATGCCCGAAGACATTTAAATGCATTCATTATGTTGTGATATTCTGTTATTAAAAAAAAACTAGAAAGCTTAATCGTTCGATGGACGGTGTGAATTTTTTCCTATATTTGTTTAACTTTAAATGTATGTGGATTTATAAGTATGGAGCAATTAAAATTAGAATGCAAAATATGTGTAAAAATATTATTAAGAATTGGAGGTAATTAAAATTTATTATAATCCTTATTTAACTATTTATTTATGAAAAATATAATAGTAAATATATAAACTATTTCATCATATATGTATAGTTGTTAAAAATAATTTGTTTTCATTTTAATTTAGTAGATGAAGTATTATTTTAAATTTAGTTACTTAATTTAGAATAAAAATTAAAACCTAAAATTTGAAACGTACATGATCTAATATGATATAAAATTTGTACATTAAAAACTGCATAAAAATTTTAATATTTATTATGTGGTCCAATAACTAAATTGAGTTGTAAACCTAATAGAAATAATTATTTAATTAGATTGTAGGTTCAATAAAAAAAATTAAAATTAATACAAAATAAATAACATTTATTGACAATAGAGAGGGAGGATTTTGTAAAGATTAAAAAATAAAAGTCTGGTTTATAAACACGGGCATCTTGGACTTGATTTAGTGTCGGTGTTATACTGTTATATGATCCCAAACATTTTCAGAGTTTTATGTAATGGTACCAGGTGATTTAATTTTGTCTAATAAAGATTGAAATCCAAGAGAGGAGTGCCCACAAACACAAAGATATTTCGTTTAATATTTTCCAAATGTAAATCAAATATTCTGAATTTTCTAGTATTCTTTTAACCATGTTTCCTGCTAATTACAAAGATATACTCCTAATTAGCTGTATACTTTTATCTCATCCAACAATACATAATGGGCCGGTGAATGACATGCCAATGACAGGGGTTATAGATTTGCAAGGTTAATAATTAATTTCTATCTCTTAAGACTAATAATTTTTAATTGCCTAAATTAAAGGGATATCATATCTCCAACTCCAAGTTAAAGGGGAAAAATTTAAACAAGAATGCTATATATTTAGATATTATTTGGAATTTAACAAACTATTTTTAGTTAGGCCTTTTTTATTTTCGCTGAAATTAGTTTGGCATTTTAACCCATTCAAATGATCGGATGACATGGAAGGAACATTTATCCTACCATTCTCCCTTGTGCTTGCTTAGTATAAATAAATTTCCGAGCTAGCTAGGGAATTGAAGTTTGAGATTAGGAATTCAAAAAACAATAAAAAAATCGAGAAAAATGATGAAGATGAAGATGAAGATGAAAATGAAGATGAAGATTGTAGTGGTAGTGATGGTAGTGGCGCTGGTGGCGACAATGTGCACGGCACATCGGCCGGATGAGGACAAAGGCAGCTCGGTAGCCAAGGCTAAATCAAACACCAGCCTCTTCTCTAAATTGAGCAAGTAATTATCATTTAAGTTCGAGATTTGCCAGAATATATTTGAATTTGTTCTTTATATGCTAGTTGACATCGATCACTCCATCCATATAATCAATCAGATATTTCCACAAACGTCACCACGGCGAATCCAACCCAAAACAGACAATCAAAACTTCGGAGAAGACTTCAGAAGAATTAGAGACCGACTCTGATGTGCTTGCCAAAAAACAGATTCATCCTGGTCGTCCTCGTCAAGCTTTTGGTTCAATGAAAAAGGCAACATCAGATGGGATGCACAGGAAAACTAGACCCACTGAACTATGATGCCGATTTCCTGTTGATTAATGGAATTACTAGAAAAAGAAGAATGTAACCAAGTTGTAAACATGTATATATGCATAAAACAAGTAGATAGGTCCACCCAACTATTAATTTTTTGTTGCCAGTTTAGGCTTAAATATGTATATATTTATAACTAAATGTATATAATTCGTCAAATGGAAAATTAAAAGATGAAAATTTTGGGGAAATCCGACGAGGATTGTATAGCTACGTAAACGGGGAAGATTAGGTGGAGATGGGGATGTGGTTGAATATAAATCCCCAACGGGTATAGGAATGAGGATGGGGAGGATAATGTTAAACGGGGATGGGGACGGGGAGGATACTCCCATCTCTTTTATCACCTTATGAGATCATTGCCATGTCCTTCATCCTGATTTGTCTCTTATACCCTAAACAATACTTGTTATTGTATGAATTAACAAAAAATTTAAGGAACCACTTAATTTTAGTTAAATATTCTCTATAATTAAGTTATTTTAATTCTACTTTTGAAAAATGGGGAAAATTGCTTTTTTTGTTCTGGTCCTTTTTTTTATAAGAATAGAACTCAAAAAATCTTGTCCAAATATTTAAATGACAAGTACTCCCTCTGTTCATAAAAACATATGTTTTAGCCTAAACTATAAAAATTAAGAAAGTACATAATTTGACCCAATTGCCCTTCTTATCCATTTTTTACTTTTACCTAAATTTAAACGATGGAATATTTTCTGATTTGGTTTAGATTTACTCCTTCCAATACTCATCCAATTTAACCTACAACTTCCTAAATTAATGTTCCTAAATTGATTTGGTTTGATTTCTATGCTTTTTTTCCCATTTTCAGAAGGGTAAAGTCACAAATGTTTACGGTGTTATTCAAGTTATTGTTATTGTTGTTGTCGACAGCTCTTTTGTTCCTAGAGAACCATAGGCCCCACCAAGAGATAGCGAGGATTTCCATTTTCTCATTTGTTAACCTCGTCCTTATCTCATTCAGGATAAGGTGTGGTTTTTTATCCCCAGGGGACACCTGGTTGAGGGTTTGAGAGATTTTGGGATTTACAACACCGTTAATGGACACAAGAGTAGCACATGGTTCGTATCTTCCTCCAAGTTGTTACAAGCCTCGCATCCCGGCGGGACCGGGATATGGTACGCAACGAGCCTCATCTTGGTTGGCAAGCCATTTCTGGCTACTTTCCAAATGAAGTTTTTCACTTTTGGGGGGATGTTAAGTTTGTTGATCCAAGATAGGTTAATTTTTGGTTCGCCTTTAGATTGTTGGATCCATTGCATGGTAGAATGTGTTGAGTATCAGCCATTTTTGCTAGGCTGCCAGTATAGTCTATCCGAGATTTTGTTAATGGGGTTTATGATTTTGGATATTCTTTCGAGGTCGTCTGTATTAATGACCTTGCTAAATTTTTCAATGTTCCACGAATTATCCTCTCTAAGGTACTCGTCCACGGTTTCGTCCCAGTTGATGGAATTTACCGCATCTAACCTCGGGTTGAGGGGGGCGGTACCAGTCCAATTGTCTTTCCATACTCAAATGGTTTTACCATCCCCTATCTGCCAGATTAGTCCTTTCACGAATAGGTCTTTAAGACCTATTAGCTTGGACAATTGCCAAGTGGTGTTCTGTTTTTTCGTATAGTTTAGGATGTTTTCCGTTTTAAGATATTTTTCTGTAACAATTTTGACCCATAAATTTTCTGGTTCAGCTAGTATTTTCCAAAGCAGCTTCAATTATAGAGCTTGGTTCATCTCTTCTTCCTTGGCGATTCCCACCCCACCATGAGCGGGTCAGCGGCAAATGGAGTTCCAACTAATGAGGGATTTATAGTTGTGATCCTTATTCTAGAAGAACTTTTTGTTGATTTTGTCAAATTTTTGTAAGGTAGCTTAGGGTAGCATAAATGACTGCATAATGTACTTAGGTTATGTTGATAGATTTGCTTTGATTAGGGTTTTCATCCCTCCTGGGATAGAGTGTTTGCTTTCCATTTTGTAAGTTGGGATCTGGTTCACATAATAAGTGGTTTAAATGTGTTTTGTGTTACTCTTCCGTTGATAATCGGGCATCCTAAGTATTTATCCAGCGCAACTGTGTTTTTAATTTGGATAATCTGTTTGATTTGTTCCTTGTTTGTATTGCTTGTGTTTTTGGTGACCTGGAAGGAGGATTGTGGAAGTTGACTTTCTGGCTAGATACTTGGCAATAGTTCTCAACAATTCCTTTAATGTTTCCACATGCCGTGTTATTTGCTTTTGCGAAGATGATGATATCATCAACGAAGGCGAGGAAAGGGATTTTTGTTCCACTTCTTATGATTTGGATTCCGATGCCACTTTTGGGGTTAGTGCTTTGCAATTGGAGTTGTCTTGCAAGAATTTCGGATGCGAGAATGAAAAGGTAAGGTGATAAGGGGTCTCCCTGTTTAAGTCCCCGTTGGGGGTAGAATTGTTATGTTGGCCCGTTATTGACCAATACAGAGAAAGAAATCGTTTCGACGCACTCTCGGATCCATCCTAAGAATTTATCATTGAAGCCAAATTTGTGTAGGATTATTGCCAGGAAATCCCAGCTTACCCGGTCATAAGCTTTTTCCATGTCTAGTTTAATTTGACAGCTATCCATCCCTCCCGCCCTTGTTTTTTTGCGGAAGGAGTAAAAAATCTCGTGTGCGATCAAGTTATTGTCGTGGACACTTCGGTTCTAGACAAACGCCCCGTGCATCGGATGGATGAGCTTGTTTAATATGTTTTTTAGTCGGTTTGTCAGGATTTTTGATATCACCTTATATATGGTGTTACATAAGCTTATAGGTCTGTAATCGTTGGTGGAACTTGGGTTATCACACTTCGATATTAGGGATATGAATGTGTGGTTTACTTGTTTTAAGAGTTTCCCGGTGTGAAAAAAACTTTTGATGGCCCTAATAACATCTGAGCCTACAATATGCCAATACTTCTTATAAAAGCATGCATGCATTCCGTCCGGACAAGGGGATTTATCGTCCCCAATATCGAAAAGGGCCTGTTTAATTTCATTATTTGACACTGGTTTAGTGAGTTCTAAGTTGTCTTCATCGGTGACTTCTTTTTGGATGGTTTGCATCATGTTTTGGAGTTTCCCGTGGTTAATTTCCAAAGCCCGAAATCGGTTTTAGAAGTCACGTTTTATTTATGTTCTGATGTTTTCCACTCCCGTAATCTGTGTACCTTCCGTTGTTCGAATCTCTTTAATGTTGGTTCTATTCCTTCGCCCGGTGGAAATCCGATGGAAAGTATTTTGTATTCTTATCGTTTAGTCTGATATGGGTGTGTTTGGCCCTTTGTTTCCAATAAGAGGTGTGGAAGTCCAGGAGGCATGACCGCTTTTTCAAGAGCCTTTCATGCTTTTGAACAAGTTCTCTGTTGTTGTGTTCAATTATGTCCTTTTGGATCTGAACTAGATTTTTATCGAGTTTCTTTATTTGTTCGAAGATATTACCAAACGTTTGTTTGTTCCATACTTTAGCTTTTGTTTTGAGAAGTTGTGTTTTTTTCACCAGATTAAACATGTGGGATCCCCTAGTATTGTGTCTCCAGGCTTGTTTGATGACATTTTGAAAGTCTTTTCTCGACGTCCACATCATTTCAAATTTAAGAGGTTGTGCTTTAAATGTGATTCCCGTGGGGAGGTCACATGAAATTGGGCAATGATCTGAAGAAGAAAAGGCATGGTTTTTCGTCACTATGGACGGGAATTAGGTTTGTCTTTTTCGTCTCCATGGGGAGGTCACATGAAATTAGGTTTGTCTTTTTTTGTATATATTTAATACTCCCTCCGTATAAGTCTACTTGTCCTTTTAGAGTTGAACACATATATTAAAAAAATTGAACTAGACAAAAATGCCCTTCTTTAAATGTTTAATTACTTTATACATTGTAAATTGAGCAAATTTGGTTCACTTTTTCATTACATGTAAGGCTTAAAGTGGGAAAATTTGGTCCAAAATATGTAAAAGAACAAGTTCTTTTGAACAAGATTTTAAGTCTAAAAAGACAAATAGACTTATACGGAGGGAGTACTTCTTTTATACTATGTATTTGTTCATCTTCAAGTTATTCCGCTTTTTTCGACCAAAAAAAGTTGTTCCGCTTTTTTTTAATTCTTTATATTGGGTCTTTTTACTCTTCTTCTTGAGAATTATTTTTTTCTTAATGTTCCTATCTAAAACATACTAAATATTCTACTAATTGAAAGATAAATTTTCATTAATTTGCTTTTGTAATTGTTACAATTTGATAATTAAGTTTATATCATGGTAAATATTAAAAATAATATATTTTAATTTTTAATTAGTGTTAAAAAATTGTCAAATAAGAGCATGTCCGTATTAAAATCTATTCTCTTGATAAAACTTGTTTATTTAAGAGCATTAAACAACTCAATTTATCTGCGGTTTCTGACTCAATGTTTTGTCGGACAACTCGTTCCCTCCTTTCAACTTATCTTGCGTTCATCCCCGGCCATGTTCAAAACCTATATCATTGTGGGATGAATCAAAATGATTGGAATCACTAACGCATCATATCTTGATTAGTTGAATTGCAGAGTGTTAATGTGTTGTTTTTTCTTTTGCTTTTGACTTAGTAGGAAGCTTGAAAGACAAACAAACGCTAGTATTACCAATGGAACATTTCGCAAACAATGAAACCCTAGAACGATATAATGGAATCCAACAGAAAATAAGAAAAGCTCTCTGAAATTTATTGAATGATAAGATAATAATGTTCTTAGGGCTACATAAGCAATGAAACCCTCCGTATAAGTCTACTTGTCATTTGGTAGGTTCATAATTTCTATCTTTACGGTTCACGATTTCAAACACTAAACAACTGAGATATTATAATGCATGAAGAAGTCACAAACCTTTCAAAGATATATAGACATGGAAACAACCACATTGAATAAATATAAATAAAATAAGACTAATTGGTATAATTTTTTTGTAAGCTCTAAATTGACCATTTGGGCATTTTATCAAACATATGTTGGTCAATTAGATGAGTAATGACCATTAGACTTTATTTTCAATCAAAAACTTCAAATTATAGCGTAAAATATATACAACCTTCATTTTTTTCTAAGCTCTAAATTGACCATTTGGGCATTTTATCAAGCATATGTTGGTCAATTAGATGAGTAATGACCATTAGTCTTTATTTTCAATCAAAAACTTCAAATTACAGCGTAGAATATATACAAGCTTCATTGGTTTGAGTAAAATCAATAGAAACTTGGCCAAATGCATGAAACCAAAATAAAAACCCCAAATTTGGAGAACCCCCTAAATGTGAAACAAAAACAATTCAAGAGAAACCTACCCCAACATTCATTAGGAGAGAATATAAATTGTGGTCGAAACAAAAAAAAAAGTTTATTCAATCTAGAAGAATCAAGCGACAATGAGTAATGACAAAAATCAATCAAAATCAAGCTTAACAATGGGGCATCTAGGGGTAGAAAATACCCCTTACAATAATCAAATAAGAAAGGATCTTCGTGCAATATTAACCATTGATTTCGAGATCTAACGTCCTACATTTGCCCGCATTTTACCCCCTAAATTTTAACCTCGTTTGATCCTAAATACATATGCAGATGGTAATAAAAATCGATTTTACGAACCAATCAAATTTAATGAAAAATACTTTTTTTTAAATCTAAATTTGTAATAAAAATTTTAAAAAAATTATAATGGCCCGATTTGGTTAGTCCAGCCTCTCCACTTCACAAAAAATGCAGTCCGGTCTAGACCGGTTAATGACCCTAGGATTATGGGGGTGTGCAATTATGTAAATTAATTTAGATATGTCAAAAGTTAAACAAATTAAGTAAATAGTTAATTGATTAGTTAAGTAAACTTTGATTCGCTAGATCTTCTAAAAGTTCATCTGATCACAAAAATAGAAATAAGAGATAGACACAGCAAATTGGAAAGCAATTTTTTTATTACTATTAAGTAGAGAAAAACGGCTAGTTTAGTGGTCGTTAATACATTAGTATGGTGTATTATCTAGCAAAAAACGGTTGGTTTAGCGGTCGTTAATACATTAGTACGGAGTATTATCTAGCAAAAAACGGCTAGTTTAGCCGTCGTTAATATGTTTAATTGTCAAGTAATAATTACACTAATCTCAGTATTAATTTCTTATCCTTCTTCTCTAATCCATTGAATCTTTTTCTACATTTCCGAAGTTTGCTCCCTGTTTCAGTCTGAGCAGTCATGGTTGTTCCTTATCCCTTCCTCTCAAACAAATCCTACTACATCTGCTTCGATTTACTGCTCCTGATCCTAAGGTGGTTTCCCGTCCAAACCCTACTAGTATGCAGGTGTGTCTGCAAATCATGGAAGCAAATAATCGATTCCAAATCATTCATCTTAGATCACATGTCGCTCCAAAAGCCCCGAATCCTCCTTCAAAGGCAGAACTTTGAGTATCATCTCTTGGATCCCAACAATCCATCTATCTACCATGATACTTTAAGAGGCTCGTATGGGACTTTAGAGATCGGAACTCGATTGGGTCAACTTCATGCGGTTGGTACAGTTCATGGCGTCATTTGTCTCTATGAAATCATTATGCGGAAGTAAAGCTTGAAGAAGAAGAAATGATGAAGCGGGAGAAGAGAGAAAGAAGCTAAGCTTCACTGTTTCATTAATTGCAAAACAAATTACAGGAAGTATCTTATATCTGGCAACTAGCAACATAATGGGCTTTCACTAATACAATAATAATAGGCCCAATACAAAAGTATGATATATCAGCCCAATACCCCCCCTCAAGATTGAGGCGTATCCAGAAGCTCGATCTTGGGGAAGCTTGTTGTCAACTGAATGCCAAGTAATGATTTTGTGAGAAAATCTGCTAGTTGTTGATTGTAGAGCAATGGTGCAAAGAGATAAGGCCTTCAAGAAGTTTCTCTCTAGCAAAATGACAGTCGAGTTCTATATGTTTGGTCCTCTCGTGGAAGACCGGATTCTTGGCTATGTAGATAGCAGCCTGGTTATCACACTTGACTGGGATAGGAGTGATGCCCTCTACTGCAAACTCACTGATCAAGCGACTCAACCAGGATAATTCAGCACATACTCTTCGAAGAGAACGATACTCAGCTTCAGCTGAGGATAAAGAAACACTCTGCTGCTTCTTGGATTTCCAAGACACCAAGTTACCTCCAAGAAATATGACGAAACCACTAACTGATTTTCTAGTAAAAGGGCAAGTGGCCCAATCGGCATCACAATAAGCTTGTAGATTAAAATCTGGGGTGTTATTGAGAAGCAAACCTTTGGACTGAGTGCCTTGAAAAAAGGATAAGACTCTGTAAGCTGCTGCAAGATGAGGCTCCCTAGGTGCTTGAAAAAACTGACTCAACACTTCCACGGAATAAGCCAAATATGTCCTAGTGTTAGTCAAAAAATTAAGCTTGCCTACTAATTGTCTATAAGGGAGTGGATCCGGTAAAAGGACACCTTCCCCTGGTAAAAGCTTCTGTCGTAAGCCCAGGGGACTCACAACTGTTGTGGTAGAAGAACATGAAAATTCTTGCAACAGCTCTGCCACAAATTTCCTCTGGCTCATCAACAAACCTTGAGCAGTTGGTATGAACTCAATTCCCAAGAAAAAATGCAATGTGCCAAGATCTTTAATTCTGAATTCTCCATGTAAGAAAGCTTTTAAAGCTTCAATTTCTTGTAGATCATTTCCAGTGCACAATATATCATCTACATACACTGCAACAAACACCATGGAAGAAGCTGTTTTCTTGAAGAAAAGAGAATAATCATTCAATGATTGTGCATATCCTCTTGACTTTAAACTAGAAGATAATTTTGCATACCACTATCGACTAGCCTGCTTTAATCCATAAAGAGATTTTTTTGAGTTTGCAAACCAATTGAGAATCATCTACCTTCAAACCAGGAGGAGTCTTCATATAAACTTCTTCATCCAGCTCACCATGCAAAAGGCATTATTAACATCTAGCTGAAACACTTGCCAATTTCTTTTAAGTGCAACAGAAACCAAGATTCTAACAGTTGTCATCTTGATAACTGGAGAAAATGTCTCAGTAAAATCAACTCGTTCTTGTTGAGTAAAACCTCGAACTACCAATCTAGCCTTGTATCGATCAATCTTCCCTGCTGAATTTCTTTTAACTTTGAAGACCCATTTATAGCTGATAGCCTTCTTACCTTTTGGTAATGGCACAAGATCCCAAGTCTGATTAAGATCTAAGGCAGCAAATTCATCTGTCATAGCTTGTTGCCACACTTGGTATTCACAGGCTTGGGCATAGGTAAATGGCTCATGGTCTGGTTTGGAAGAAGAAGGAGGACTGGTAGTGAGAAATTGGACATGAGAAGTCAGAGTATGGCCACAAAAATGTGCATCATGTGCAGCAAAAGAGCATACATAATCAGCCAAATAGGAAGGAGTAGTGTGAGCTCTAGTTGATCTCCTCAATTCAGGTACAAGAGGTATAACATCTGTGGAGGTAGAAATTGAGGTAGAAGTATCATCATCATGAGAAGACTCAACAGGAAATGGAGAAGTAAAAGATGAGGAAAAATTTTGAGTGTGAAAAGGAAACACAGTTTCATGAAATACTATGTCCCTTGATATGACAACTTGTTTGGTTTCAAGATTATAGGTTTTATAAGCTTTTTTCCCAAAGGGGTAGCCTAAGAACACACAAGGAACAACCCGGGCTTGGAATTTATCTCTCCCTTGTTGCAAGGTGGAGACAAAACACAAGCATCCAAAATTCCTCAAGTGAGAATAAGAAGGTTTTTGATGAAAAAGGATTTCATAAGGTGTTTTGTTGTGAAGAAGTTTAGAAGGAAGACGATTGATCAAATAGGCTGCACATAGAACACTATCACCCCAGAACTTAAGAGGCAATTTTGATTGAAACATAAGGGCACGAGCTATTTCAAGAATGTACCTATGTTTACGTTCTACAACCCCATTTTGTTGTGGGGTTGCAAAACATGAAGTTTGATGTTCTATGCCATGTGAAGCTAGGAATTCAGAAGTTTCTATACTAGTTCCTAACTCAAGAGCATTATCAGACCTTATTGTTTCAATAGGTCTTTGAAATTTTCTCTCAACCATAGCTATAAAGCTTTTCAAGATTGTGAAGGCATTGCTTTTGACAGCAAGTAAATGAACCCATGTTGATCGAGAGAAGTCATCAACAATGGTTAGAAAGTACTTATGGCCAGTATAAGTGGGAGTGTGAAAGGGTCCCCATATGTCAATATGGATAAGCTGGAAGGGTCTGTTTGTAGTGATAGAACTTGTAGGAAAAGGAAGTTTAGTTTGTCTAGATTTGGCACAAATCTCATAAGGTGAAATCTCTGCTTTATGTGGTTTAAGGTAAGAAAATAAAGGTAAGGTTTGAAGCTTATAAACAGGTAAATGCCCAAGTCTGTTATGCCAAGTATGAAGATCAACATGACAAGCAACTGAATCACTCATCATACCTCCATCCTCAGCTTTATTGTGTTCTATTTGTCCCCATGAACAAGGAAATACAAATCTTCGTCAGCTTTACCAATCTCCACAGGGGTCCTCATAAAAGGAGCCTGCAAAAAACAGCTTGGATGTGTGAACATGATTTTACACTGCATGTCTTTAATCAACTTGCCCACATATATCAAATTACACTTAAAATTTGGCACCAGTAGAACATCTCTAAGGACCAAATTAGGTAAGACTTGCAATGTCCCACTGATCTACACAGTAGCAGTTTCCTGATTTGGTAGAGAGATCACAAAAGGTTTTGACAAGGATTGTGTTGTCTCAAGCAAGGTTATATCACTACACATGTGGTAGCTTGCCCCACTGTCGACAATCCAATTTGCCTTGTCAAAAAGTTTAGATGTCAAGAGAGTACCTGCGAAGCCAGCAAAATCATCCTTGACATTTTCTTTGCCTTTGACATTCTTTGTATTCAGCAATAGCAAAAGTTGTATGATCTGTTAAGTTGTCAACTCACTAGCCTTTCCAGAGTTCTAAGCTGATCCTACAAACTTCTATTCTTGATCACCTTTCTTAACCTTGCTCCCTTTATAATCTGGTGGAAAACCAATAATAAAGTAGCACCTATCAATTGTATGATTCGTCTTCTTGCAATTGGTGCAATACAATGGTTTCCTGTCACCAGATTTTTTCAGCTAATTGCTAGAGCTTGTTGAACTAACTGAATTCTGTGTTTTAACCATCACATTCATCGAGGCTGATTCATGAAAAATCTGAGAGGTATACTGAATCTCTCTTTGTGTTTCCTCTTGCAACAACAAGTAATAAGCATGACTTATATCCGGCAAAGGCCTCATCATCAAGATAGCACCACGAACAGCAGTGAATCGTTCATTCAATCCCATCAAAATATCTACAAGTCGTTGATCCTCTTCCCTTTTCAGAATTTCTTTCACAGAACCACAAGTGCAACGAGGCATACTTTGGAAACTATCTAATTCATCCCATAAGGTTCTCAACTTTGTAAAATAAGTAGAGACAGAATTTGAACCTTGAGTGAGAGAATTCAGCTCTTTCCGGAATGAATACAACTGTGCTCCACTAAGTTGATTGTATCTCGCCATTAATTCGTCCCATACTCCACGAGCAGTCGCTATGTACAGAACGCTTCGACGAATTTCTAGTGACAAACCGTTCAACAACCACAATTAGACCATGTCATTGCACCTTTTCCAACAATTATAAGTAGGATCTGTCTTCGGTGGTGATTCCAGAGTATCGTTGATAAAACCAGACTTGTTCTTCGCTGAAAGCGCTAATTTCATTGAAATTCTCCATTCTCCGAAACCTACTCCTTCAAACACTTGTGAAACCAGAGATAGTCTTGGATTATCACTAGATGTCAAATGGAGAGGATCGTTTGTGTCCTCAATTGAACCAATTGTGATCTGATTATTTGGTGCATCTGGCATTTTTTCAGATTTGGGGAAAAGATGAAAAACAACTCAAAAATAGATTGATTGCTCAAAAGGAAGGAGCAATCAACAAAACATAACTCGGATCGTAGATCCCGTGCTCTGATACCATGAAATCATTATGCGGAAGTAAAGCTTGAAGAAGAAGAAATGATGAAGCGGGAGAAGACAGAAAGAAGCTAAGCTTCACTGTTTCATTGATTGCAAAACAAATTACATGAACTATCTTATATCTGGCAACTAGCAACATAATGGGCTTTCACTAATACAGTAATAATAGGCCCAATATAAAAGTATGATATATCAGCCCAATACTCTACGACAACGGAACGAACCTCTTGCTTTGGAACCCTTCGATTCGTCGACACCTGAGGATTCCGATTCCCCTGCCGTCGCCCAACAAACCGTCAGCTTGTAACGATACTAGATATTTCAAGTACTGTGGTTTCTGGAATGATCCTTGCACCAGAGATTTCAAAGTTGTGATCTTTTTCACTTTTTGTGGTGTAAAAGGCGGCTCGCTTTTCTCATCTAGGGACCAGGCGTGGCGGGAGCTTCCTGGGGTTAAATTTCGTGATTTCTCTGGGGAGATAGTGCAAGACTGTGAATCTCCGCAGGTCCTGATAGATGGAGTGGCTCATTGGGCTACTACTAATATTGATGTCAGCAGAAATGGGTTTATAGTTTACTTTGATTTTGGGCGGGAAAAGTTTAGGAGAATCGATCTGCCGGAAACAGGGGGCGAAGGGAGCTGGCATATGCATGTCTCCAAGTGGCGCGGTTTTCTTTCGATTGTGAATTCAGTAATGTCTGATTGTCCTGTCACGGTGTTCGACCTATGGGCGTTGCAAGACGGATCGTGGAGTAAGATGGTGAGTTTTAGCATGATCGAAGACATGGTACAAGTTTTATATGTGTTGGAACTGATGGATTGGGGCACGACGTCAACAGGCAAGGGAGAGCTGGTGTTATATGATGGTGGAGAAGATGACTTCATCATTCCTATGCTCTCAAGAAAGAATGAGTCTGTTAATCCGATGCACAAGCACAGGAAATCTGGTGTGTTCTCCTTTGCTTATGACTTTGTGGAAACTCTTGTTTTTCCTAGTCAAAAATGGATTTCTAGTGTCATATAGGAGCGGCTAGTACGTTAAACTTGTCTTTGATGCACTTTATTAATATAGTTATTTGATGTATTAGCTGAATTTTCTATATAATGGAGCCAGGGGAGACGCTCGAATTTATACAAATCTAGAAGGAGGATGACATTTTTAGATTAATATTGATCAATGTTGTAAAAGTAATGTCTCTGCAAGGCAAATAAAAGATTACTAATAAACGAATGTAGGCCAAGGGATTTTGATGTGTTACTGCGTCGTGGTATATTCCACTGCCTTAGAAACAAAACGCCCGGACACCGGTACAGATCCGAATGAGCGTTCGTCCCCCAAGGATTGAGCGCAGCTTTTCTCGAAGCCGTGTACTCGGCTAAGAGAAATTGGGAATGGCGTTTGTTCAGAACAGTTTCAGGAGAGCTACGAGATGGTTTTTGTGTTTTGAAAACAAAGAGAAGAGAAGGTGTATTGGATTATCTCAGAAGCAGCAGAGTCGTGGAAATAAATAGAACTGATTTGATCAGTTATCCCACGATCTGCAGTCTCCCACTATCCCATTAAATCCGAGCAGTTAAAACTAAACGGATAAGAACGTTTGACGAAATCAGAAAACGATTTTAACAAATCTGAGAAGTTGCGGAAGAGTTAGCGTCAAACAAATCTGCAAATCTCGGAGGCCCAATTTTATCAAAACAATTAAATTATCCCGTAAAAAGATAAGGCCCACACCACACCGCACACGTGTCACGAACACGAGCCGAGCCGAGCCGGAAGGACGGCGGCGGCGGCGCGCGCGAGGGGGCATTCCTCTCCTTGTTATCTAATTAGTGGTATACACTTGGACCTTTATAACTAGCCATTTAATATGGCAAGACCTCGATGTGGGATTGCTACAAAGCAATTCACCATCTTTATGCCCATAGCTATACTCCACTCCCACAAGTTCTGCATTTATGGAATTTTTATTTTATTTAATTCCAACAATCCCCCACAATACAGAACTTGTAAATACACTGTTCTGAATAGGTTATTTATGACTTGGTGCTTAAGCAGATGGTATCTTTCGATTTGAACCAACTGCCTTAGTGAACTAAGGGATGCTCTCAAGCCAAGAAGTGAACAAGTCTTGAACTTCTGACTTTCTTTGAGAGTGTTACCTAAGAACACACACTTTGTCATTTTTTCCCTTCCATTCCCGCGATTGAGATCTCTCTTGAGTCTCATTTTCTTGGGATGCTCATGAGTGCTCTCAAGTGACTTCTCAAGTCTTTTGGATTAACCAAACGCACTCAAGTAGGTGACTTCATCAAGTTTGTCTCAATACAAACCACCCTTTTCGGGCTATGAAGTCATTAAGAGCTCAAAGCTCATCCTCTCATTTTCTCATTCATTTCGCCATAGGATTAAGAAAGCTTAAGCTTTCATATGGGTCTCAATCCCATTCCCCTCGACGATTTCAGGACCATTTTCCTGTTTAACCCTTTTGTTAAAGGATCCGCCAGATTTCTTTTTGACCTTATGTACTCCATCGTGAGTACTCCATTTAGAATCAGGTGTCTCACAGACTCATGCCTGATTCGTATGTACCTCTACTTTCCGTTATAGGCACTACTCTTAGCAACTCCCATAGCTGCATGTGAGTCACAATGTAGAGACACGGGAGGCGTTGGCCTCCCCCACAATGGGATGTCTGCCATTAGGCTTCTTAGCCACTCGGCCTCTTGCCCAGCTAAGTCAAGAGTTATAAACTCTAACTCCATAGTAGATCTTGCTAAAACTGTCTGCTTTGCAGACTTCCAAGAAATAGTTGCACCACATAAAGTAAACACGTAACCACTAGTAGAGCTTATTTCATCATTATCAGATACCCAATTTGCATCACAAAATCTCTCTAGCACATTAGGGAATTTTTATAACATAAACCCCAATCAGCGATACCTTTTAGATACTTCAATAATCTTCTTAGGGCATTCCAATGTTCATTACATGGGTTATGGGTATATCTGCTTAATCTACTTACAACATAAGCAATGTCAGGTCGAGTATAATTCATCAAGAACATCAAGCTACCAATTATCTTAGCATATTCAGATTGAGAAACAGTTTTTCCTTTATTTTTCTTTAAGTGTATGCTAGGATCATAGGGTGTTCTTGCAGGCGTGGCATCAAAAGAATTAAATTTTCTTAGTATTTTCTCTACATAATGAGATTGACATAAAGTGAAGTCATCTTTAGATTTTGTAACTCTTACACCCAGAATTACATCAACTTCACCTAGGTCCTTCATCTCGAATTTTGAAGATAATAAATCATTGGTCTTATTAATAACATCTAAATGTGCTCCCATAATTAACATGTCATCAACATACAAGCATATAATCACACATTTAGCATGTATCATCTTAGTATAAACGCATGTATCAGAGTCATTAACAACAAAACCAAAGCTCATGAATTACATCAACTTCACCTAGGTCCTTCATCTCAAATTTTGAAGATGAGAAATTTTTGGTCTGATTAATAACATCTAAATGTGTTCCCATAATTAACATGTCATCAACATACAAGCATATAATCACACATTTAACATGTATCATCTTAGTATAAACGCATGCATCAGAGTCATTAACAACAAAACCAAAGCTCATAATAGTCTTATGAAATTTTTCATACCATTGCTTTGGAGCTTGTTTTAGACCATATAAAGATTTCTTCAACTTACACACCCTGTTTTCTTGTCCTTGGATCACGAATCCAAGAGGTTGCTGCATATATATTTCTTCATCTAGATCGCCATTTAGAAAAGCTGTTTTAACATCCATCTGATGTACAAACAAATTGTAAGTGGATGCTAGTGCTATCAATACTCGTATAGTGGCGATCTTAGTGACGGGTGAATAAGTGTCAAAGTAATCAATTCCATATTTTTAAGTAAACCCTTTGATTACTAATCTTGCTTTATACCTTTCTATAGTACCATCGGTTTTCAATTTTTTCTTGAAAATCCATTTGCACCCAATGGCTTTACTACCTCTAGGTAAGTCTACAATTTCCGAAGTCCCATTAGATATAATGGAATCCAAATCACTGTTAATGGCATCTCTCCAGAAACTAGCATCTATTGAATCCATAGCTTCTTCATAAGTTTTAGGATCATTTTCTATCATATGAAGGCTAATCATAGATTCATCAATTTTATCTATGTCTTTGAGTTCTAACAAGAAGGTAGTCACAAAATCAGGACCAAAGTTAGTTTCTGTTCTACATCTCTTACTCTTTCTAGGTTGAACGTCATCAACATTTTTACTAAGTTCAGACGTAGGCAAAACATTAACAGGAGGAGGCACATGCACGATTTTCAAAGGATAAATATGCTCAAAAAATTCAGCATCACGATATTCACAAACAGATTTATCATTCAATTTCATAAATCTATATGCAGCACTACAATCAGCATAACCAATGAACACACAATCAAAGGTCCTAGAACCAACTGTTTCACGTTTAAAAGAAGGAAAAGCTACTTTAGCTAAGCACCCCCACACTTTCAAATATGATAAGTTAAGTGCATAGCCTTTACAAAGTTCATATGGGGTATGTTCTGATTTTTTATGCGGTAACCTGTTTAAAACATGGTTTGCAGATAACACAGCTTCACCCCACATGTTATTAGGTAAACCAGAGCTAATTAACATAGCATTCATCATTTCTTTTAAAGTCCGGTTTTTCCTTTCAGCTATTCCATTCTGTTGAGGAGTATAAGGTGCAGTCATCTCACGAACTATACCATTATCTTGACAAAACTTTTTCAAAGAGTCTGTTGAATACTCACCTCCTCGATCAGACCTAAGCCTTTTAATCTTACGATCTAGTTGGTTTTCTACTTCGTTTTTGTATATTATAAACGTTTTTTCAGCTTCATCTTTAGATCTTAACAAGTATACTTTAGTATATCTTGAGAAGTCGTCCACAAAAGTGATGTAATAGCGCTTACCACCTCTACTTTCAGAATTTTTAAAGTCAGCTAGATCCGTATGAATTAATTCTAGTAATTCTGTATTCCTGTTTTCTACAGGTTTGTAGGGTTTTCTAATGAATTTTGCTTCAGCGCATACAACACATTTTTTATGCTCGGTTTTGGTTAAATTCAGAATTAAACCTGCTTTGCTTAAACGATCTATAACATTCACATTCACATGTCCTAATTTAGCATGCCATAAATCAAAGGACTCAACCATATAAGCAGCAGTAGAGGCTTTATTATCAGTTTCAACAACAACAGATTCAAGCACAACCAAACCGTTCCCAATCATGAAACCCTTCCCCACGAATTCACCATTTTTGCTAATTAAAAGTCCACTAGAAATCAAGTTCTTACGCAAGGAAGGAACATACAGCACATTCATCAAAGATAATTTCTTTCCAGAATTAAGTTTGAGAAGAATTTTCCCTTTACCGACAACTTCGGAGATGTTGGAGTTGCCCATGAAGACCTGCTCTCCCTTGTTAGCAGGTTTGTAGTCTGAGATGAGCTCCTTGTTGGCGCAGAAGCGTCTAGTCGCACCCGTGTCCACCACCCACTCAGCCATGTCCACCACGTTCACTTATGATATTACAGCAACCAGGTCCTCTTCAGTCAGGTTGGCCTGATTCTGCTCCTGGTTCGGTTTGGGACCATTCCTCTTGAACCAGGCGTGGTCGTTCTTCGGACTGTCGACCCTGTGGTGGCAAACAGCGACACAGTGGCCTGGCTTGCCGTAAACAAAGCACCCTGCCTTCGCCTTTTCGCCTTTTCCACCTTTCTTGAAATTCTGAGTTTTCTTGTTTTGAAGAGCTTTCTGATTTTTCCCAGAGTGTCCAGCAAAACCCTTTTTGAACCTTTCATTCTTCGGACCACAAGATTCAACTATGTTAGCCTTAATCGAATTATCAGAATTGTTCGAAGACTTATCTTTGAGGCGATTCGCCTCTTCAATCTTCATGTGGCAGACTAGCTCCTCCAAGGTCAGATTCTTCTTCTTGTGTTTGAGATGGTTGCGATAGCTGGCCCACGAATCTGGAATCTTCTCATTCAGGAAGTTCGCCTGAAGGTATTCACACATCTTCATTCCTTCAGCAAGGATGTCAGCAACCAGGTTCTCGTACTCATGCACTTGTTTCATCACAGGCTTGTCATCAACAATCTGAAAACGTAGGAACTGGCCAACAACATATTTTTTCTTTCCAGCATCATCAGAGCCATACTTCTTCTCAAGAGTCTCCCAAATGGACTTAACAGATTTGTTAGTAAGAAACAAATCAAACAAAGCATTCGACATATGGCTCAGTAAGATACCCCTTACAGTTTTGTTGTCTTGTTCATATTTTTCAGTCTCAGCAGTAATCTTTGAGGCAAGAGCAGCAACCTTCTCAGCAGCAGCAGCAGCAACGACCTCATCTGGCGTTGGTTGAGAGTCCGCAGGAGCCAGAGGAAGCGCTTTTAGAGGGGCTGCGGACGGGTCGTTGAGCAGGACGTAGTCGACTTTGAGTTGCTCGAAGACAATCAACAGCTTCTGAGACCAGTGACGGTAGTTGGTCCCATCCAACGGTTCAAGCTTCGAAAGATCGAGAAGTTTGATGATTTGGCCCTCCATTCGAAAGAAGCAGAGTTTTTTTTGTTTCTAAATTGTAAAAGTAATGTCTCTGCAAGGCAAATAAAAGATTAGTAATAAACGAATGTAGGCCAAGGGATTTTGATGTGTTACTGCGTCGTGGTATATTCCACTGCCTTAGAAACAAAACGCCCGGACACCGGTACAGATCCGAATGAGGGTTCGTCCCCCAAGGATTGAGCGCAGCTTTTCTCGAAGCCGTGTACTCGGCTAAGAGAAATTGGGAATGGCGTTTATTCAGAACAGTTGCAGGAGAGCTACGGGATGGTTTTTGTGTTTTGAAAACAGAGAGAAGAGAAGGTGTATTGGATTATCTCAGAAGCAGTAGAGTCGTGGAAATAAATAAAACTAATTTGATCAGTTATCCCACGATCTGCAGTCTCCCACTATCCCATGAAATCCGAGCAGTTAAAACTAAACGGATAAGAACGTTTGACGAAATCAGGAAACGATTTTAACCAATCTGAGAAGAGTTCTCGTAAGAAGATAAGCCCCAACCCCAACCCCACATCGCGCACGTGTCACGAGCCGAGCCGGACGGACGGCGGCGGCGGCGCGTGCGCGAGGGGGCATTCCTCTCCTTGTTATCTAATTAGTGGTGTACACTTGGACCTTTATAACTAGCCATTTAATATGGCAAGACCTCGATGTGGGATTGCTACAAAGCAATTCACCACCTTTATGCCCATAGTTATACTCCACCCCCACAAGTTCTGCATTTATGGAATTTTTATTTTATTTAATTCCAACATGTTTTTGTGGCATTTTATTACCAGTTTGATGCTTATTCTGGTGTTCTTTTTGGAGTATACTCTAGAGGACCTTCAAGTGTTTTCTTTATAATGATGGAATGATTTTCTGCAGTCTGTCTTTGTAGCTATTATTTGAGCCTAAATAAAATTCCGGGTCCTGCTTTTTTTACTACTTTTAATCCTATGTGTCCATGCTTTGTCCTTATTGTAACAATTTAATACAAAGAAAACATAATTTCTGGAGTATATGCTTATGTTTTTTGCCCACTATATAATGTTTTAGCCAAGTTATTCATTTCATTCAGATGGGATCTATGTAATGCAAGCATATTCATTTCATTAAGCTAATTTTAAGCCTCCAGTGTCAAGTTTTGAGGAATTATACCGATTATCATGACCTTCATAACTATATATAATGTTTTAGTCAAGTTATTAGAACTCAATTACCCAAATATGCCTATTTTTTGGTTGAAGGAAAGACAGTACTCTCCGTTCCCTCAAGGTAGGAATTTATTAAAAACGAGAAAAAAGGGCCAAGTAGTCAGTAAACGGGGATATCCCAACCCCTAACATCATCAAGCAAAGAGTTTATAATTCCCTCAGGTGGGGCAGACAATACATTTAATCCAAAAGGAAAAAGAAACGCGAGGGATGTGATGCGATCCACAACAATGTTAGCCTCGCGATACACATGACGGAATTGGATAGCCCAATCCCTACTAATTTAGCTCTAACATTGAGATACCAGGCCAGATCCGGGTAGCCTTTCTCCCACGCAAGTGTCAACCCATTGAAAACGCCCCATGACTCCGCCATTGGCACAATACAAACCCCGATGCGATGAACAAACTGGCCAAGCCAATCCCCTCTGTCGTTTCTCAGCACTCCTCCCGCAGTTGCAAGTCCGTCGTCCCTAACCGCCACGTCCGTGTTCACCCTGATCCAGCCTTCCTCTGGCATCTCCAACGAGATAACCTGCAAAGTTTTGGACCTAGAACTACTAGAATTGAAAAGCTTAGCCGCGTCATTGCGAGCTTCCCTTGCTTGGTTGATCATGAACGACGATTTGTCAGTAATCGCCATCACGTCTTTGAAAACCTTAGCATTCCTCCATTTTTAGCACCACCAAAGAGTCGTCACGAACATCGCGTTCCAACCAACATTCTCCACCAAATGATCATCCAAGATATTTCGTCGCATCCATAGGGCAAACGGATCTTGAAAGAATGAAGGGTAGAAATTAGTAACACTCAAATTAAGCCAAATATGCCTAACCCGCTGACAATCGTGGAACATATGCTTGTACGACTCTTCCGAGCTGCAACCATGAGGACACCGGCTGCTCGAAGCGATGTGACGCCATGACCTCTCGACGTTCGTGAGGACACCACCCCTGTTGGCCAACTAAGCAAACCAGTGTACTCTCTCTGGAACTGTAAGCTACCACAACTTCTTGTAATACGGTCCATCGACTTCCGTCCTCCCAAAGTTGCCCATTATCAAATTGTACCCAGATGCGACAAAATAGACACTGTCAACAGCTAACTTCCAACACTACTCGTCGTTCTCACCAGCATCCTCCGAAATCAAGGTAATAACAGCAAGTCTCATTAAATCGAGTTTGGGAGCAGCGACGACAAAGAGCTCCAATCCCAGCCGGCCCCATCATTCCAATAGTCTCTAACCACAAAACTCATCTGGCGTTGTCAATACTAATCACTGCCACATTACAGAGAAGCTCAACCAACGTTGAAGGTGGTAATCAATTTTGACAAAATACATGTCAAATTCGAATCTAAAGTTGCAAGCAATGTAAAAATAAGAAAGCGAAAATGAAGTTCGAAAATAACAAAGCAAATTCCAGAATTTGAATCCATTAAAAAGAGAAGACGATGAATCAATGATTTAAGTGATTAACTAACAAGATTAAAGGCAAAGATATGGATTCGATTCTAAATTTGAAAGCAATCCAAAATAAAGCATCGTGCATTCTATCGCGCACAAGGAGGACTGGAGAAGAAGTCTGGGCGAAATGATAAAATTGTCCCTTGGGTTTTAAAAAATGGGAAACTCTCAATTGCCTCTGAGTCGTTTGTTTCGCGAGATCCAGCGACCATAAAACATTTGTAATTTTCATGATAAGGGGAAGGGCTGGTCATGGGTCGAGTTATGGGTGGGTGGAGCACTTCCACCACCCGACCCGCGAAATAAATTCTATCACCCGACCCACCCATCACCCACGAAACCTTTCACCCGTATCCGACCCACCCGTCACCCACGATCGCGAATTCAAAATTACAATAAAAGGACGGGCGAGCGGATGACTCGACGCCTATCACCCTAGTCGGCCCGTCGAAGTTAGTAGGTCGGGCGAGATCGAACTGGAGCGGGCGAGCGGCTAGTGTGTATTGAGCGGAGGTTACGGATCGAACTGGAGCAGGCGAGCAGCGCTCTCGAGAACCCCAAACTGAAAAGTGAGAAGGGCGAGAATTAGGTCTGGTCGTTTAGGGCATAGCCGCATATCAGATATGGCCATATTTTGCATTAGGGTATGTATAGTTTTTTAATATTTTAAAAAACCCCAAACTTTTTTTCTTAAAAAGTCCCTAAGTCCCAAACTTTTTTTAGGAAAAAAAACGAAACCTAATTTTAATTTAGGATAAATTTTTACGGGTGGTTGACGAGTGAAACGGGTAGTGGGTGACGGGTCGGTTGATGGGTCGGGTTAAACAAGTGTAAAATTTCACCCATATCCGACCCGTCACCCGTTTCACCCGTCACCCGACCCACCCGTCGCCCGCATTTTTACGGTTTTTTACCCTTATAATTGGGTCGGGTGAAGCGGGTGGGTCGGTCACCCACGGATAATGTCCCGCCCTAATAAGGGACATATTCATACGGTTCGATCTCATCTTGTCTAATGGAAAACCTCTATTTTTTCCATTTTTGTAATGTCCTCAAGTCTCTGCTTTGTTTGATTATCTTACGTTTCCCATGGTCCGGAAACAAACCGGCGAATTTTGGACCCGAACCGGACAACGGAGGCGCCATTATTTTATTAAAAAAAACCTTTTCATACAGGGAAACCCTATTTTTTGGTTGAAAAAGGAAACCCTAAACTACCTCTCCCGTCTCTCGCTCGCTCTCTGCCCGCCTCGTCTCTCTCCAAACCAGCAGTAGCGCAATCCGCCTATCGTGCCGGCGTCGTCGTAGCTCACCGGCTCTCCCGTCCGTCCATCGTCGTCGGCTATCGACCCCATCGACTCGTCCATCTCTCCAGTCTCCAGCAGTTGCGGCCCCCGACCACTCGACCAGCAGGATAGCAGGTCCGCTCTTCTTCTCCTTCTTCTTCGGTTCTTCTAAGTTCTAAATTCTCTAATCTTCTAATTTGATTTCATATGTTTAATTTTGATTTACTGTGGTTGAACTGCTGATTCGCATTCATACTTGAAGGATTAGCCCATAGCCATTACTCTTTAGGTGCAGTTTTAAATGTAATCATTCGTAGTAGCCACTATTTATACTGCTAACATTCATTGTGTTGCACGGGGGAGACGACTGATTTATTGTGGGAAAAGTTGAAGACTCACATTGGAGGAGGAACAGGAGAGCGGATACGCTAAATGGATCATTTTTTTAAAATTCTAATCCATTGTTTCCATGTTGCAGTTTATTGAAACGATACAGTATGCGTCCAAATAAACAAGCTGGTAGGGGTGGCCGTTCTAAAGCACCAATGAAGCCAGAGGAGCAAGAATGGAACTTTCATACAATAAGGAAGGAGATCGAAAATCTCAGTAATTCCTTTCTCTATACTCTTTCCCTTCAATTTTGAAGTTTGCTTGAAAATTGTGTGATTAAGTTGGAGTAATAGCTCACACACACTTCACTTGTCTATTTTACCATTGGCTATGCTGAATGATTTGAATATGCAGCCAGGTTATCAATCTGATGCTCTGAATATGCTGAAAATATAGCACCCTCTTCAATTTGAAAGTCCTAGTTTAACCCAAGAAAGAAACTGCAATAGAGTTATATGTTGGGGTTGTTTGTTGTATAATCAAAAAATATAATCTCTATATATGTTGATTGTTCACCTTGAGTTGGGTTGAATCTTTGCACTTGGCAGCAAGCATATTCGTTGAATTGTTTAATATATTGCACATCACAACACTATATGAAAACAGAGAGATACGGTATTGGTCAGTCTAGCTTGGAATAAATTTGAATTTTAGTGTATGGAGCCGAGTCTACCATGCAAGTTGTAAAGCTTTTGCAAAGATAATCCTGATTTTCATCAAAGGACAACTTATATGATGCCATTAGCCTTAGTATTTGAAGTCACCAGTGGTGACCTTGACATATTATATGTTGGATTCCCAAGATATCAATTGTGTAAACCTTTGTTAGTGTATGATTGATAAGAATATTTATTTATGTAGGTTCTACATGTTTGACATGGAAAGAGAAGAAGGATTTGGAGAATAAGAAGGTGGTTCAACTTGGGGGCAAGGTAAGGTAGATTTATATATTAGTTCAACTTGAAAATCTAAAGAAAACAAAGAAAATTAAATTAGAATACTAAGTTTTCTGTTAATGATCTTCCTCAAAGGCTCCAAAGACACAGAGATGGCCCCTTAATGTAGCACGACCAGCAATGAAGAACCAGAAGCAAAGAGATGAAAAGTTGATGAAAGAGGTAACCCGTCCGTCCTTGATCTTGTTTGAAACAAAAAGTGGAGATGTTGTGAATTTTAAAGTACTGCTATTTCAAAATAATTATGCAGAGACTTGCTCTTGGACGATTTGGGGCGTTGCTTGGGGGGGAAAGCAGTACGAGCAAGCGACATGTAGATAAGCGTAAGCCCATCGATATGGGTTTGAAGGCAAGTGAAGGGAGTTTTGTAAATGGCTGCCTGCATGTAGATCGTTTGCTAAAGGCTTCTACTAGTTCCCGCAAGGAGGTTGACAGCAGTCGCCCTCCCATGGCCATGAAAGGGAAGAAAAGCCAAGGAAAGAGAAAGGGGGGCAAAAAGAATCAGAAGAACAAAAAACGCCATTAGCCATAGAACAAAGCCACTTGCTGTCATAATTTGAGCTTTGTATCACTGGCATGTGGTTTCCTGTTCAAGGTATTTGACCATTTTCAATTCTAGTTTATTCCAGGATAAAGCTATTCCAAGTTAGGTTATGTTAAGTTTTGACGCTTTAATTAGGTTTGGATTACTTAATGCGTCTTAGCTGGATTACTTTACTGGTTTCTGAGCTGATTGTTGATGTGGTGCTGGTTGATCTGAATGCCCGGACTGTTGATTTGTGGAGTCCAGGACATGGTTTGAATTGGATTTGATCAAATATCAGGGCTGGGTTTTAGCGTCAACTGTCAACGGTTGTCGGCGCTATCTGATGTTAAGATGAAGCCGAGACTAAGCCCCCGTTTGGTATAACAAGGAGGAGGAAAGGGAAAGGAAACAAATTTATATGTAAAATGATAGTGATTCATTCTTTTTGGCAAGAAAAATGAGGGGAGGGGGGTAATGGTTAGAGGAGAATAGGTGATATGGTTACCTCATGTTAAGGGGGTGGGGAGCATTATCTCAAGTTTTACATAAAAAATGAAGGAGGAGGGGTAATGGTTACCATTTTGATCAATAAACCATAAATTAGAAATAGACTAGATTTATGCGCTTAACTATTTTCTTTCCTCAACAAACACCAAACGAGTCCTAAATGGGTACATCAATATGAAGTTCAGGAATAAAAAATCTATTGTGTTTTCTTTTGCTTATGACTTTGTGGAAAGCAATTGTATTTCCTCAACAAAATTGCATTTCTGGTGATTATAGGTTTATAGTTAAATAGGCAGTAGCCGACCATATTTTGAGTTTAATTGAAACGTTTTAGTATCATTGCTTTTTCCCCCTTAAAGTAATACTTGAATTGATCCACTCATCAAATGCATTTACTTGTCTTCTTTAGAACAATAGACTGCTTGATTACTGTCTGTGTCTTAGTTGCTGTTGAGTATGGGTTTATATAAAATTCCAGGTGCTGGATGATTACATTTGGTCAATACCTTGCATCTTGTAATGATAGATATGTGTGTGTCTATGCTTTGTCATTATTGTCATTTACATTTTAGGACATGGAAAACATCATTTGTGTATGCTACGTCTTTTTCACCTCAATGGAATTCACATTCCGGGGCAGATCATACGAATCTATATGTATGTAGTATTGTAGTGGCAAACTTACAAGCATATCCATTTCGCTAGGCCAACTTGCACCTTGTTAGGGGAGTGTGTACCGATTCTCAGCTCAAGTTACTACAATCAAATATGTATTTAGTATTAACAAACTCTACTTGAATAGCAATAAGATATGCATGAAATGAATTAGAGCGAATATGTTGATAAATAAAAAAAAAAGGAAGGAAATGATAAAAATGAATTATAAAGCAATTGTCCTTTGTATAGATCTGGGTCCGGTTCCGGAACCAGCCTTGGCCCGGTTTCGGTTCCGGTTTGGAACCGGAAATAATAATAAAAAAACTTAATTTCTTACCTCCGAACGAAAACTGCGGTCGTGGTCCAATCCGTGGTTTGGTTATTTTTTTATTTTTTGTGGGTGGAACCGGCGGTTCAACACGGTTCGGAACCGCCGGTTCACCGGTTCCGGGGGTGGATAAACCGGAACTGGGACCGTACCGGGAATTGGACCTGACGGTTCCGACCGGTTTTCGGCCGGTTCACCCAGAACCGGACCTAGGTCTACCTTTGTAAGAGGATATCTCTCTCTACGAATTTTGTGGCAAATTGTACTTGTTCGTTGAAAGTAATTTTTGGGTAAAAAAATATTTTATTTATTTTGAAAAACATAAAAAGTGAAGAAATGTATGGATTTTTAGAGTATTAAAAGTAGCTTTTGAGTAAAAAATAATTTTCCAAAAAAAAAGAGAACAAGGCTAAAGTAACCCGGGTGGATCTCATCCGGACTATACTCATTTAGGGAAAGAGGATCTCATCCGGGTGGATCTCTTTTCCAAAAAAAAAGAGAACAAGGCTAAAGTAACCGGGTGGATCTCATCCAGGCTAAAGTAACCCGGGTGAAGAAATGCAGGAAGACACGATTTAGGGACATAGGATCTCATCCGGGCTATACTCATTCAACTAAAGTCATTTTGCAATATTTTCCTGATTTTAAGTCATCTAAAACAAATTGTATATTAATTAAAAATCTCAACAACCTCAGGATTTGCTTGTCTAGGAGATCCTTGCTTTTCTAACGTCAAGCGACATAGAATCCAAACAATACTTGAATTTGTTTGTGATCGGTCAATATATCATAACATTCTCAAAAGTATACACCTTCACTAATAGGGGCACATCTAAAACTAAGCGACCTTGAGAAATCTCACAAAAATGCAAGCAAGACCAAGTGTAGCTTTTTTTTTTTTTTGATAACAAAGTGTAGCTTTTTTAATACGGAGTTAATGATATAAAATGTATGATCAAAATAAAAGATGAAATCATGTTGTTGTCAATTGAGTTGTCTCGTGGTTTGAGAGGTTGGAAGTACAGTATTGTGTCATAAGACAAACAAATTTGTGACATTAAGTTGGCTACTAGGACACAGTAAAGCTCAACAATAACCACTCCCAAAAAGAGGAAAAAAAACTCTTAACAATATAAAGTTACATGTTGGAAGTGACGGAGCCAAAGGGGGTCTAGAAGGGGTCAGGTGACCCTCTTCCCCCACCATACGGCCATACCCCACCCCTACTATGTACACATATTTTTTTTGATTAAAAATGCTTTTAAAATCTATATACTATATTATTCAAGTCGATGTCTTCTCTCTTAAATTTCATCCATTCACCTATGACACATAAGGAAATTTAATAATTCATTTACTTTTTTACCCTTGATTTTTTTTTTTATCATATGCATCATCTAGAAATTATAATATTATTATCTCATTTGTTATTATTACTTATCAAATTCAACTATCTAATGAAAAATTGAATCACCTATTGATGAAACCCGAAATAAACCAGCGCTAGAACACAAGAAACGAGATTACTTTTATTCGATTGTGCAAACACTTGCCCTTTATTTATTGTTTTTATGACGAGGTTACATGTTACGAGGTTACGAACAAACGAGATTACACTTCAGACTTTCTAAGAGTATTCGAGATCTCGAACTAACAAGGTTCGAGATCTCCTAATTACTACGAGATTCTATCACACACAAACTGTTTGACGAACTCTGGCGGCGAGGTTGAGGAGTTTGAGTTAGAGCGCGGTGATTGTGTCCTGCGAGATGATACATCGAGGTCTTAGGTGTGAGCAAGGACTCTTTGTGCGAATTGAAGTCTTTTTGTGGACTTCACTTGTCTATAGCGAGGTTTTTGACGATGATTCAACACGTCGATCTTCAACGAGCAAGATTGTTCTTGAGTTCAAGATGTTTTTCGACCCTTTTCCATCTACGGAGTTCTCCTCTTTTTATAGTGTTTTGAGAGGATGAATTTTGGTGTTTGTTCGATGTGGGACACCCGAGATCAAGCCCTTTGATTGGTCGAATGTGAGGCAGTAGTCTATTGGGTGGAGATGTGGTGGTTGCTGAATGGTCTAGACAGGGCGGGTGTGTTAGCTTTTGAGCAACGAGGTTTGGACCTCGTTCCCGAGGTTTCGAGACCTCGTTGAGGTAGGGATTTGTTTAATTTTTAGGAATAAGTACGGTAATGGACCCCGAAATCAACCTTGGGAGTCCCGCCGAATCCGTTATTCCTCGTACCCTGGGCCTACTTCTTATTTTACCATTTTGAGCGCCATCACCTATGTTATTAATAAGCAAGAAAATATCCTTTAATTATTTTTAGCTTCCCTACATATTACAATAACTCCCACTTGAAACTTTAATGGAGGAAAATATTTAATTATCAAATAATTAATTTTACGTATAACTCAATTATCGATTACACTTCGATCATATACACTTGAATAATATGAACGAAAAAACTAATATTCAAAGCATAGTCGCTTGCATGGCACGACTTGTCTTGATAATATTATTAATATTTTAGAATATATTATTAATATTTTAGATATATTCTAGACCTCCTATAATATTTTAGAAAATATTCTTAAATTATATTTTGACTGATAATATTATTAATATTACATGTTTTGATTTTATCTCACATAGACATAAAATCTTTCATTTACTTGTTTGACCAATTATTTATACTAGCACATCAAATTTTTTTTGTTTTGGGTAGCAAAATTTATTTTAGTGGTTTTCTACATTTCAAACATTTTGAAGGTGTATACCTGTATAAGTTTAAGTCCCATCAACCAATCTGCTTTATTTTATAGGAGTCTAGAATATATCATAAATATTTTCTGACCCTCCTTAATTTCTATTAATACCCACAAAAATCGAAATAATCTTGTAGTCGATGCAAGAGTTCATTATTTGGAATTTTGTATCTTGGGAATGAATTGAAGGGTTTTAGATGCGTATAAGCGGAATTTCAGAAATAATTTCTTACACCTAAACATGGATCTAAAACATTCTTGATTAGAGACAAAATTAGGGTTAGTAGAATACCTCTTGATGCGTGATTAGGGTTCTCCCTTCGAGAGAAAAAGCCTCAATTGTGACTTCTCTAATCAGTCGACACGAGTACGGGATCGGGATCTCCTTCGCTTCCGATTGCTAGATCGAAGTGCCAAAGACTAGAAAAGTTGGAAGAAGAGAACTTTTCTTTTCTTACGTAAAACCCTAGATCTCTTCTTCCCTTTAAAGGCCTTATATATTTATTTCCCCAAATAAATATATCCTTTTTAATTATCAATAATATCTAATATATTTATTGAGATATTATTGATAATTAACTCTTTTTCTTATTGTACTAAAACCCTATGTCTGACAAAGACTTTCAGCCCGCTGATCAAGCCCGTCAACTCAATGTGTGTGACCTCATAGGACCCAATTTATAATAGCTATGAATTAAACTATTTAACCCATTAATCGTAGTTGGTTCTAGCAAAACACTACGACTCCTAAAATAAACGGATTGAATCTCTCTATCAATCGTCCTATTCCATGTTCGGTAATTGCAATTTTTATTAAAGGACACAATTCCTTCAATCTCCCACTTGTCCTTGAAAACAAGTGTGCAATTTTAAGATACCTTTGTCTCTTAATGTCCTACTTGATGATATGGTGACATTCATATCTCTCGTCAAATATGTTTCTTGAATACCTGAGTTTGAACTATCAAATAACGAATAATTACAATTAACCCATTCGAGCATGGCCATGCATTTTCTAGTTCTAGCTCTTCAAGTGGCCTAGACACTATTCTTTTTCATGCATCAATGTATACATGAATAAGGAGGACTTTTCCAATCTTGTATGATTATGGCTCCCACTCAACTTTTGGCAATCCCAATAATTGCTTTTATAACCCCCTTTTACGAAGAGCGTTTAACAATATCAAAGACATACCAATCATCAACTAGAAAACATAACATACTCATGTTTAACGAATCCACCAAACATGGTTCACCTTAAAAACTCTACAATCCCTTTTGAAGAGTCTTAAGGTTGGTCTGTCTGATATGTATCATTCATACATATCTATGTAATTGACTGGAAATCTCTATGTCCCTATAGCACATGAAATCTTGAGCTATCAGTCAATGTACAATATAGCTATAAATGAAATCATCTATGTCCTTTTTGATGACTCAAACTATGGACGTGCAATAATTCATAACTGTAGTACACTTAATGGGGTTTCATTCACCAAAACACTTAAGGTGAGCCCATTTACGAACTATGAATTATTCGGACATATTATTCAATATTAATTAATTTAATGTATAAATAAGAATGAAATATCATATATATTATCATAAAGTCAAACATAAACAAGAGTCCAACACTCTAAGCAGAAATAATGTAATACAAAGCAATCTCACAACCATTCACCAATGTGTTTGAGACCCTTAGCCCTAGTGTGACTATCATGCTTAGCCCTAGGCATAGGCTTAGTCAAAGGATCTGCAATATTGTCATCTGTATGTACCTTACACATCTTGATGTTGCCTCCAACAACTATGTGTCGAATAAGATGATACTTCCTCATAACATGTCTAGATTTGGAGTTTGAACTTGGTTCCTTGGCTTGGGCTATGGCACCATTGTTATCACAATAGATGTCAATAGGCTCAGAAATACTAGGAACAATGCCAAGCTCGTCTAGAAACTTCCTTATCCAAACAACCTCTTTCGCAGCTTCACTAGCAGCGATATACTCGACCTCAGTCGTAGAATCAGCTACTGTATCTTACTTAGAGCTCTTCCAGCTCACGACTCCTCCATTAAGGATGAAGACATATCCCAATTGAGACTCAAAGCCATCTCGGTCAGTTTGGAAGCTTGCATCAGTATATCCCTTAAGGACTGAATTGTCATCACCCCCATATACTAAGAAATCATCCTTAGTTCTTCTCAAGTACTTTAGGATGTTCTTAGCTGCACACCAATGTGCCTCTCCTGGATTTGATTGATATCTGCTACACATGCTCAAAGCAAATGCAACATCAGGACGTGTACATACCATGGCATACATGATAGATCCTATAGCAGAAGCATAAGAAATCTTACTCATTTTATCAAACTCAGCAGGTGTTCTAGGACATTGCTTCTTGCTTAGATTTATGCTATGTTGTATGGGCAAAAACCCCTTCTTGGAATTCTGCATATTGAATATGTCAAGAACCTTATCTATATAAGTTCCTTGACATAATCCAAGCAACCTCTTAGATCTATCCCTATAGATTTTTATTCCAAGTATGTACTCTGCCTTTCCCAAGTCTTTCATTGAGAAACATTTCTTCAGCCATTCCTTAACGGACTCTAGCATCGGAATGTCATTCCCAATATGCTTAATGTCATCCACATACAAGACTAAGAGAGCCACCTTACTCCCACTAAACTTCTTGTATACACAAGGATCTTCTTCACACTTGATGAAATCAAACTCTTTGATCTTTTCATCAAAACGAAGATTCCAACTCCTAGATGCTTGCTTAAGCCCATAGATAGATCTCTTAAGTACACACCTTCCCAACATGATCTGGATCCTCAAAACCCTCTGGTTGTGTCATATACACATCCTCTTTCAAAATACCATTCAGAAAAGCGGTTTTAACATCCATTTGCCAAATCTCATAATCATAATAAGCGGCAATAGCTAGGATTATCCTTATGGATCTAATCATGACAATTGGTGAAAACGTTTCATCATAGTCAATACCATGAATCTATTTAAAACCTTTAGCAACTAATCTTGCTTTGTATACATATACATTTCCATTTTTGTCAGTCTTAAGTTTGAAAACCCATTTGCATCCAATGGGTTTTACCCCATATGGAAAATCTGTCAAGTCCTAGACTTGATTTTCAAACATGGAATCCATTTCAGATTTCATGGCCTCAAGCCATTTCTTAGAGTCTGGACCCGTCGTTGCTTGTTTATAGGTAGCAGGCTCACCATGTTCTAACATTAGAACATCAAGGCTTTTGGTCGAGATGAAATCATCATATCGTCTTGGCTGAAACCTTTGCCTGTTTGATCTACGTAGGAGTTCAACTGGTTCAACAACTGGGATTTCAACATTTTCCACAACTATTTGTGGATCTACTTCTTGAGGATTTTGTTCAGGTTCTTGGATAACATCAGATCCTTGGCCTTCAAACAAATCCATCTCATCCTCGACATCAACTATGTCATCATGTTGTTGTGTTTGTTGCTTTTCATCAAGAACCGGTTCAAGATGAATATTTCTCCCACTTGACTTTTTGGAAATAAACTCTCTTTCCAAAAAGACACTATCCCTTGCAACAAACACCTTTTGTGCAGTGGGATTGTACAAATAATATCCAAAACTACCTTTAGGATATCCTATAAAATAGCATTTGTCTGATTTAGGTGTAAGCTTATCAGTTTGTAAACGCTTTACATAAGCTTCACCCCCCCATATTTTCAGAAAAGACAACTTTGGAACTTTTCCAGTCCATATCTCATATGGGGTCTTTTCTACAGTCCTTGACGGAGTCCTGTTTAGTGTAAATACAACAGTCGTGAGTGCATATCCCCATAAGGATACCGAAAGGTCAGCAAAACTCATCATAGATCGAACCATGTTCAACAAGGTCCTGTTTCTTCTTTCAGACACACCATTCAATTGTGGTGTCCCTGGAGTAGACAATTGTGTTACAATCCCACAACTTTTCAAATGATGATCAAATTCATGGCTTAAGTATTCACCACCATGATCGGATCGAAGTGCTTTTATCCTTTTGCCAGTTTGAGTCTCTACTTCATTTTGGAATTCCTTGAACTTTTCAAAGGCTTCAGATTTATGTGACATAAGATAAATATACCCATATCTGCTCATGTCATCAGTAAATATAATGAAATATCTATAGCCACCTCTATCTTCTGTACTCATTGGCACACATACATTAGTATGTATTATGGCCAAAAGTTCATTAGCCCTTTTATTTGTCCCTTTGAAAGGTGACCTTGTCATCTTGCCCATCAAGCATGATTCACATAAATCAATAGATTCACAATCCATATCTATTAGAATTCCATCTTTATGGAGCTTCTTCATGCGATTCAAACTAATATGACCTAAACGACAATGCCATAGATAGGACTCACTCAAACAATTTGATTTTTTTTTTGCCTTTTCAGTATTAATGTTATACGATTCTGATTTGAGATCTAATACAAAAAGTCCATTAACCATTGGAGCACAAGCATAGAAGATTCCATTCTTAAAAACAGACATACTTCATTCTTAATCTCAAACTCAAATCCTTCAGAATGTAAACTTGAAACTAAAACAAGGTTTTTTAGTAATAGTAGGAACAAAATAACAATTACTTAATTCCAAAACTAAACCAGAAGGTAAAAATAGACTAAAATCTCCTACGGTAAGCGCAACAACCCTTGCTCCATTTCCAACGCGCAAGTCTATTTCTCCTTTCTCCAACCGCCTCCTACTTCTTAGTCCCTGCACATTCGAAATAATGTGAGAACCACATCTGGTATCTAATACCCAAGTAGTAGCATTGGTTGTTAAAATTTCAATAACATTAATACCTGAACTCACAGTTCCATTCTTCTTGTCCTCCAAGTACTTGGGACAATTCCCCTTCCAGTGTCCTTTGGCCTTGCAGTAGAAGCAATCATGGTCACTAGCCACCTTTGGCTTTTCACCTCCCTTGGGTTTAGCAACTTGCTTGCCTTTCCCTTGGACATGATTCTTCTTCTTGCCTACCTTCTTGAACCCTTGCACATTGTTGACCACAAGAACATGCTTCTTGTTGTCAACGGGAGTGTTTTGTTCAGCTGCTTTAAGCATACCATGGAGCTCATTCAGGGTTTTCTTTATCCCATGCATATGGTAGTTCATCCTAAATTGAGCAAAACCATCATGTAAGGAGTGTAGGACGATATCAGTGGCAAACTCTTGGTCATATTTAGCACCCAATGACTCCATACGTTTAAACAGACCGATCATGTCAAACACATGTGGGCCAACTGGTTTTCCTTTCACAAGTTTGCTATCCAGTATAGCCTTGTGAGTTTCATATCTCTCAATCTTTGCCTGTTCCTGAAACAGCATTTTCAGGTTGGTTATAATGGAATGAGCATCCTGATTTTCAAACCTCTTTTGAAGAGCAGGTTCAATAGCAGCTAGCATAAGGCATGTGACAGGCACAGACTCATCTCTTATTTTATTCTCTTCTGCTTTTTCCTCATCAGATGAGATATCAGTCAGAACAGAAATCGGGTTTACTAGCACGTTCTCACGTCCTTCGGACCTGAGAACTATTCTCAGATTCCGTTCCCAATCAAGAAAGTTTGCTCCATTGAGCTTGTTCTTCTCAACAATTGAGCGCAAGGTGAATTTCAAATTATCGTTAGACATGCTTTCTACAAAAAAGAAATAACAAACAAAAGTTCATGTTTTACATGCAAATACTTAATATTAAATATGCTTTAAAACAAGTAAATGCACATTTCATTCAAATAAACAATTTATGTTTCCGGTGAATAAAATGATTCCAAGATCCGATTCCAGACAAGACTCAACGTACTTTTGCACTGCCTTTAGTCTTGTGTGTTCAAGGTAAGTAACAATTACTAATTATAACTCCTTATAATTCTTGGTTAATGGTCCACATCCAATGTAGGATCCACTACCATGTCTCAAGATCCAAAACTTTGCCTTTTGGTCTCTTGTTGGGTACAACCATATCAAGGCTTATGAACTCCCGTATAGATCCACCCTCACTAGTTTAATGTTTAAGAAGGACACCCTCGCTTTTGCGAAGCCCATCCAACCAAAACCAAAAAACGTCATGGGTTATGATATGGAAAGACATTGCCCCAATATTCATTTGGGAACTTAAGCATGCAATGGTTATTTATTACCAGTGACAAAAACATAATAAATAACTTATGCAAAACTTAAACAATTCATCTCATGAAAATCATATTATGAAACATTCACATGCAAGAATTAAAATCATATTATAAAACAAGCATGTAATAATTAGAAAAATCATCTCATGAAAACTAACATGAAAATCTTGATTCAAAAGAAATTAATACATAATATTATCAAAATTAATCATCAATGTACATATAATTGGACAAAATTGTATGATCAAGATATAATTTCAAATATTTTATCTTATTTTAGTGGGATTTCCTAACTCCTTAGGAAATTTTATATCGGATCAAGACCTTATCATGACCGAAAAAATAACATAAGACAAAAGATAAAATTACCAATTAACTTTTTAATTGTACACGTATATATATTAAGAATAATATAAGATCTCATCTTATGTACACGGTAATTAAAACAAACCAAAATCTTTTCTTGACAAACATGTTATCGGTGTCTAACAATTAGACTTAAAAAGATTTAAATCAATTAAGCAACTGTACGCTTGAACAAAAACAAAAGCACACATTTTATGTGCTAACATGCATGAGATTAAATAAAAATTAACACAAAACAAGCTTATTAAAAAACCAATTTCATGCGTGACAAGGATTTGCCAAACGAACAATTTCATGAAATCCAATAATTGATTGAAATTCAATTTCAACATTTCTTTTTCGTATAAACTCGGCATCGAGATATAAATCAGAATTTCACGTTGATCATACGAAAAATAACAAACTCCAACTTGTATCTAGTTCGATTATTGAAATCCCAATTTCAATCAAGCACAATGATCTATATATAAAATTATCGATTTGAATCAAAATTTGCATCAAGAACAAAATCCTAAATATCTTTGATCCAATCAAGATATGCTTAAGGCTCTGATACCACTGAAGGGTTTTAGATGTGTATAAGCAGAATTTCAGAAACAATTTCTTACACCTAAGCATGGATCTAAAGCATTCTTGATTAGAGACAAAATTAGGGTTAGTAGAATACCTCTTGATGCGTGATTAGGGTTCTTCCTTTGAGAGAAAAAGCCTCAATTGTGACTTCTCTAATCAGTCCACACGAGTACGAGATCGGGATCTCCTTCGCTTCCGATTGGTAGATCGAAGTGCCAAAGACTAGAAAAGTTGGAAGAAGAGAGCTTTTCTTTTCTTACGTAAAACTTCTGAAAACCCTAGATCTCTTCTCCCCTTTAAAGGCCTTATATATTTATTTCCCCAAATAAATAAATCCTTTTAATTCTCAATAATATCTAATATATTTATTGATAATTAACTCTTTTCTTATTGGACTAAAACCCTATGTCTGACAAAGGCTTTCAGCCCGCTGATCAAGCCCGTCAACTCAATGTGTGTGACCTCATAGAACCCGTTTATAATAGCTATGAATTAAACTATTTAACCCATTAATCGTAGTTGGTTTCTAGCAAAACACTACGACTCCTAAAATAAACGAATTGAATCTCTCTATCAATCGTCCTATTCCATGTTCGGTAATTGCAACTTTTATTAAAGGACACAATTCCTTTATAAATCTAGTTTTTCTTGCACATGAGATGGATTGGAGTGCATGGCATGGATGCCTTGGATTCACTGAAAAATGCATCTTTTTCTTTCCCAAGTGAAATTGTGAAATAGATATTGCAAGGGAATATTTAGATAGATTTGCATTCGTGAATGGTGACTTCAAATGTCTCCCCTTTTCAACATAAAAAAGACACGACTTTGTTTCTTTCATTATTGAAATCTTTCCCACACATGCATGACACAGCCTTATCTTTCAACTTTCTAGTTTGATCCTTTAGCACTCAAGTTTCTTGGACCAAAGGCTTCTAAACCGGCCTATAAAATAAAACCGCGCGGGAGTTCACAACTTGTTTATCTTTTTTTTTTGATCAAAGAAGGGCAAAGCCCTAGCGGAGGTATGGACTAGGCTCTCGTAAGCCGAGAGAAAGTCAGCCCCTCAGAGTTATCCGACAAAAAAGAAATAGAGTCCAAAGGAGGCTCGACAAGAAAATGACAACCAAACGGAAAATCAAAAGCTAATCTAGCAAGGGAGTCGACGACGGCGTTCGCTTCCCTAAAGACATGAGTGACGCGGACAATCCAATTCCGCGAAAGAAAGCCTTGTTTATCTTTTTTCTTCCCACTTCGATCACTAATCAAATCACATCTAAAGTCCTGCTACTCTTGTTTTAAAAAATATAAAATATAAAAATAAAAATACATTTATTTGACAAAAGCTATATTCTTAGATCGTGCAGCATATGTAAAAGCAGTTTTTTTTTTTTTTAACATGCATTGTATATAGACTGTAATATTATTTTAATTTTATAATTGCTCATTTGCTCTTGCCTAATTCAGATGAATTTATACTCTCTTTTCTATTTCCTTCTTTCAGGAACTAATCTAATTAATTTAAGAAAATTTATTTGAGGTTCGATGTGTCCGATATATTTAAGATTTGAAGGAAGTGATGTGCAATTCGGATTTGAGGAGGTTGTGTAAAAATGCCGTCCTTTCTTGTTGGGAAATCGACCCTTCCAGAACACTTGTACACTCATCGAAACCCACCGACACAAAGACACAATTTTACAAAGGTGACTTTGTATTATATAGTGAATGTATAAAATATCTTACACGGGTGACTCGACACTCTTTATTGATGGGACACACTCACACCTCTCACACCACTCTCTAGCTAGATTACTCTCTTACTTGAATCACTTGGATTGGTTTCAAAAGAGGGGGTGGAGGTCTATTTATAGGCAAAGCCTTCCACCTCCCTTGCCTAATGGAAGAATCTAGATATTTCTAGCCTAAGTTACAACTAGGTAATTCTAGAGCCTTCCACTCTAGATTTCTCCATATACCCCATTACATTTCTAGAATACTCCATACTAATCTAGAGGCTTCCACAACCTTCCGGCGTCTTCTAGAATCTTCAATAACCTTCCGGCGTCTTCTAGAATCTTCCGCAACTTTCTAGCATCCTCTACATTCTTCCATAATCTTCTTGCATCTTCTAGAAGCTTCTAAAATCTTCCATATCTTTCTAGATATTTCAAATATGAAAATATGAATTAATCTCTAACATTTCTCTCCTTCGTGATTCACTTCTATTATTACTGTAAGGTTTTTGTTTTTAACAAAAAAAATGAGTTAAAATAGATGGACGTTTGCTTTTTGAAGAAAATAACCACCCCATTACAAAGTTGAGGAGTACCATTAGAAATAAGAAAATTTTGAAACAGTAAAAGAAAAATGCAAAACTTGAAGGATATTCAAAGTAATTTTCTTTTAATTTAAAGCTAGTTTGGCATCAATTTTAGTTACATGATGTTATCTAAGTTCATGTTCAGAAATTATGTTTCTAGTATTAAATAGGGGCTTCAACTATTTTTCGTCCAGCGCGCGCATATATACATACATATGACAAACAATAGTTCCGACCGAAAGTAGAATATCTTTGTTTGTTTTTAACCCATTCGATTCTACTTGTACAGAAGAAAAGGGGACAGGGCACATGGAGAAAAGGCATTATGAGATTCCAATATGACATTGACTATATATGAGTCATATCATATTTGACTCGCCCACAAATTTAGTGGCATGATCTATATTAACTAGGAGTGTGTTTCTAGCACAATTTTATAATACCGTCCCGCTCAATTTGGTTAACGATACTAAAGTTTAGTTCTATGGACGACTTCTACAAATTCTAGGTTCTTCAATGTCTTTAGCCTTTATAATGCTAGAGCAATGTAAACATCTTTTTTATAAGGTGAGAATTCGGAATGCCAAAGATACAAAGTAATTATAAACGATTAAAATAGTCAAAAGTGAGCAAGAATATCTAGAAAAATTACAAATTTCCGAAAAGCAAGAACAATGATGTGTTTGGGATTGAGATGAGTAAGGGTATAAGGCACTATAAGTATAGCGTCGCAGGCAACAGTCAACTCAAAGTGGGAAATAAACAACTCCACATAAATTATTATACATTGTGATAATTAATAACTAGTAACTCTTTGTATATGGGTTTCCCTTTTATATTTAATATAATGTATTATGTTTTCAATCCTTCCAAGGTGTCGTAATGAACAAGAACTTATATTCATATGTTTAAAAAGCAAGATAATTATATAATATATATGGCAACTGATAGATTGATGACAACTTAATCTCATGACGATCTAATGTCATTAAGGCTATAATGACATTGATGATGTTAAATTTAAATTTATTTGAAGCATCTAAAATAATATGTATTTGATCTACTCTTACTATAAAATGTGTTTAGTCTATTAGATTAAATGGTAGAGCATTTTTCTTAAACAATGATGTGAGTTCAAATCCCACACATGCTTATTAATAATTTTATGACATGTTTTTATGTGGTGATGACAAGTGATGATATTTGATGATAACTTTATTTTTGTGTTGATGAGGATTGTTTTTATGAGGCTGAATGTCATCAAAGCCCTTTAAAAGCATTTGATGACACTTGATGATAGTTTTTGCTGACACTTGTTTATCATCAAGGCCCTTTGATGACACTTGTTTGTCATCAAAGCCCTTTGCTGAAACATTTGTTTGTCATCAAAGCCCTTTAACGATATATTTCTTTGTGACCATGTTTATTTGATGATACTTGTTTTTCATCATGACCTTTATTTACTCTTTTTGTCATCACAAAAGTGTCAAATCTCGCCGACCCAATAACTCAAACTGACAACCATACATCTTTGAACTCCCCTTGCATGTTTCATATCTAGATAAACTGACCTACTCATAACTCAATCTTACCATATTTTGATTCGAGTTTCTAATGACCAAAACCATCCTCTTGTCTCGATCCATTTGCCTACCCCACTTAAGCATCTCATCTCGACTGTCCCACTTGTAGTCGTTGTCAAATCACTTGTAAAATCTCGACTACATGTCTACGTAAACAAAAATCATAACGAAATATGAAATGCCATTCATCCGTCTGATGAATCTAACCTTAATTCCAATCATTAGCATATGCATAACAATTGTGGTAGCAAATTAAATTATGAATTCATGGCAATTTGATAGCATCTTCAATGAAATTATATTGTCACATCTCCATACTTAAGTAATTAGCATCTCTATACCACTCAAATCATACCAAACCTAAATCTCACTTGTATCTATAATATTTTTTTGGTTGAAATTATATCTATAATATTATGATTGAACTTAATTTCGACTATAATCATGAATTACATGTATAATATTTAAATTATATATAATAAAATTCATTATGGGTAATAATAAAATCTAAAATTTGCAATGCCATAATATATTTAAATCTATACAATTAATATCACATTCATAGGAAGATCTAATTCCTTTTTTTTGGAATTAAATGGAATTCTATATTCACAATACTATTAAAAAAAACTTGATAGAAAATTAATAATAAAATCATACCAAACTTAAATCTCAACTTATTCATATTTACTATAACCCTAACCAAATAAAATTTTCGTTCAGAAAATACATACCTCTAACCACGGGCCAAGATCAAATGGGACTTGTCGACTTGGTCTGTATTATAATATGACGAATTTTCCCCATAATGTTCCATTTTGCCTCACAATAATGATTTTGAGAATAGGTAATTTGTAGTTGAAAAGGAGGAGGGTAGAAAATAAGATGATATATATTATGTACATGGTTAAGGGTGAGGAGTTTTAAATAGCCAAATATCATACCCTTCGAAAATATGACCGTTGGGCCCATACACTCGACAACTATAAATTCCAATGGTCTGAATATTCATGCAATTACATCACGTAGACGTCCACGCAATTTGGATGCATGTAGCTGACGAGGCAAGGAATTGGGTAATATGGACCCAACTCAATGTAATGGGCTTGCATGGACCCAACGCAGGCTATTGCGTGGAGCCGGGTCCATATTCGGCCAAGCTTCTTTCCTCGCTTGCTCCACATAATGTAATTGCGTGGGAATTCACGCAAATACCTTTCTTTGAAACGGTGGTGAGAGATCCGATTTGACTTCACACAATTAGGTTGCGTAGTGTAGAAAGTTGTAATTGTGTGTGCAAATAGAATACATATATAATAATGCTCTATAATTTAAAAATATGTGAATCCAAACGGTCACTAAAGTTTTAGGGGAGTTCAAATCATCCTTTCCATGATTATTTAAAAAATAAGATAAAATCCTTGGTAATAAGATTGTTTTTATATGGTACTACGAGGCTATTTAATAATTTTTCTAATAATGGGTTGAGTGAAATTCAAAGGTGAAAAATGGTAGAATCCTTTCTTTTCTATTTTTTCTCACTTTATTTTGGCTATCAAATGCAGAGTCGAGTCTGGGTATTTAATATGCATGTGTAAAATGAAGACATATTAGAGAAGCTAGATTTAACTAGTGGACAGTGAGGATTAAACAATATTAATTAGCTGAAATATAGGAAAAACTAATTGCCCTTTTTTTATAATGGCATCACGGATAAATAAGGTTTTTTTTAATTCATAGACGAAATTACCCCTTGACACAAATCTATTCCTCAAACTTGCTTAATCTTCTTCGATTATCTGAACACCGCAATCTCTCAAAGTCTCTCATCTCATCTCTCTCTCCCTCCCTCCCTCCCCCCTCCCTCTCCAAACTTTTAAATCGCTCGAGTATGCTCGATCTTATGCTTTATCTCGCTTGGTCTCGCCCGATTACGCTCGATCTCACTCATTTCTAATCTACAATGGTGAAAGAACATACAAGAATATGGACGAATTTCACTTTTCTAAGATTTAGGGTTTTTAGCTCTCAATCTTATTATAAGCTCTTAGATTTAATGAACCTTACTCTAAGATTTTGTTATCCTCAAATGCTTTGTGTATTCTACTTAGTAATCGAAGTTTTGATAATAACAAACAGATGGAACTAATTCCCTATACAAGTGATCACAGGAAAGATACAGGTTTACAGGAAAAGCAAGGGAAACATTCCCCATTAAGCCATCTGAGTACGTGGCAAATGAATCGAAGGATAATAAAGACATTTCACTATTGTCTTGGGCGGAAAGCCAAGTTCCGAGAAGAAAAAGATGCAAAAGGGCACGCTAGTCTTTTTGAATAGTGTCGTACTCCCCAAGACAAAAAGGGTAAAGGCGTCAAGTAAAAGTGGAAACCTCTATAAATAGAAAGCGACGCAGCTAGGTTAAAGTAGCTCTCGAAGACGGCAAATACCAGACACACAGAGAAAAAGAGAGAGCTCGAGCTGATTGAGTGAAGACGACGATCCAATTTCCAAGAAGGAAGATCCAGAACCAAGTGATGGAGACTGCGGGAAGTTCTCCATCGACTTGGAGAGTTGGTTTCAGGTGCTAAAGGGAACTGCACACGGAACGATTCAGGTTCACACATTATATTGATTGCGTTTAGATCTAGGATTCATGATGACTTAGTCGTTAGTATTGTTTGTAAGCGTGATTACGAAAAATAGAGAAATTCGTCTTTGTATTGTGTATCCTGAGATCTATCAATCTAATATAGCATGTGTTGAAAATCCTCCAATGGAGGTAGAGGTTTACTCTCCAGCTAGTTGGCTGTAGAGGTTCCTCTATAAGGAACCATGTTGTTGCGTTTGCGTTACAATTTATTTTTCTGCTTATTTTTATTCCGCTGCGTAAGGGAACTATCTTTGGAACAGTTCTCGATTTGTCTTACTAACACAAATTTACGATCCTACAATTGGTATCAGAGCTTGGCTCTAGATTTTTTGTAAAGTTTGCAGGATGTCTACGGAACTGTCTACAGATCTTAGCGCTGTTGGACACGGAAACAACAAACCATTTAGGATGATTGAAGGAAGATTTGAGCGATGGCAGGGACTGATGAAAGACTGGATGCGAAGTCACGATTACTAGGCATGGGCAGTAATCGAGAGAGGTAACTTCACCATAAACCAAGAAATCGAGAATGATCTCACCAAATGGGGCCCAACGAGTGGAAGTGTATGTAGGCCAATTTCAAAGCAAAGATGTACCTCAACAACTCCATGAGCGAAATAGATTCAGCCAAGGTTGGGAACCTAAAAACTGCTAAGGAAATGTGGCCTGCAATCGAGCAGATGCACATGGGAAGTTCAAATCTAAAGGAAGATCACCAGATGGATATTCGTCAAGAGTTCTATAACTTCAGGATGGAACCTGGAGAAATTGTATCATCTTATCAGTTTTGCTTCGAAGGACTACTAACCAAACTTGATAACTTGGGAATTTCAGAGAATGAAGTCACAAAACGAATGAAAGTCAAGAAGGTGATAGATGGTCTTTCCGGAGAATGGAATCATGATCGCACAACATTCAGAGAGAACCCATCCAACATGAACCTCATGCTCCATGAGAACTTTGGGAAACT